>JADLZN010004800.1:182500-734553 GCA_018155175.1 Sinocyclocheilus anophthalmus
ATGAAGTGTATTTGAAAATGTATTTTTTTTAAATTGTATGAGCAATTTACAATTTAAAAATGTTTTAGTTTTCTCACTTTACTTTGTTGTAAAGTGAAAACGTTAGCCTTGTGTTGACAGTCTGTTTTCTTTTCACTTTATTAGTTCAGTTGCACTTAAGTCACACTGTACACATCATTTGCACAAAATAGAGTGCATTCATAGAAAAGTGTGAAATAGTAAACGAAGAAAAATCACAATACCCCATTAAGCCAACATGCAACCAAATGTAGCACCCACATTCCCACACACTCGCACGGCACACTCACACACACCACACACACACACACACACACACACACACACACACACACACACACACACACACACACACACACACACACACACAACTTACTCAGTGTCCCCCAGTGCAGGTATGACACAATTGCCTTTCCACACTGTCATTTCTCTAATTCAACTTCCTGTGTCTCTCCTAGCAAGGTGAACTCACAAGGTCACCAGCTGAACTCACTGGTGCTGACACCCCGGATGATAGCGTATTGTCCCCAGTGACACATTCACAAGGCCGAGCGGTTATACTCTCCACCTGCCCTGTGGGGGTGACAGGTACCTTTTAGGCCTTAGTTAAGCTGATCTCCCGCAGGCGATGTTCACAACGGCCGTTCGGAACACAAATGGTACGCACAAACAGCCCTCATCTACTGTATCAGCAATTAAAGAAATCACACTTCACACGCAACACGCTGCCCGGCAGCCTTTTAAGCATTTACGCAGCGGCTTTGAACGCTACGCATTCTCAAATCTAGTTGGTGCAGTTGTCACAGGTGTATGGCAGTTCTCTGTTCACGGTATGTGGGAGGAGGGATTTTATATTAGCTCAACTCTTCTTTGGAGCAGTTTCTGTATGTAGCTCTATATGTAAAAGCTGCATTTTTATTGTAGCAATAACATGAGGATATGACAATCAAATTATTAATTTATTTTCTCAATATTGCGTTGGTGTTCCCTCAGTAAAGCTATTATCTATTGTACAAGGCGTAAACGATAGCAGCAGATTTTTATGAGGTCATATTTATATCTGTGGTCAGAGTGACAGGTGTACGATGTGAATGATATGACCAGGATCCAACTTTATTTTAGATTTGGTGAGATATGTTTGGTGTTGAAAGTCACGCTCTCCTAAAATCATGTCTTTTCAGTTGACGATCAATCAGAGAGTGATGTGAAAGATTGCTGGATTTCTTTATCACACTTCTTCCTGCTGTTTCAGGGGTTGAGAGTTTTCATGTGGTGGGTTAGTGTAGTGAGGTGTTATTCTGACTCATCCTGTGCTAATGTTTTATCTATACATTTGAGATTTTCCATCAGTAACGATGATCTGTTAAACAATATACCTTCAACTATATGCAGCTGTGATAGTTTCAGTGTGTGCTCTCTCTTCCCACAATAGCGTATTACTCTCGTCTCAGTGTTACGGAGGGGACTAGTCGAAGGCCCCGCGGAAACCTGAGCACACCTAATGCTCTGATGAACCCAGACCATGCCTGCGCTCCATCAGTCATGATATGCGGTACCCTTGTTGTCAAAGCAGCTCTTGTAAAATGTCAAGTCTCACTTCCTTTTCCTATTTACTTCATTTTGAACTTTACTCTAATTTATTAAAACAAATAACTAACATTGCGAGCCTAAAAGTGCTTGTTTTATTTTGTAATGGACAGCAAAGAACACACATTTTGTTTATTAAATTATCTATTCTTAGTGTACTTTAGAAATTTAAATGATGACTGTTGCCATTATGAACACTGACATACAGAAGCGTATCAAAATTATAAATGTGGATTTAAATATATTAGCATTATCTATTTTTGGCCTATTCTTTAAAATTAGTCATCATTGAATTTCATATTGCTGAATAAATCAAGACATGAAACAATTTGTTACAAATTAATAAGACTTCTGGATTTACAATATCCATTTCTAAATAGGCAATCTCTTGGTGATCCTCGAAAAAGTTGCTCATCAGGACCCCAACAGGAAGTAAATAAAATATTTTCAAGCTTGAGCTTTGCATCCTACCACTAATTCATTTTGCAATATTTATGTTTAAACGCTTTCGGTCCTGCAGTATGACACATCCGCATAATAGAAAGAGGAATTTCCCTATTAATAAGCATAGAGTTATAGTTCAAACTTGACTTCTGTGTATGCTAGCGTATGGAAAACAATGTGTCAAAATAGTCCTGTGGCGTGACATACTTCTATGTTTTGGCGCTTTTATTAATTGACAGAATACATTAATTGTTTTATTTAATTATTTAAAAGATTCATTGTCACGTCGTAGGACTATTTAAATGAACAAGTAAAATATAAAAATTGGTGACCATTTAGCAATATCATACTATACACTTTCAGATGGTGATACTTAAATTAATACGTGATTTTATCATGAACTCCAAAGAGAATATATTGTTTGACTGGTGTTCATTGTATGGGGAGCTGGATGAGGACATGAGTATAACATGTCTAATAATCACGGTGTGAATAGCTCTGATTAGAGAGACTTAGCAGCATATGTTTCAAGTCAGCCCTTACACTAGGCCTTCCTGTCAGGCACGGGGACCTAATTAACGCCACATATGTTTATTTCAAACCCCACTTTGGGTGTGAAAGAAGGCTTTTGGGAGGCACCACCTACAGGGGCTGTGAACGCGGGCAGGGGGGTCGTTGGAAAGGCGGCAGAATTAAAAGGTGTAGAGAGAGAGCGTTAGAGGAGTGAGAGACAACTAGAGTGAAGGAGAAGAAGAGAGCGGAGAAGATAGCACTTAGTGCTCTACGGAATTCTCACCCGATATCACATGATCTCCTGGAGAAGTGCAAATGTATTCCACTGCAACCCTAGAAACAAACAAGCTGCCACTTCCTTCGTTTATAATTAGCTGGTAATCAATGCTGAGTCTCTTGGAAACGGGAGAAGACTTGTCAATGTCCATAAGGTGTTTCAATCAGCAATTTTGCGATTTATGTCCTTAAGTCTTACAGGACACGTGTGGTGGATCGTTGCATTAAAAATGAGAGTTGACACCTAATTTTTTAACATAACAATAAAGACGGCCTCATCCATCAAAAGGGATTTTCCACGTGCACATTCATTTTTGAATGCGCACTTGCTCTTGTTGTGGGGTTTGCATTCTCCAACAGCCTCTGAACCATGTGTCACCTCCATAAACGCAGTGACTGAGTGCAAGCTTGAGGTGCTAAGTTGTACATGGTTAAACATGGAGGAGAGACCCACATGCAGATGTATCCAGGGCTCCAGACGTGACCTTTACTATTGCAAGTCTTCTTGAAGGCAAAAAAGAAGCTGAGAAATCTTAATAAAAATACTTTATGTGTGTGTGTGTGTGTGTGTGCGCGTATCAGTTCTAACCGTCCAGAACAATTTATTTTTTCAGTTGCTTAAAAAATTTTTAATAACTTAAGTTAAATGAAAATTATTTAACATTTTTACAATGAGCTGATATATACTAATTCTAGGAAATGGCCTAAAAGTAACCTAAAATATGTCAACTCAATGTTCTTCCATGTAGTAAACCATCTCTTTAATTTAACCTTAGAAAAATTATAAATTTTATTTAAATAATCCCTAATAAAAAGAAAAGTACCATTTTTACTTTTATTCTATTTCTATTCTATCATGAAAAATAAATGCTGTGGTGTGGTGTGTGTGTGTGTAATACAGTAAATTTTATACTATTTGATAGTTTATGCTGATATTTTGATGACATAATCTTAATTTTTGTGCGAACTATCCCTGTTTTTGTGTGCATTTTCTTTATTGTGAATGATTAAATGTTATTTGTCTTCATATTTTTTAAAATCTAAAATTTAAATGCAATAACTTGGTCTAAAATTATTTTTCTTCCTCTAATACAGTAACTTCAAAATTAATTCTCCCTCTTACACATGCAGGCTACTGAATAATGTTAAGCAATAGCCAAATAGCTGTTTAGAGACTGTTTTTAGCCAACATTTATTCAATCTGGCTCTGCTTCACTCAAAATTCTGTTAGATTATAAAAGTAAAATGTTTTCAAAGGCACATTGCACTGACTTAAAGGAAACAACTGCACATTTTCATGTCATTTCAGCATTTCATTAGGAATGCTGCTCCAGTGAATGATGAAAAATGCTTAGCACACCCTGAGCATGTAGAACTGTAGTATGCGGCCCACCAGTCTGGCCTGAGAAGGTGAGGAGGGGTCCTGCAGACGAAATGCCAAGCTTATCTATTCTTCAGACAGTTTAGGGTCTGCGTTTGACAGAAGAAGACAACTGTGCTCTCCCGCATTCCTCTGGCTTGCTCCGCAGGCCCCAAATGATCGCCCCCCAAAGCATGGCTTCCTCTTATTGGCTGAAGGACCGTACAATCCGCTTTCCCCTCCATCACTCCTTAATGTCAGAAATGGGCCCCCCACTGTTGCCCACTTGGCGAACATTAAGAAATCATCACCACTGTCATGTCTACTGTCAGACAGGGGTCATCGCATGCAGAATCAGCAGCCTCTTGGGAACCGACCAGCAGGGCTGCTTGGAGAAAGCTGACTCTTAAAGATGTTAAAAACCGCATGAGAGATCTGTCGTGCCCCACCGTGTCTGCTCTGACTGAAATCATGAATGAGCAATAGTGTGTCTCTGTCTGTATCTGTTGGCTCGTAGCCTGGAAAAAGTATGTGGGCCAGTGTCAAGTCTCATTTGCGTTGGTGAGCCGTGACAGCCATAAATCACTGCAAAAGCCCATTAAATCCACTTTTGTATATGGACTGTAACAAGGCAATACGAGCAGGAAGAGTTTTGTATCTTAATACATGCAGGGAGGGAGTGACAAGAGGAAAACAGGACATAGAGATAGTGGGTAAAAAAACATCAGTGCTTGTAGAGCAGAAATGGATTGTTGTTGGGCAATGTGCAAGCAAATGTAGGTAAGGATAGAACTAAAGGCACATCAAAAGTGGAAATTGGGCAATCTGAGTAATACAAGCTCTTAGGCAAATAAAAGCAGATTGGCTTTCAAAAATATACTTCTGATGCAGCTTTCCTTTCAGTCAGTTAACAATTAATCATTTTCCACCTCATGATAGTCACTCATAACATTTTTTCAATAAATAATATTTTATCCGAGGAAACACCGCACACACACACACACACACACACCCACACTTTTACTTTACTTTCTTTTAGTCATTTAGCAGACACTTTTATCCAAAGCGACTTACAAATAAGAAAAAGTAATTAAAACTAAAAGCTAAAATTCTATAAATACTATATATATACACATTTAAGAAAATAAAAAAAATTTAAATAAAAATGACAAATGCATACAACAACATTTCAAAACTAAAACACTTAAATGAAAAATAAATAAATAAAGCTAAAAACAATTCAAAAAATTAAGAACAAAAGGTATGAGTATAATAATGCTTCTAACCTCAAGCCAAACCACCCAAAACAATACATATGTGTATGTCAGCACACAATAACAATACATGACATCCAGTATATCTATAATACTTCAATAGTATCTATATATAATATTAATATAAGAGATATATTATTTCATTTCCTTTTGTATGGTGAAGTACGAAATACCTCAAATACAAAAAACTAAAACTTAATACAAACATATTAACATAATAAAAACGAATAAATGACGAACCTTACTACAAACTGTAACGAAAACTAAAAGATAAGAAACAAATACAAAATTCAAACTACATAGTTTTTTATAGTAATCCTAAAAAACTAACACTGATCCAAACACCGTGCAATAACACAACTTACTGACACTAGTAAGAAATGCTTATAAAAAACTGAAACAGAAGTGAAACAAGTAGTAGGACACACACACACACACACACACACACAAACTTGATGCTCTGGGTTTTTCTTGACATTTTCTTCCATCACTATTTGCTTCACTTAATGAAATATTATTTTATAAATGTGATTATATTAATATTGTATTGCATAATATTATGCATATTGCACTTACTGAATATGTTTTTAAAGAATATATTAATATCACATAATATGCATATAAAATATCCATATAGGAAGATTTACTCGGCTGGTAGCATTGAGTGGACAACACAGATGGTGAGCTGAAGTGAAATACATCTCACTCTCTCTGCTTTGACAGGCATATGACAGGTTAAAGGGAAGTCGTAAATGGAATGAAAACAGGAATGATTTGACCGATAAAGACAGTTTACTGTAAATTGACAGTCACTTTGCATAGCTATTTGTTTGTTTAAGTAAACGAATTAATTTATTTATTAACTGTATAAACAAAGGTTAATAAAGAGTATGGCTACAAGAATTTATGTAAGAAATATTCTGTAAAAAAAATCCATCCCGTTGTAATTGTTATAATAATTTATACATGATATAAGGTTTAAGAGTTTTGGCTCTGAACAATTTTCATCACTAACTGAAAAATCGCTACATGTAATATTACTGTGTAAATAAAGCATTTTCTTTCTTTTTTTTTACCCCCAAAATCATTACAAATTTTGACAGATTTATGAGCAACTGAGGGTTGCTGCGGTTGTTGTTTTCCTGTTGTGCCCCTGGACTTTAGTTTCAGTGTAGCTTCTGACCTTTGATGGTGACACACTTGGCACAGATTTGAAGCCTGCCACATTTGGACTGGATCAGAAACACTTTGGCAGGGTGGGTGCAGGATATTTAGTCCACATCCAGGAAGGATCACTGTGGGAAAACGGACCTTCAGAGAGCACACAGATGCATTTAGGGGCTCAGAAAAAGGGAGCATATCCCGTAATGAAACATGTGTCTTCTTCTGTTCTTTCTCTTCTGCCTTTTTCTTTGTGTTGCTTTTGTGATTTGTTCAACACAAAAGAAGATAGTTTGAAGAATGCTGGTAATCAAACAGTTGACGTTAGCCATTGACTTTCATAGAATGGAAAAAATACTATGGAAGTCAATAGCTACTGGTTGGTTACCAACATTCTTCAAAATATCTTCTTTTGTGCTCAGCAGATGAAAGAAACTGATATAATTTACATTTTTGGGTGACCTATAACTTTAAATGGTTATGTCAATATTAGTATATTGATTTTACTTAACCATACATGTGTATCCAGAAGTGTGATAAATCGACAAAACCTCTCATGTAAAAATGTAATTTTGGGGATCTTATACAAATAAATACAATTGTTGAAAAAAGTTTTTTTTTTTTTAAATTATTGTCAAGATTTTTTTTAGGGTTAGGTTATAATATTTATAAATAGTTATTATAAACATAGAGTCTATGGACTTTCCCATTTAGATACGCACATGCTGCAGTTTAAAATTGTATCGACATGAAGGTGAGTAATTAATCACAGAATTTTCATTTTTGGTTGAACCATCCCTTTAAGTGAATATTGCTAACTAGTGAAAAGTTGAGTTGAGGAATACCAAGCTGAACCAATAAGTTATTGATTTTAGAATCTCTAAACATGTAAATGCTCTAAACAAACAAACAATAAATACCTAAATATGCATATTAAAAATAATGAACAATTTATTAAATATATATACAAATATATGCAAAATAATACCATTCACAAACAGTTTCAAAGTTTCTTTCATCTCTTTCTACTTTCTGTGCTGGGGGGCCTGATTCTTAAATCACTGTAATAATCTTCCAATTGATTGAATGATTGACAGACTAAGACATGTATAATGATGAATGACTTAATTTAGGGATGGTGAACAAATGCAGTGATGGACAGGTGCCCTTTCTGCCTGTGAAGCCATATAAAGTGCAAAGGACTTAGGCATAAAGACCAGGGCAGGACGTTCATGATGGCGTATGCTCGGAGTGCGAAGGCAAATGTGTGTACGAGGGGTGTGTTACTCAATTCACCCTCTAGGATTTGGCCTTGGTCACTCCTGCTTTTAAGCTGTGGCATGAAGCAGACATTGATGTGTACGTGTGTGTGTGGGCGTGCATAATTTACAGTATTTGTGTGCCTGTGAGTGGCAGCAGGAAGAGCGGGCTCAGCTTGAGGGTGGCCGACACCAGCGCTAAGAGGCTGGGGGTGGTGGGTGTCATGGAGGCTTTAAGCGGCCTTTCATGTGACAACAGCTTGCCAACCAGAGGTCTTGCCTGAGCTCTCTTCTATTTCTAATTCATCCGGTTTTATCTGTACCAATCATTTGAATCATTTATTTTTAGTGGGATATGGTCTCTCTGCGCTGCTTCCCCGGGCAATGGCTCTCAGCGGCCTGCTAATGAGTGTCAATCTGCTGGCTTTGGCAATTTTACGACAGACACCTCGACTGACAAATGCAGGGCTACAGTCAACATGCATCATTCCTTCTGACACAGAGCTGAGCTGCGGTGTCACGCTCCCTCAGATGCTCTAAAAGAGCGTTTCGCTTTTGTTGTGAGGATCTTTATGTGAAGCGTGTTGAGGTCAGACCGTCTTTTGGATTTCATGTGTTCAGAATGTACTTTCAAAGTTGAAAGTGAAAGTTTATCAGATGGTCTGTTGAAGTGTTTTTGTAGAGAGCGATATTATGTTTCATGAAACTCAGTTAGTCACATATTGTAGGTCATATGGCCTTGAGCGTTATCAATAACTCATAAAGATGGTTAGAACCATACTTTATTTGGTTTGTAATGATGTTTTATGATGTATTTGAAAGGATTACAGGTAGTTTGGTGTGTCTTTGAACCTACTTTACCATATTTTGGGAACGAATTGTTCCCAGAAATGTGCTAAATCTGATAAAAACCTCATTTTGAGAATGTACTTATTTGCAAAAATTTTATTATTATTTATTTGTAAAAATAAAGAAAATAAAGTTTAGTTTTTTAAATTGTACAAATGCATACAATTTTAGGGTTAGGCAATAGTAGGCTATTTATAACAATAGTTATATATAGTTATATAACACAGTTTATGGAATGTCCCCATTTGGATAGCTGCATAACATTTTTTTTTAATGTTGAAAAATTTACACATTTCTCCTTTAAGTGCAAATGAATAACTAGCGAAAAGATAGGCTAGCTGAAACGGATATGCCACCGCCATCTTGAAGAGGTCAGCATTTCATGTTGAGCTGATCAGTAATCAGTTACCTAACTAAATGTAATTACACTGACAAAAAGGCTGTACTACTGCTTATTAAACTTGGGAAAATTTATATAGGCCTAATTTTTTTTTGCAGGTGATAGACAGGTAAGCAAACATGACGCTTGTTTGCAGGCTGCACCTGTCCATCTACTTACATTCGTTAACTTGCAGACCTTCAGTTTCACGATATATTAAACAATCAGCTAGTGGATTAAATGTCTCTGTGGACTGTCTATCTGCTATCATTCATAAATGCGCGAGATATTAAACTCTTTGATATCGCAATGTCCCGTTTAGCCTTAAAGGCTAATTTTCATCCGTAAATTAATCCTTGGTCAGTTCTTAATGTAGGCTAACACTAAAAAAAATTATGCTGTTGAAACAATTTTCACTCAGAAATTGCTAGTAAATTTCACAAGGTTACATATAAAGAAGGGTTGGCCCCGTTTAAACAACAGCTTGACACTTAAACCATAACATTTTTGACAGGTAAAGGATGGTGGGACTGTGTGAAAAGCAATCACGTGACATCGCCAGATATACATCTTAATTAATCACGTGTATGATATTGAATAAGTGTAATAAAAAAAAAGGGGGGTGAGAAATAATACTACACGCAATAATATAATATCAGAAAAATCTCTCTCTCTATACATACATACATAATGTATATATTTTTATTAAACATTCACACTCATTAAAATACACAAAAAGCATATTATTTTTGTACATGTGTTATTATGTAATAAATGTATTATTAATATTATATGAGTATTATTTCTACATTCACTGTCATAATTTCACAGCAAAACATGCTGATGAAACCAGAGCCCCTTTTGCTTTAGCTACTTTCCATTATTTCATTCTAAAGAACAACAACAAACATTTACAGTTTGTAGGAATCACAAACCATTTTGTTTTATAATTTTGTATTTCTATGATCCTCTTGTTAAAACATGGCATAAACCTTTTTCACATTTCCGGGTTTCTCAGCAGCAGAAGTCGTCATAGTTGGGTAAACTTCGACTGCAGTGAATGAGAGAGTACCCCAAAATTATTTTTTTGCATTCCTATTTGCTCATAACTGCAGTCAGAAGAGAGAACGATGTCAAATTTACCATCCCTCCCATAAACGCTGCTTTAGACACACCCTCGCATTAGCGTTAACTAGTTTTTTCGTAATTTGATGCAAAGGTAATATAATACAAAGTATAGTGTTATAAATGTACATACATTTAAAAAAAATACAAATATGATATTAAGGATAAGGATAACTTTTGAGGATTTACGATGCTGATGACCGTTAAACATGTCTTTTGTACTCATACATAGATATTTAGGTTGCCACCACCAAACGCATAACCTTCTATTAAAGTAGAAACGCCACCGAATCATCATGTAACACTGTGCATGTGTGTCTCTGTGTGTATTTTGACCCTAGTGCACCTGGACAGCTGTGTCTGTGTCAGAGACTGCGCGGCCACAAGTGGACAGATACATTTGGTCCGTTTACGTATCCTTGTTCCCGGGGTTCTTGGGAGAGTTAAATTTTCTAGTAACTCAGCAGACGTCACAGAGCTATTCTGGCCAGCCAGTTGTGACAGCCGGCCAGCAACAGCAACGCCAGGGCAGGAATGCTGCTGGGGGGAGGGTGGTTGCTGATCTTGTCAGAGGAAGTGGAGACGAGGGCTCTCCCATTTCACAGGGGGTGGGGGGCAGCAGTTTGGGAGAAGGAGTGTAGCACTGGCTCTCTGGAGAGACGAGGAAGAAAGGGAACAGGCACAGGAAGAGGGGTGGGCAAGGTATTTGGGTTTGGTGCCAGCTGAGCCAGGCCTCTGGCATGCTGCATTCCTAAAGATCAACACGACGGTGTTTCCTTTCAGCTCCCCTGCCTACTAACCCCTTCAGCTACTCTGCTTTACAACACACAAACACACACGCTTGCCTTTCTTGTCTCGTAAGCAAGCTTAATTAGGGTTGTAATAGTGCTGCGGCCAATTTTCCATAGACGCCTTAGTGCGTGTTATGATCGATTACCACCACGTACACACATTTATGGCATTTTTTGAGGGTTATTTTTAGTGTCCTCACAAAATGCATGAAATAAAACTAATAAATAAGTTAAGGTATATTTGTCAAATTCAGTATTTTATATATTTTCGTAATTTTGTTTATTGTTGATTACATGATCATGGCTAAGAGAATGCTCTGGTCATGTATTTCTTGCAATGCAGGGTTCAGAAGGTTAAAATGCTGGCTGCTGGCAGACTGTTTGGCAGCGGGTGTAAATTAAGAGGGTCAAGACCCTGTTAAGGGATCCTACGGGGTAGTGATAAGTACAGGCATGCTGGGTCAATATTCAGTGCCGAAGCTTGACTTGTCAGGTCAACTGGTTTGGTTTTACTTTTTAATTACGCTATAGAGCAGCCTTTACCAATAACTCCATTGTTGTTCATAAGAATAAAGGTGATGCAATCATAGAATTGTATTGCTGATGGATGGAATACTGAGAAGTACCATCAGACAGAATGACCTTTGATGTCACACGTATTACAGGTTTGACCATCATAGGAAATACTGTCAATAAGACTTAGCCTGCTATGCAGTGTATTGTTATGAATAATAATAATAGTAAAAATAATTTTAATTATTATCATCATCATTATTATGATTATAAAAATTATACATAAAAATGTGTTTGCAAAACTAAACTTGTAAATAAAAATGTAATTTACAGTAATAATTCTAATGTTAAATAATAATAATACTAATGGACAAATATTTCTTGTTTTTCTTGAGAATGACTTCTAAAATGTGATATATGGGGTGTCATTTTGATAAATAATAATGATAAATCACAAAATGAGGTTTCCTCAAATAGGTTGCTTCATTATTTTTTTCAGTATTTCCATTCATTTTCTCCATATACTGTAGGCATTTAAAATAATCCTTCATTTAAGAGTTTGGACTAAAGAACCAAGCAAATCAGAAAATCACATTACAGACGTTAATTTGAAGCAAAAGAAAAAAATCGTTTGAAAACCCTAAATATACTTACATTTGTTGTTTTGTCTCATAAAGGATTATGAACGATATTACACTGAAAAAATGTTGGTAGAAACAGTTTTGACTCAGAAATTGCTAGTAAATTTAGCAAATAATTACAAGTAACAACAAGTAAAACATCAAAATTAAATATGAAATTCTGAAGAAGAGACTATGGAAGTTCTTGTAAAACATACTCCAAAAATCTTTGTTTTATTAACTTTGAAAAAGAATACTTTTTACAGTGTACAACACAAATCAGTTAACGGTACATCACTGATTATATAAAAAATACAATATATTTGAAGTTTAATTATTTTTTTTTAATTATGAAAAAATATGAGTAAATATATTAAAGCATTTTTTAACCACCCATATTCCAGGTCAGAAGTTTCTGGAGAAATCAGCCCATTAGCAATTAAAAGATCCATTGGAGGTTAACAAGATGTAAAACAAACAAAAACAAATAGATTATTGTTAAAGTAAATGTCAGTTCTGTGTATAAGGCCTAATCACACTTGATGAGCTTATCAGTCTAATTAAATGTTCTGTTGCTGCTTTGACATGACATATTTACAGATCCTCATGGGAATGCCGACGGAGGTGTGTTTTGCAGCACCTCAGATGTACAGCACACCTGAAGAAGGCGCTGGCAGGGAGTCTGCATCCTTCTGCTTAACACACGGCAGCTGTGCTGAGGGAAGGTGAGGAAAGACTGTGCTAATTTGAGGGCTGTTAGTTTGCTTGAGACCAGACTGCAAGCTCCACAGACCGTGCTGACAGTGCATGAGTGATCTGATGTCTTGCTTATGATGAGCATGATCTTTCAATACCACAATACCAGTCAAAAATCGGGACACACTTGGCTGAATTTGTTTCTCATTAAGTCTGTAATTAGTTTTGTCGAATATATTAAATATATTTCAAAATATGTTATTAACTGTACAAATTTCTTTAGAAAAACAAAAAACAAAAAAAGGAAAGTTTAGAATGATAATGTTAATATAAAAATAAAATAAAAATACTTACTTTTAATATTACTTTATTATTATTTATTAGTTTTGTTTACAAATGTCTTTACAAACCTGAAATAAATTTTTAAAATAATAATCTTAAATAATTCATTTGAGTCACTTTTATTTATATATTATTATTATTTTATATACATCACATTTCCTTTCCCAAACTTTTTTGCATGTTTATTTGCAAAAATGAACATTTATAATAATATATAATAATAATACTAGTAAGACATATTTCTTCTTATACTTCTTATATCTAAAGTATAATGCAGAAATTTTAATTTAACATTTTTAGTCACTATGTAATTCTCATACTTTCATGTGTCTTATTTTATAGTTTTAAATGACTTTACTGTTATTCTAAAATGTGGAAAATTTTAATATTAAAGAGCAGGGGTGTAATTTTGAATTGTCAGTGTAGGTGTGTGTGTGTGTGTGTGGTGTGTGTGTGACCTGGTATGTATCACGTTATGGGGACCAAATATCCCCACAAGGATAGTAATACCAGTAAACTTTGACCTTGTGGGGACATTTTTTTATGTCTCCATGAGGAAACAAGCTTATAAATCATACAGAATGAAGGTTTTTGAAAATCTAAAAATGCAGAAAGTTTCCTGTGAGGGGTATATGTAGGGCGATAGAAAATACAGTTTGTACAGTATAAAAACCATTACGCCTATGGAATGTCTCCATAAAACATGGAAATGTGTGTGTGTGTGGTCATAGAATACTATTTTAAAGTGTACTTTTCAGTGCTTTCTTTAGTGAGAAACCCATACGTGTCTGTGTCATGTAATGTTGTACTAATCTTGCAGTGTGTGTTTTGATATGTGTGTGTCTTTGTGCTTGTGTGTCTGTATGTGTCAGATTCCTGTCCGTGTTTATGTGAGTGTACATGTTCTTGCTTTTGTGTGTGTTTGTGTCTGTCGGCTCAGGTTATGTTGACGCTGAATGCCCACTCCTCGAGGGACTGCAGGCCTGCAGGGTGGTCTTTCTCTCATCAGCAGCATTATGGTCCGGTGCATGATGGGTGCTGACCCCTGGGAGGGCCATAACCAACCTAAGCTCTCCTCCTGTCACAAGCACTCACGCCCTGGCACCACTCACTCACGCTGTGTGTTACATACACGGCAAGCAAGCTCCTTTTAAAGCTGTTCTGAAAGTGGCTCAATAAGCCAGTTCAGTAGAGGTGAAAAACTGAGAGAGATCTGTGTGTTGTGAACAGAAAAGTCGTTATTCAACCAAGCAACAGGTAAATATTTCAGTGATTTCATAACATTTCCATAGTCACATATTTGTAGGGTATCATGGGTAAAGGGCCTTTTTGATTTTTTTTCTTCTATACTGAATAGCAACAGAAGCCACTGCTATACTTTCCTAAACACCTGTTTGTCACCATGCATTGCGAAATTGTCCTGATTGAGGTTGATTGAGGTTGATTTCTGTGGTAACTCTGTCTGAGGTGATTCTGTCTTGGGGTCAGTAATATATTAAGCAAGAATGCATTGAATTGATCAAAAGTGACAGTAAAAACCTTTATACGGTTACAAAAAAGTCATAATTCAAATATTAAACAAGCATTGTTATCATTGATAATAAGACGAAATATTACTTCAGCACCAAATAAACATATGAATATCTTAAGGATCATATGAAAGTGAAGACTGGCGTAATGGCAGCTGAAAATTCCCAGGAATAAATTACATTTTAAAATATATTACAATAGAAAACAGTTATTTTTGTAATAAAAATGTACAGTACTGTACTACTGTATTTTTTGATCAAATAAATTGGTGAGCATAAGAGAATTCTTTCAAAAACATAAAAAAACTGTACTGCTAATCAGAATGTTTGAAATCATCACAAAATACATATGCATGATTTTCAGTTTCAAGGTGGATGAATCCATTTGAATAAGTTCTGACTCAAAACTGATATCACAGAATTGCAGTACAACTCAGACCCCCCAATACACACAGAAAGGAAATATTTGAATATGAACAGATCTTTTTAGATGATTTCAGAGGAAGTTATTTCATTTTGAGCAAAGATAACAAAAATGCACGCTCTAATGAATCGTCTGCAATAATAACAGAAATTAAGTAAGTGCCTTTTTTTTTTAAAGGGGTCATCAATTTTTCCTTTCTCTTTGGAGTGTTACAAGCTCTTGGTGCATAAAGAAGATCTGTAAAGTTGCAAAGACTAAAATCTCAAATCCAAAGAGATATTCTTATAAATTACGATTCACCATGCCTACCTAAAACGCTCAAGTCTCCCCGCCCCCACATGGTCTACGTCACGTGTGTGGGAAGCTTTGCGTACGCCGCCAAATTGTTCCACGCAAAGAAGAAGGAGTAACTTTTATTCTCGTGTATATTGTTGTGTGCCGCCCCGCGGCCATGTCGTGGAGACGCTGTGTTTTTCATGGTGAAAGCGAAACTATTTTGTTTGGTCTTCCAAAAGAGGACGATATCTGCTTCGTCATGCCTGCTGCTGATCTGTGCTGGTCTCTGAGGAAATACATCAACTTTGCGCTGTGGATCTCCGGATTGGCTTTCAGTGTGGACGAAGCGGAGTCCAGCCCGTGGTTGTCACATGTGGTTGCCGTAAGCCCGCCGGACGTTCCTTCGTCGAATTCGCCGGCCGCGCCATTCTCAAGCCCGCCAGCCGCCGCTCACTCTAACCCGCCAGCCGTTCCGTCCCTCTAGCCCGCCGTGTGTGACGCTGTGTGGTTTCGTTGTGAAAAGCGAAACTACTTTGTTTGGTCTTTTAAGAGGACACAACTAGAAATCAGTGGTAAGTTGTATTCATAACAATGTTCCAAACAGTACCAAAAAAAACCAAATATTCAGATGTGTGGCAGCGCATTTTGCGGGTGATACTGTTTTCCTGTGAGAGTACCTATCAATGCCGCTGTCCTGTTTCTTATAAGTGGGGGCAGTCCAACTTTGCAAGGACCATCTGCCCTTCTGACTCACATATTGTAAGTATGTTTTTTATATTTAAATGATTTGCCACTGATTATTCAAACGCGTGTTTTGAGCAGTGTAGGGTAGCGCTTGTTTTTTGTCGTTTCTCCAGACATGGTTTTATGTTTACGCGGCGCGATGCAACGCATTGCGTAAAAAGACAGTATAAGTCATTAAAAACAGTAATTATGTCCCGATTGGATGCAACAAATGCCTCGCTTGTAATAGGTTTTAATATTTTTGTCTCATCGCTCCGGCCAGACAAGGCATCACAATATGGTAAGGGGAGTAACATTTCCGTCAAACGCTTGAGGTATTCTGCCAATCACAACGCACTGGATAGTTGGCGAATCAGAGCACACCTCGCTTTTTTAGACTGATGAGTTTTGTAAAAATCGACGCATTTCAAAAAAGCTGGGCATAGAGGAGAAACAATATTGTACATTATGTGGAAAATAATGTGTTTTATGAACCTTAAACAGCATAAACACATTTCAATACACAAAATAATGTTCTTTTTAGAACGTCATATGACCCCTTTAATTTCACATTCCCCCTAGTCTCTCAACAACAGGCCCGTTATTTAATCTTTTAAAATTTTTTTTTTTTTTTGTAAGATTGTTTGAATCTTTTTGGCCAAGATTGTTTAGAGGATTTCACTACCTGCGCTTGGGCCACAGGTGATACTGGAGGCTGGATTGCCAGAGTGACCATTACAATGGGAGCCCGACAGTAAGGCAAGGCAAGCCTGGAAATGTGAAGTGAAAAGGGTTCCCTTTGGTGTCGATGGGGTGGAGGGCTGCCAGGGTGCTCCCTCTAGTGTTAACCTTCCCAGTCTGGATCCCTGACTTTAAAACTAGGTCAGAAAAAAGAGGGGGAGGGTGTGTTACATGCATGA
Organism: Sinocyclocheilus anophthalmus; assembly: GCA_018155175.1. Taxonomy (NCBI): domain Eukaryota; kingdom Metazoa; phylum Chordata; class Actinopteri; order Cypriniformes; family Cyprinidae; genus Sinocyclocheilus; species Sinocyclocheilus anophthalmus. The sequence goes on from JADLZN010004800.1 coordinate 199,580, forward strand.
ACGGTGGAGGGCACAGAGGGACATGTTGAGGAAACAGTGATTAAGATGAGGGCGAGTAGAACACAGAGCAAATGTTAAGCATTTGCATTACTTTAAAAAAGACAAAAAAAAGGCTTTCGCTGCTCCATTACACTGGCTCTGATAGGAACATGTACTAACAGTCTTCTCACATTCATCACGCAGGTTTTAATGAGCTGGGGAGATGAAGGGGAAAATGAGCTAAACCACTGTGCTTAAAATAATGGTTCACCCAAAAATGTCTGTATGTTCTAAAAAATTATTTACATTTTGTGTGCCACAAAAATAATAACTGCAGGTTTGGAATGACATTAGAAAAATAATTTTTGGGTGAACTGTTTCTTTAAATGATCAGCATGAGATGTATTTAAAGGGATAGTCTACTTAAAAATGAAAATGATGCATCATTTGTTTGACTTCCACATTACTCAATGCAAAATGTTGTCTTCGTTTTCATTGGCACAATCATACGGTATGATCACATTTACTTTTGAGTTTTCGTGGTAAAACTTTAGTTATTTTAACTGGAATCTCAGCAATTTCGCTTGAGGGCAAAAGATTTCCTTAAGCAGATTTCACATTGGGTTCAAGTTGGCCACATTCATTTGCAGTGGTTACAAACAGAAAACTGATTGCTTCGAAAGTGCCTTGTGTGAACTCTGCTTCATACATCTCTATTGACAATAGACAACGGAATTTTTTTTTTTTTGCACAAGGATGCACCATTAGCACCTTTAGGCGGCACCTTTAGTTAGTGAGAAATTTTGAAAACTGTATCACTACTTGAAACCAGTAAAGTTTGCATGCACATTCTTGTAAGCAAGGAAGAACTACGAGAACTAGGGTGGATGTCCCGGCTTTCAGTAAATAACGACTTCAGTTTGAATTGGTTTCATACACAAAACTGCACTGCATGAGAAACATTTATGAGAAACAGCATATAATGTGAACTAAGCTGCTCTGAAAACACATTATTATAAGAAGCACATGTGTAAATGAACACAGTGCCACTCTTCACTCTAATTCTTTCGATTCGCATTCAATTTAATTAATTTTTAGTCTTATCAATTCACAAATTACCATTTGGAAAACTCTACTTTAAATCATACATGCATACTGTGCAGTTTATGTACAGCTAGCTTGTTGAAAGTGAGAATTATAGGGTCATCAACAGGTTCTTCCAAGTCTTCTGTTGCCAAAAGGTCACAAACTCCAGGACTGATACATTTTGGTCTCTGTTCTGGGCATTTCATTTTGATGGTGATTGTTGTTGTGGTTTACCTCTTGGTAATTTGTTCACTACACTCTCCACTAGCATTTTAGCACAAACTGACCCTTACATTCTATTAATTAAAATTAGCATCTTTCCCCTTAGCATTGACTTGTTACGTCAGATAGAATCAACTTTGTATCAGCAGGCCTGAGGGTCTCAGGCCCTAACGAGCCCAAGATCCTAATTAGGGACAGACAAACTGAAGGGGAGCAGGGAGGGGGGGTAGAGGGCCAGAGAGGGTCCTGCTGGGATGAGCATGGCCACGGGGCTCGCGGTATTTATACTTCATGCACCTATGGTACACATGGTGTGGGTGAGACTAGAATGGAACTGGACCCAGGCAACGCCTCACACCCCAGCCATCACAACCACTATCAGTCCAGATGGGAGGACGGAGAGGGAGGACAAGATAAAAAGCGAGAGGGGGAGAGAACGATGGGAGGATATATAAGATGAGAACAAAAGAGAAAACATTGGGGACAGAGAGGAAGTGAGAGAAAAATAAAGAGAGAAATATAGACAGACTGAAGAAATAGACCAACGGTTGCTGGTGTGGAATAGAATAAAGTGTCTATTGATATCAATGTGGCTAGTAAGAGGAAACAAACTTTTGAGTTCCTTCCTTCATTTGTGGTGTGTTCATGCATTTATATCTATTTACAATATGTATATATTCTATTCTTGTTTGATTATTAATAATTAATATATACTACCCTAAAAAAGTGCTGCATTTGAAGGAAGTTTCTTATGCTCACCAAGGCTGCATTTTAAAATACAAAACTGTAATATTGTGAAATATAATAAAGACATTTTTTTATAAATATTTTCAATTTTAATATATTTTGAAATGTAATTTTTTGTAAATGTTATTCCTGCGATTCTTGCTAAGCTAAATATTCCAGTATTCAGGATGACATGATTCTTCAGAAGTTATTATTGAGATCAAATCAATATTGAAAACAGTGTTGCTTTTTAGTATTTTGAAAAAAAGTTATTTTTCCTGCCCTATTTAATGAATAGAAGTTCAAAAGACATGCATTTTAAAATTTTTTTGTATCAATGTAAACAGTCACTTTTGATCAATTTTATTGTTTTTTTTGCTGAATAAAAATTTACATTTCTTTAGGTTTTTTTTATTTTTAATAATTAAATAAATTTTTTTCTGCCTTGTTTGAAACTCATTTTGTTAAAGCAGCATCTAATTTCTCTTTATATCCCTATCTGTGACTGTGACTGAGGACTTTAATGTGTTCTTGTCATTTCATCTTTTTATATGTGCATGTGAGTGTTAACTCTGAATATGACAAATACTTTTGCCCCAGCTGAGCGGCTCTCGGCCCAGGCAGTAAGAAAGCTGGTGATGTGGGTTCTTCCAACAGGAGTAGACAGGCCAGATGAAGCGGGGAATATGAGCCCAGGACCCGAAAAGACATGTGTCAGTAACACGGGGGCTGACATGGTGCGACACCCTCTGGTCCAGTAGATGTTAAGCCTCTATGAAGGTCTCAACCTGAATGAATGCGGCTGGATTGAGGCTGAGGGATCTTTAGACATTGTAGCTGAAAGCAAAAGACATCTCCAGATCTGCCCTGCTGGTGTCTTCTGACTCAATCGGGCATGTAGGAAGCACAAACGTGGCAGGGTTTGGTGTGGAAGTGTGTATTCAGAGGAAGGAAATCTGACGTTTGAATCACCCAATTTCTTATGAACTCTCACACCCTTCACCAACAGTCTCTTTTTTGGCAGACTTTAATTGTCTTTTCTGTTTCATTTCATATCACTCCTTCCTGCCCTCGCACACATTGTGACTCATTCTGTCCTGATTTATGATTTCTTGTTGTTTATGTTATTTTCTAATTAAACACAATGTTCATTACTAATTACATTTTCAGCATGTCAATCCAAGTCAAAATATCTACCATTACAGTAACATTCCATAATGACCCAGGTAAAAAAAAAAGAAAAAAAAAAGAAAAAAAAGCTATTCTCACATGCTGCTGTTATTTCTAAATTATTGTTCAGCACTATTTAACTCAATAATTAACCATTTAAAATTTTGTTTTAATAATTTTAACTTGCTAGTAAATTTCACTAATAATTACAGAGAAATGGCAAGTACCTTGGAGCCCACTGTTGCACAAATAAAAAATATAAATAAATAAATAAAAAATAAATATTTCAAATTTTCTGATTTACATCTTGCATGCATTCTGTAATCTTGCATTCCAACGTTTTTTTTACGCAATTGGGAGTTTATATCTCATAATTCAGACTTCTCTTCTTGGTGGTATATCCAAAATTGTGAGGGAAAAAAGTCAATGTTGTGAACCAAAAAGCCATTACCGTTTTTTTTTTTTTAAATCCTGGCCATGAACGCTTCTAATGAAGTACCACTTGTATTAACATGAAATTTAATTTTCTTTCTAAACGGTTATAAGCTAATAATATTTATTTACAACTTTGATATATATTTTTATATAAATATATATTTTACTTTTATGGAAAAAAAAACCTTAAAGAAAAACGTCTCTAGGTTACGTATGTAAACATGGTCCCCCCACCGAGGAACTAGAGATTGCTTTGGGAACACCCCTGGCGTGGACCGCGTGGTCTGCAAGCCCCGGTAAAAATCAGTCATGAGCAGCGATACATCACGGCGGGTGACGTGATGCCAGGAAGTATAAAAGCGCATCCGGCAGAGCGCAAGTTAGCTTTGATGAAGTAGCGCCTGCAGGGATGCAGTGAGTATGGCAAAGAGACGCAGCGTCTTTTTCCCTCGGGGAACCATGGTTACATGCGTCACCTAGAGAAGTTCCCTTTCAGGAACTCGAGCTGTGTCGAGATTTGCTTTGGGAACGAGAATACCAACTGTGCCATATTACCAAGTCCCTGCCTGTTTGTGTATCTTATGAGCACATCACGAAGTGAGAATTTGGGAACCTGGGGTAGATGCCAGGTGTAAGTTTTAAAAGCGGACAAAAGTGTGCGGAGAGCACCAGCCCGCCGCAGCACAAATGTCCTGCAAGGCCACACCCAAGTTGAAAGCCTTGGAGGCCGCCATACTCCTGGTCGTGTGCGCTCTGACCCCCATAGGTGATGGGAGGCCCGAGGACTCGTAGGCTAGTGAGATGGCATCGACCACCCACCTACCCATAGTCTGCTCAGTCGCCGGAAATCCCTTCTTTGGCGGAACAAAACAAACAAAAAGCTGATCTGCCTTACGCCACGGGTAGCTCGGTGTGCGTAAGCGTCCAGTGCTCGAACTGGACAGAGCCAGATTTAAGCCTTTCTTGGCCTACTTCCGGAACTGAGATGACAGACTACCTGAAGTACTATGGGCCTGGTGAAGAAGTGGCACCTTAGGGACATACCCGGCCCACGGGTAAAGGAATACCCTAACCATGCCTGGAGAAAATTCCAGGCACGAAACATGAAGTGCCTGAAGATCCCCGATCCTTAAAATGAGGAAACAGCGAGGAGAAAAATAGTCTTGAGCCTGAGAAACTTGACTGGAAATTCTTCTATGAGTTCAAAGGGGGCATTGCATAAGCCCCCCAGAACCACAGCCAGGTCCCATGAGAGCACCTTAGTGAGCTGTACCGGCCTCAGCCTCAGTGTGCCACGGAGGAAACGAGTGGCAAGTGGGTGTCGTCCCAATGATTGACCACCCAGAAGGGCGTGGTAAGCAGCTAAGGCCACCACGTAAACCTTTAGAGTGGAGGGAGATAACCCTGCGGAGAATCGCTCCTGCAGAAACTCCAGAACGTCCCAAGTGGGCATTTGACTGGGGCTGCAGCCTGTTCTGCACCATGAACGAAAAGTTGTCCACTTCAAGCATACAGGCTTACTAGGAGCTGTGCCCCCTTAGGGTCCATGCCCACAGCTTCCATAACTCCGTGTGGGGGTGAAGAATGGCGCCCCCCGCCAGAGAGAGGTGGTCCCTCCTGATCGGAATCTCCAGCGTAGAGCCGTCGAGGAGGGACACCAAGTCCGAGAACCATACTCGGGCCGGCCAGAACGGGCTACTAGCAACAGACGGACCCCATCCCTGCGTACTCTCACCAGAACTCGGGGGAAAAGCGTACAGACGAAGCCTCGTCCACGTCTGCACCATGGCATCAGCCCCAGGGATGCTGGATGTGTGAGGGAGAACCAGAGGGGACAGTGTGTCTTTTCCTGCGATGCAAATAGATCCACTTCCGCCTGGCCAGATTCCCTCCAAATGAGCTCCACCACCTCTGGGTGGAGCCTCCATTCCCCGGGCCTCAGCCCCAGTCTCATCAGGATGTCTGCTCCCTGATTGAGATACCCAGGGATGTAAGCTGCTCTTAGCGAGAGGAGCTTCCCCTGATCCTACAGAAGGATCTGGCGCGCCAGCTTGTACAAGGGGCGCGAACGCAGACCCCCCTGCCGATTGATGTAAGACCACCGATGTGTTGTCTGTGCGGACAAGCACATGATGCCCCCTTAGGTCCGGAAGGAAGTGTGTCAGAGCTCGAAACCCGGCCATCATCTCCAGGCGTTTGAAGCTCCAGGCACTCATGACCGCCCCCCAGCCCGTGAGAGAGACATTTGTCGTTAGCGTTACATGACGACAAGGAGCCCCCAACATCGGGCCTTGAACCAGGAACCAACGTTTCTTCCACATGTCTAAGGCACGTAAGCATCGCCGCGTGACCTTGATCATGCGAAGCAGGCTTCCCCTCAGGGGAACCCCTTGGTCTTGAGACACCACTGTAGTGGTCTCATGTACAGCAGGCCAAGAGGTATAATGTTGGACGCTGCTGCCATCAGGCCCAACAGCCCTTGAAACTGTTTGACAGTGAGTGACTAGCCTTCTCTTACCCTCGTGACTGTCGTGAAGAATGACTCGATTCGAGCAGGAGACAGACGTGCCTGCATCGAGGTTGAGTCCCACACCGTGCCTAAATAAGTGGTTCTCTGTTGTGGAGAAAGTACACTCTTCTTGGCGTTTAGTCTTAACCCCAGCTCTCTCATATGGGTGAGGACGACATCTCGATGCCGAGCCGCCATCTGCTCCGATTGAGCTAGTATTAACCAATCGTCAATGTAATTGAGTATGCGGATGCCCTGGAGTCGCAGAGGAGCCAGAGCAGCATCCATACACTTTGTGAAAGTGCGGGGTGAGAGTGCAAGGCCGAAGGGAAGAACTCGATATTGTATGCTTCGCCCCCGAAATTTAACCTCGGGAACTTCCAGTGTTGAGGAAGGATGGAAACATAGAAATAAGCATATTTGAGATCTATCCTAACAAACCAGTCCTCGGCTGGATTTGAGATACTATCTGCTTGATAGTGAGCATCTTGAACCGAAGCCGTTTGATAACGCGGTTCAGAAGACGGAGATCTAAGATCGGACGCAACCCCCCATCCTTCTTCGGAACGATGAAGTAACGGCTGTAGAACCCGGACGCTCTCTCGAGAGAGGAGGAACACGTTCTATGGCCCCCTTCCTCAAGAGAGTATCTACTTCTTGCTCTATTACCAGAGCCTGCTCGGGGCCCACTAGTTTGGGGATGACCCCGTTGAAACGAGGCTGACGAGAACCGAACTGGATTCTGTAACCTTCTCTACAATCTGCAGGACCCATTTTGAGATTTTTGGTAGAAGTTTCCACGCTACCAGAAATTCTACTAAGGGAACCAGCCTCTCGAGGCTGGCCTCTGGTATTATTAGAGGAGCCAGTTCGGTGCCCTGAAGCGGATGACCGGCAGGGAACGACCGACCTGACTGCTGTAGCACCCTCACTTGAGGGGGCGAGCTCTCCCGTGCCGTACTGTTGCCGGGCGGCAGCTGGGAATTTCGCTCGTCGTAGCTCACTGAGCCCTGAAGCACCGAGATGACAGGGGTATCAATAAACCTCCATGAGGGCACTGAAGGATTTGGGCACCGTATCTGAGTGTTTATCCTTTTCCTCCCCAGGTGGGGCCTGCCCTCAGGGACCTGACAATGGTAGGACCATTTAGCCGAGGTCCTCTTAGAGAAAATAACGGTCCGCAGATCCGTTTTTCGGTCTAGAAGACCCCGACTGAGAGCGTCGCCCTGACCCCTGATCTTTCTGTGGAGGGGTGTGGGTTGTAACGCTCTGTTTTTGAGACTGGCGATGTGAGGAGCTTGATGGCTTGGGCTGCTCTCAGCAGCCCCACCCCTGAGCAGGTGACCTGCCGCTGTATAAGCTATCCCAACCAGACTCAATGTAAGCCTAACGGGCCTGGTGGGAAGCTTCGGGGCCTTCAGGGACGATGCTGAGGATGGGGAGATAGCTCGCAAGCGTCTGCTCCACCACTGGCATCGCCGCATATACTTTATCATTCAGCCCCACGATGTTCTTTAAATAATTCGAGACTGTGGGGCTGTAAATACGGGAGTACGGTTTCTCCCACGATCTTGACACCTCAGCATGGAGATCGGGGAAAAACGGAAGGCCCCGTTGTGAAGGCTGTGATCTGGTTTCAGAAAACGCTCGTCTAATTATTTTTTAGGATGAGCGTCCTGTTTCTAGGTTGGCCAAACGATATTTTATTTTGGCGACTGCACGAATCACACCCCATAATCACTTTTTATCGCTCCTAAACAAACAACACACAGATCGTGTATATCCCCCGCTGCCAGATAGTGTGGGCAGGGAGGCAAACAACGTCTGTAATGCTCGCCATAGATATTAGTTTAGATTTTGATATATTCTTTTGAATGCTTGTGGACTGACAGACAACAGTAAATAGACTGACACATACACAGAGCGCTACTGAAGAGCAGAAGCTAACTTACTTGCGCTCTGCCGGATGCGCGTTTTTATACTTCCTGGCGCTCGCGTCACCTCGCTCGTGACGTCTCGCTGCTCCATTGGACTGATTTTACACGTGCTTCAGAACACGGTCACGCAGGGGCGTTCCCAAAGCGATCTCGACGCAGCTCGAGTTCCTCTGAAGGGGAACTGATTTGTCCAGTTGTACGTTTGGAATGAGGAAGTTATAGTTTAATAGTTATTGTTGATTAACAGTTATTGTATGCATGAATTAAACAACGATTAGTAATTTGTTGCCCCAGCAAAAGCTGACCAATTGTATGTGTAATGACAGAGATGGAACATTGCCTGTTCATTCAGTAATTTTGAAGTTTCATTTGTCAATATACAACTATGGAAAGTGGGGGAAGACACACTGGAGGGTTGCCATCATTCTAGAGACCTCACTTGGGTGGAGGTGGAGAAAAAACACCTTTTGTGGTGACAGAACCAGTAACCTGCACAACACATCCATCACCCCCTTGCTCAGTGTTTCCAGAGATCACACCCACATTTACTGTTAACAACTGACCAGCACCACCTCTATATAGGTCCATTTAAACAACTAGCAGATTAGAGATGATTGAAGTTTCATAAAGTCAACTGAAGTGCATAATAAGCCTTCACCTACTTGTCATTGACTGACAGATGAGAAATAAATCAAATGAAAATATTAGCTTTCACACAGAGGTGTGTAAGGAGGGTGTGAAAAATGGAAGGAAATGTATGATTGACTGAAAAAATATCTATCTATCTAATATCATCTATATTGAATTAAATATAGAATGTACACACACTAAAATAATGCTATTTCTTGTTTTATTTTTTCAAAAATGTAAAATTTTTCTTTTAGGTAGGGTTTGCATTATGGTTCATTTGTTATTGGTCATTTTAATTGTTATTTAATGTAATTGTTATTATAGTTATTTTAATTTGCTTAGATACTTCCAAATAGATAGCTAAGTAAATGTGTATATGTGTTTTTGTGTGTGTGTGTTACTGTCTGAATGGCTGCTATAGGACCTCCTGTTTTCCAGCCAGATCTCTGAATATAAGTGCTCTAATTGCTCAGAAAATTACATCCAATGGTGATTGCAAGTGACATGGCCTGGCAGCACAGTGACAGTTGTGATGCCTCCTATCTTCCCTCCCTCTGTTTCTCCTCTGCTTCTCCAGATCCCTCTCCTATGCCGTGTCATTCCCTGGTGACCGCAGCAATGCCCCTGGTGACCGCCTGCTGCCCTCTTCTTGTTGAAGCTGTCGAGTGCTGAGATGTCCCAAAGTTCAATCTTGTCATGCTCAGGCATCGCTTTCTGCCACCCTCTATCCATCAACTGAGCTGTTTGTGAACCATTATGATATGTGTGTGTCTGTGTGTATGCACATTTATGTGTATGCGATGCGCTCATTGTTCCTTCGTTCCTGAACACATCATCCCAGCTGCTTCACCAACCTGATTTTTTTACTTGCATATCTGTGTGAATGAATTTAAACATTGAATGTGTCCAGTAAGGGTCAAGTTAATTGATTCAGTTCATCACAATGAATCATGAATCACAACTGCACCCTGAAACTGACCCTCTCAACCCTGTAGGAATATTTAGGTGGCTTTATGTGGATTGTGTGTGTGCTTGTGTCAATGTGTGGAGGTTTTGCGTGCATATGTGTCTGCGCCGGCCCCTGGGACGTGTCACCCCTTTGTCTCGCCACTGCTAATATGAACTTGAGCATCCAGGCGTGGAGCTGTGACAGATCGGCAGACAGCCCTGCCCCCTCACGCTTCCGCTCCCAGCATCCCTTCATCTCTGCTACCTATCTAGCTCTCTTAATCTTAAATTAATTTCAGGTCAAAAACCAACCAATCCCTGGCACCAGGCTATGATACCTCAACTGCCCACTGGGGATCACTGGAAGGAAGTGTAACATCAGATAAACAAGATAGCACATGACAAGCGTGGGGATTATTTGAGTTGCTTTATCACCACATACGACTCAATTTTTTGATCTTTTAGAGAGTCTGCGTGCACCACGATGTGATTAATAAACAAACCTGTGAATCGCATATGTGGCGCTGTCAGCAAATGCAAAATATTTGTGGCCTTTTAAAGTGACTCCCGATGCGTTAGGTCAAATGGTGTTGGAAGATGATGTTATTTGACGTTTTTCCACTCTTGACCTTTCCACTAATGTTACTGGAGATCCGTTGAGTGTTTCTGCTCAGTAGCAGTTCACGATCCGGTCTTGCATGCTGAGTTCCGGGTCGCTAACCTCACTGGCAGGTACTTAACCTTTTCACACCACTGACTCAAACACCATGAACTCTGATTTGGAGTACATAGATCTTAAATGTGCTATAGCATTTTCACACCATTTTTTATTATGTGAATTATTTGCAAAAAGTAAATCATTCGTACACAATTTAACGTTTATATAAATGTTTTTTTTTTTAAAATTTATTATTTTGTATTTATTAATTTAAAAAAAATATTTTTTATTTGAGCCAAAAAAAAAATTCGTAACAGCAAAATGTTAATATGGAGGCCAAATGAAAAAAAAAAGTGTAAATGTTTTAACTCAAGATGGGTGTAATTAAATCGTGGCCCGTTGTAATAAATTGTTCCCTCATTTAGTAATCATGACCACATTAAAGTAAAATCAAAAACAACCAGATGTGAATTAGCACAGCATGGACATGATTAAACTAAATTGAAGGGGAAAAATTAATTAAAACTTGGCATAAATGAATAAAATCTTAATTTGTGGCCCAAGGCTGGAATTCGCTTTAGGACATGTCAGATGACTGTGCCTTAATTCAAAGAATAAAGGTAAAAAGGTATGGTGTTATTTCCATATATTTTGATAAAAAAATGAATATATTATATATATATTTTGTTTTTACATTGTTGCGTATTTATATAAAGAAAGACGCAATAGCGTATGACAAGATATAATCTTTTATATTTATTAATCTAAGATTATCTTTGCTGATGTCCGTATGTGAAAAAAAAATTGTACTGACCCCTAGAAGTGGGGAACAAATTTGTCAACTTTTTTTGTTGTGTTGTAAAAATATATTTAGCAGTCAGCTCTGATCATGTATTCAAACAGATGAAAGGGTCCACTAATATAGGTTAGAAAAATTTAACTAAGCGGTTTGGCTCTGGTAAGGTGATCTCAAAGACTAGACTAAACTAGCTGGTAGATATATATTTTATTAAATAATTTTATTAAATTTTTGTTACTTTTTTAATGGGGGAAAATATTTAGTTATGTATAGAGTTAGTATATAGTTATGTAACATAATGCATGAGCGTTTCATAGAAATGTAAAAGAAACAAATGTAATGCCATTATATATCTAGAACCTAAGGACTTTGTGGTATTGAATGTTTGTAGTGAATTAATCCCATTTTTATGTGTTTGTTGTTTGTGTGTGTGTGTGGTGTGTGGTGTGTGTGTCTTATATCTGCCGGAATGGGAAGTTAATGTCAAGCTGATGTGGAGTGACAGTGGGCACCCTGTCTGGCAGGCCCAGAGTGCGGGCCACCATATTGCCTGGCTCCCCAGGGAGGACAGATCAGCATGCCAGCCTGCCAGAAAGTGCTAATAGGCGCAACACGTCTTACTTTCACACATTAAGGCGAGCAAAGGGTGACAGATCGGAGCTGTGATACTGCCGCATGGAAAAAAAGGTCTGCGCCACCCGTTTGCCATGCGGCAACAGCTAATGATGAGCGCTGCTAAGTTGCGCTACATGCCAGCCAAAAACTGAGCTGAAATGCATCCTGACAGATATCGCCGCGATGCCAGTCACAAGAGCAAATGAAGCCAACTTACAAAAACATCTGGCTGATTGCTAAAAGTTTTTAAAATAAGAGAAAAAAATGAGAGAGAAATATGTAATAATTCAGTTTGCAATACTGTTTTTTTGCAGCCATGACTGGGGACTGTGAGTCACTCTTCCTGTTAGTGGAAAGAAACTCATGGTCACACTAACTCTAACTCTATGCATACTAGTGTCACCAACAAGGACAGGGGGTTTGCGCAAAAACCACAGAGCTTGCGAGGTGTCACCACAAAGCCTAATGAAAACACTATGGTTTCCACAGATATTGATTTCATCTATGGACCAGACCTCGAATCTACTTCAGAAACCAACGATTTAGATTTAGAAATTGTGCAGCTGACATGTTAATGTGATAGGATGCTTGTTTCTTGTTGTGTGATTTGTGGATATTGCAAATAAGAGGCATGCGTACTGCAATATAAAATGTCTTTGATGAGGTCATATTGTTCGCAGAAAAATGGGGGACAGCCCCCCCCCCCCCCCCCCCCGGGGCACCTGGGCATTTTTTTTTTATTTTTTTTTTTTTAGGTCATTTTTTTTTGTTTGAGCAGAGGAGGGGGTGCTTTTCTTTCATACAAGTTGCATTGTGCAACATTTCCCGGCATGATATGTGCCGAAGAAGTGATTTTCTATATCAATGGTTTATGTCTTGTTTTCCCCTAGTACAAAATATTTCAAGATTCCTAAAATCAAGAAACATTTAATTGAGATAGCAAAATTATTTGTCAGGTTATTTTGGAAAACAAAGATCACGTTTTTTACAGTGCAGCTTGGCAAATATAACATATAAATTGTTTCTTGTAGTTACAAGCTGTACATAGAATATTTTGTCATTTATTTTGAGCAAACCAGGAAATGGCCAAAAATCTTTAAACACCTCTCTTGCCACTGTTGTGTTTAGTTGTGTAATTGAGGTCAAGGGAACATCGGTCATGGATGAATAACTGATCCTGAAAATAATTGACTCACTTATCAATAACAGATGACTCGTCATCAACGCTACACATGATCTTTTCCTTTATACTTTTTGTTGATATTTCTTACCACACAGGTCTCATTTCCCTGTCGCCAGGCAAGAGATGTAGAGAAGAGTGACTCTGCTTCATTTCAGTGTAAAACACTACAAAAAACTCTTACATCCTTTCCTTTCCCATTTCCCCCCTCTTGCCCCTCTCCGTCCCTCTCGCCCAGGGCCTCGCTGTGCTTGCTGAAGCGTTATGTTGTAAGTGTGGTAGTGCGTGTCCCGTCATCAATAGGAGTGAGTTACATAGGTCAGCAGTTCAAACGCAGGTCACAGCCTCATGCTCCACGTCGATGTCTCGCTCTGCTCTGATTGGCTCATTGCACAAACAGATTCACTTCTGCTCCCTGCTGTTTGATCCCTGCTCTGTTTGATCCTGGAGTGTACTATCAAACTCATTTGTTTTTTTTTACATGCAAGAAAAATGGGCACTTACAGGGGAAATCCAATGTATTATCTATCTATCTATACTCCTTGGAGTAAAGCGTTACTTATTATCTGCACTGAATGTTGTGTGTTGCATATGGATGGTGAAAGAGCTTGTTCTTGTGATCTTCCTGGCCATCTAGTGGAAAATGTGGGATACACAGGGTTACAGAAGCAAATTGGATTAAGCGTGAGATGTTGTATGTTGCTTACTTAAACTGCTTGGCTAGTTAAACTGCATGATATTAAGGAAACGGATAGATGCATAGAGATATTGTTAGATAGCATGCAGTCAGTTTATTTTTGAACATGGTTGGCAGGCCAAAGCTCAACGGCAAAACAAAACATGCAACATATTTTATAGTTCTTGTTATGCATTTTCAAACGTGCTTTTATTTTTAGGTCTACTGTATAGTGTAAGTAGCATTGAATGTTTGCTTTAAAAAAAAGATCTCACAAAGCTTTTTGAACACTCTCAGAAAGTTGGCACTGGGGTGGTACTCTTTCAAAAGGTACACCTTTGTAACTTATTCAGCCCATTTTAGTAACTTGTAGGTGCACATTTATACCTAGAGTGTATGTACAGTACCTTTTGATAAGGTGCCACCCCAGTGACAGCTTTTGTGTCTTTTTTTCTGAGAGTGATGTCCTGAGATGAAACAGTACACTCTCAGAAAAAAGGTACAAAACTGTCACTGGGGGGGTATACTTTCAAAAGCTAGTATATACACTTTAGGTACTAATATGTACTTTTAAAGTACTAATATGTACATTTAAGTTATTGATATGTAGCATTTAGGGGTAAATAAGGTTTAAAGATGTACCATTTAGATTTCTTTAAAAAGGATATAGGATTATATTATCAAGCAAGCAAATGGATTCATACATCGAAGATATAATGGTTTCATCTTCAGATGTAAAATTCATACTTCTTTTTTGTCTCATTTTTCAAATAATAAGTGTTATAAAAGAGTAACAAAACACACCACCTTTTAATTAACTGGTTTGGCTATTTCACCTGGCCCCATTACTAGCAGGTGCATATAATCAATCATGCAGCATGCACATTTTTGTGTACCTTTCCTGTTCCAGTATGACAATATGCCTGGGCATAGAAGTGACGACCATAAAGATATTATTTACCGGTGTGAAAGAAAGTGACTGTTCAGCAAAAAGCCCAAACATGAACACCACTGAATGAATTGGGATGAATTTAGATGCTGACTGTGATTCAAGGACCTTTTGATACCATTGCTACTTTTGTGCTTGAAAAGCGGCAAATCACCTCAGCCGCTCCAACATCTAGTGGAAAGTCTTCCCAGATACAGCAGCAAAGGTAAGACCAACTCACTATTAACGCCAATGGATTTAGAATTAAATATTCAACAAGCACCTATTGATGTGGTTTTTGGATTCCACATATTTTTGGCCATGAGAAGTGTGTGCATATGTTGATTTTTTTTTAAATCCATGGTGATACTAATGCATGTATACGCCAAGCCGCCTTCACAAAACGTTTCAGAATTTATCCAATTGTTCACTTTTGAGAACTTTCGTTATTTAGTGTAAGGCCTTAAGAAAAGTGTGAAGATGACAGCAGCAACACTTCAGAAAAGAGATATTTGTGTTTACCACTAACACTGAACTCTTATCATAGTCTATCAAGTTGTTTCTGTGTTTTTTTCCCATGAACGTAAGACAAAAGGTGAAAAACGGCTTTGAATGCTTTTTTTTGTGTGTGGAAATTTTAGATATATTTTTTCCCCTGTTCACAACAGTTAAATATTACAGATTTAGGCATAAATATTGGTAAAAAAAAAAAAAAACGATTTAGGTCAATCTTATTAACTTCCCCAAAGCAATGAAAAAAATAGAGCTTGTACTTATAGTAATGTTTGAAATTAATTATGATTCATAAATCAACTTGGCTTTGATTTCCCTTTGTGATAAAATTTTAATTAGTCCCCCTAAAACCTACATTTGTTTGAGGTGGAGGAATTTGCCTGTGTGATGTGTTTGTTTGTGTGAGTCTGTCAAGAAAGAAAAGGAAAGAGAGAGAGAGAGAAAAAAGAGAAAAGGAGAAAGAAAGAGAGAAAGAGAGAGTACTGAGCTCTTCACGGAGAGCATGTGGTTTTGAGCGGATGGGCGGGCCATCCTGTGAACTTGAGAGAAGTGCATCTCTCTCTGAGCATGTATGCATGTGACAGAGAAATGACACAAAGGGTCGGAAGTGGGGTGGGGGAATTAGGGGAAAACAGATGAGAGTTTTAAAACAGCACTTTGACAAAACCAACTCTGTTGATATCGTTGAATGAATGAAAGAGAGGAGAAGAGAGAGAGGAGACGAGAGACGGAGAGAGAGAGAGAGAGAGACTCTTTCCAAGTTATCTATTATGAGATCATCATAAAACATACTTTTGGTCGAATAAAAAAAAAAAAAAAGAAATCAAAATGTCGATGCATATATACACTACCAGTCAAAAGTTTTGAACAGTAAGATGTTTAGTGTTTTTTAAATAGTTCTATCTGCTCACAAAGCTGCAATTATTTGATCCAAAATACAGAAAAAGCAGTAATATGTGAAATATTTTTGCTATCTAAAATAACTGCTTTCTATTTGAATACATTTAAAATTGTAATTTATTCCTGTGATCAAAGCTAACTTTCAGCATAATTACTCAGTTTCAGTGTCACATGATCCTTCAGAAATCATTCTAAATGCTGATCTGCTGCTCAAGGAACATTTTAAAAAATATTTATTATTATTATTATTATAAATATTTAAAACAGTTGAGTAAATTTTGTTTTTCAGGATTCTTTGATGAACAGAAAGATCCAAAGATCAGCATTTATCTGAAATAAAAAATGTTTTGTAACATTATACACTATACTATTCAAAAGCTTGGAGTCAGTATAATTTTTGTTGTGGGGGGGGGGGGTCATGCTTAATGATCGAAAGCCTCATTGATCTGTGCTTATGCACCTCAGATTTTGAGTGAAAAGCATAATTTGTGGATAATTTTAGCAATACTCACCAAATCAGACAAATGTACACCAAATTAGAGCATGTTCCAGTTTATTTCATAATATTTACAGAACATTTTTTGACAAAATATGCATTCATTTTTTTTCTTTCTTTAAAGTATACCTTGTTGGTATGACAAAATCTCTCTACCCCATTAGCGTCCTCTTGGCTCTTCAATAGATTTGGCGAATTCTCATATTGTCCCAGTGGAGGTTAGTTGTGTATGGTCAAGGAGCCATATTCACAAAGCTTTATCCCCTGAGTTATATCACAAAGAAATCACACACCAAACTACAGGGCAAAAGAGAGACTTTGAGCATCCAGAAAAGAATTCAGTTTGCTAATTTGCCTTTGCATGAGAAAAAAAAAACACTGTCTTGAGGAGCAAGGTAACAGCAATAGCTCTTTACTGTAAATAACTCCTGAGCGAATCTTTGTGAATAGTGGCTGAAGTTTTACTTTGCTTCTACTCTGCATGTTCGTGGACAAGGGTGCAAGACAAGATATAATATATATATGAATATATGGAAACTTGTGGGTGATTATGCAGAAATGGATTGTCTTTACACTTTAGCTGCATCTTTCCACGTCTGCACACTATTCATCGAAAATGTTCTTCCACATGTTTCAGTCGCACCATATTTCAGGGTAATATTCTTAAGTGGTGCTTGGTCATGTGTGAAAAGAAATTAAAAAAAAACAAGCAGACTGTGTCTTTGGTTGCATTGATGGCATTTCAGTTATCCACACTTGTATTTCATGGTATTTGGAATGGTGACATCATAGACGTTTATTTTCATCATAGATTCGTATATTTACAACATCTGGAATGGTATTTTCCAGAATATTAGCAATTACCACATCAAATTAGATGACCAATTGAATGAAACCTCCACCCAGTTATTTGACAGACAGCATATAGCTTCTTATTTTGCACTTCGCTATATTTGGCTTCGTAATTTTGCACATGTGCACCAGTGATGACTTCTTTGTGCTACTTTCCCATTTTAGTTCCTCTGTATTTGGGTTAGTAGCAGATCCAGTGCCCTCATTTTTACAAAGTCTGCATAATCAGGGAAAGTAGCGAGAAAGAAGACTTTATAACATAGTATAAGGTACACCTGGAAGAATAGGGAATAGTAAGATAATTAAACACTAATTAAACACACTCAAATTGGTGCTGTATCATTTGGATCACAGTAATACAAAACATTGAATTACCAGTTCCAGTAGTTTTCCATTTGCTCTTATCCAAGCTTGAAAAATGCATATCTATATTATATAGGTTAATACATATAATTGGCTTTAAATACAGGTATACATTTACAGTACATTAAAAAAGTTTGAACTGATAAAACAGATTGCGCTCTGTGATGTGATCAGACGAACAGATATATTTTGTCAAAGCAATTTTTCTTAAGTAATTACATCAAAAACATTCCGCTGTCTAAGTGTACTATGGAAATCACAGTATTACTGTCTTGAGAAACAACAGTAACTGATGCTTTGTCAGTGGTTGGCTAAACTGTGTGCACAGAGCTGCAATCATTATGTACATTATGAGAGGAAATTCTTTAAGAATATTTTTAAGAAAAAATCTTTGTACAGCCAAACACCCCGGAAGACAAAAAAAAAATAAAATAGATGCGATTGTGAATTTACAGATAATTACAAAGAATTCAGTTTTGTTAAAGGGAAGTCCTGCCAAACTAAGATATATTTAAGGGTATTCAAGACCCTGGAGTATTAAAAAATAAATGATTTCTATAAGGTTATAGAAATATTAAATTTTTTACCTCAGTGTTAGTAATATTGATAAAGGTAAACTGGATATTAAGGGCTTATATAAAGTGCTGAAATTCAAATAATGCAACCATTGGCCATTATGTCTAATATTCCCTCAAACTCATCCTGTATAGCACCCTCATAACTACCCAGTTCTCCAAAAATGGCCACAAAGCACATTCTGTGACAACATTAAAGTGTAAATAATGCAAATAATCATGGGAACTGTAGTTGAACTGTAGCTGAAATGAGAGCCTTAATATTGCAATATGCTCAGTCAGTTTGGTTTAGTGTGTGTATAATTGTTGATAAACAGTGTTTAAAATAGAAAGTTACCATTTTTCAAAAAATTTTTGTTGAAAAGAAGCGATATATAGATATATAAGCCATTCATGACACATTTGAGTTTTGCATGTAATCACAGATCTCCGTTTCACTTATCAAATTGGGAGACTGGCCACAGGTGCATCACCTACATTCTGCCTGAAAGCACCCGGCTAAAAATACCAGGAGCAAAGAATGAATGTAACTGTGGAACAACAGAAGGTCATGGGCATGGCGTGGCTGTGGGTGTCAGATCTTGCTGTTCTCCAGGTGCGAGTCAATGTGCTTGATCAAGGCATCATCAGGGTAACCAATAGGGAAGATTAGCTGGCACAGCGGGCAGCTCCTGACGTCACCCTCCTCCTCTGTCTCCATCCACAGCTGCAAAGGGCACAGTGATATGTTTGAAAGCCATAATATTTAAAATCCACGTCTTAAAATCTAAAAGATACAATAAATGTGAAATGTGTATTTTATTGAGTTTAAACTCTTTTCATTTTCTAGCTTGTTTGGCACAGACAGCTATAAGTAAGTCATATGAATATGGATTCCTCTGTAAACACTGTCTCCATGGTGCTTTCAAAATATTTCTGTGTTTGTTAGAGCAGCCAGACACAGCAATGGTGGCTCAACCAATGGGGTGAGTTTGGGGATGGGATTATCTGTTTGTACAGCCAATAGCAGACCATGGTTGTGCATTAGAAATCTCCCTTTCATTCCATAAGTTCTTATTTAAATGTAATTGGCCAAACTCTACAGGAAGTTGAATTGGGAATACAGGCTGTGGATTTTAAATTAATTAATTGTTAATCCTCCCTGGTCTACAAATTTATATTAAATACAAAAAAGTATATGTGAATTAGGAAACAAATTTAGGTGACATTTCAAACTTCAAGCCTTTTAAATATGAACACATGGCTTTGTCATGACTTTCTCAATTTAAACATTCTCAATTTAATTCTGAATGCTGCACAAGTTTGAGGAATTCAGTCTGAAAAAATTACTTTTTATTTCCGTTTGGTGACACAAATGGTGTAGAAATTACACACTTCACCTTTGTCACTGTATATTCTCATCATAGGTTCATTGGAAAAATGGGCCTCTACCTACATTTTTGCAAAATGCCAAAAACATATCTATTTACACAGTTCACCGCATTTTCTAGCTCAAATGAACACTAGTGGTGGTAAAACAAACAACTTTTACTCCTTTTCTTTTTTATGATTACAGGGTAAGATTTTCAATTTATAAATACTTTTTTGTCTTTATTATCTAGAATTTTGTTCTATGCACAACATTATATTATGACCTCAAAACACTTTTACAATAATGCATTGTTTGTAAAACTGATACATTTTGACATTAGCATCACATGGCTTTTTTGATGTAGTAAACTTGCTTGGTAGCTCACCAGGTACAGCATTGCACTTTCAATATGGCGTGCTTGGGGTACGAGTCAGATTTATGTTAATCTGTTTTGGATAAAACTGAACATGCTTTTAGCGCCACTTACTATACATTTCACTTTGAAAGTGTCATGAAATGAGCCAGAAGCAATGTAACATTTCACAGAAATGTAATCAGAGGCACATTTCCAATAAGCATAGGTAGGTTATTCTGGCCACTGAATGTGATTTTCTACTCACATTGATGGATGGCCAAGACTGGGCATGCTCTGCGTGCAGGTATCCAGGTGGGTGACAGCTAAGGGTGTTGGGACGGGAAGGAATGGGGAAAGCGGAACAAGAGGCAGGGCCTCTGGAGCTTGATGAGGGGCTCGACACCCCCAGTGTTCGCGGAGGACTGATGGGATGAGGGCAGGACCACTCCTCCTCATCCTCTGAGGACTGTGGAGGCTGTGGGGATGGATGCAGAGGTGCTGGGCTGGGCTGAGGCTCAAAATGCAAGTGGGACACATCCGAGTGGTGGAAAGACAGCTCCCTGGACAGCCGTGGAGATTCAGCCAAACCCCCATCACCTCCAACCCCGGACTGAGAGCCCTGTCTTTGAACTAACATGTGCTGGCTTCCTCCGTGTTGCTGCTGCTGCTTGTGGTAGCTGTCAACATATGGTCGAGGTTTTGGCAAAGTGGACACCGGGTCCAGAGTGAACCGTGGGGGCCGTTGATAAGCTGATGGATCGGCTACTTCAGAGTAACTGCGTCTTCCCTGGAAACTGGCCCTCAAGTGGTGGGAAGTGGGCCTGCAGGAATAGGATGCGGGGCCGTCGCTGAGCTCAGGCAGAGGCGAGCGACGATGCATGTCTGGAGAGAGACGCTGCAGCACTGGCGAGCGCCGCTGGGGAACAGGCGAATGGCGCTGTTGTATGGGAGAATGGCGCTGTTGGATTGGGGAATGGCGCTGCGGAACAGGAGAATGCCTCTGGTGAGGGACAGGAGAGTGGCGCTGCACTAGAAAATAAACACAGGACATTTAAAAAGTGGAAAAAAATCAGCAGAATTAATATTAGACAAGATACATGTTTAAATAAACACACTGAATAAATACTTGAGATCAGTGTTAATCTTGTCAACAAAATTACTGATGATATCGCTCTTTAAAGTCAGCCTCATATATTAATCATATATCATAACTCAAACCGCTGGTCAGAGGACAGACTTCTCTATGGTGATGTATGTTGGGCTTTTTCCTCATTTAGTGCACTTAAACTCTGCCCCTGCAAGCTCACATTCATCTACCTGTCATTTTTGCCTCCTCCACATCTCAAAATCCAACCAGCAACCAATAAATACACATTTTTCTTTATAATCAATCTGTTAGACTTGGATGTATGTCACAACATGGAAGAAAAATCTGTTTCATCATTATGAAGCCTTGCTTTTACAAAGCTCGAATTTTCATTGTATTTAAATGGTTTTATTTAAATCGAGGCCAGGAAGTAAGAATTAGAATTAACAAAGTCAATAAATATATTTATGGGGCTCCGTACATCGTAAATTTAACAATAATTTTTTTCATCAACAGTAACAAAGACAAGATGAAAAAAGCATCATGACGATATTTAAACAATTTAATTTTAAATACTGTTGATTAAAAACATGCCACCACAAGATATTAACATGCATTGCTACAGTAGACACAACATATTACAACTTACATTTGCACAATATCACACGCAAGTTATGAGTTAGTCATAAAAGCGTAAGACAGTGAATATGCTCTACGTAAGACATGGGCATTGGGTAAAGACATGTAGTTTCTGTTAAATTTATATGGCTAAATTCATATATAATATATCTGAATATTTTATTTCATTAAATGTAGCATGGCTCATTTTATTACCGGAAGGATATCTTAAAAAACTGTGTAAACAGCACAGTCCCTAATGGACAGATAGATGTCTGTAATGACTTCCTCTTTCCCCTCACATTTCCTCTTTGAGATATTTTCGTATTGTTTTCCTGTGCATTCACCCCAGCACCTGTGGTAGGCTACTGCTACACCACTTTCTGACTAGCAACGGGCACACAAGATCCTGTACAGAAGATGCATCTGTCTCTCAATAATAAGTCTAACGTGCATACACTGAGCTTCCTGCAATCGTGAGATTGCAATCAGCTATTTAGAGAAATCAGTCCTTCTATCTATGAATCAGTAGGGTTTTTTCCCCCCTCCATCTCCGCTTCTGCTTTTTGGTCTGGTTTCCTATATCAAATGGGTTGTGTGGTTGAGAGCAGAGGTGCTAAAAAGATAAGGGGGGAGTTGTTTATGTTCTCAAACTCATAAGAGGCACTCGACATGAGAGGCGATCAGAACATGTCAGCAAAAACATTCCTTGTGGAATTTAACCAGACAGCAAACAAGCATGCAGTGCTAAAAAAAGTGCCTGTTTACCCACCTACTTTGCTGAATTTGTATGAGTTTGACAAATTGGCTGAATTACAAAAGAGGTTTATTAAAGTATGAAAATATGATCATTACCTAAACCAGGTCTTCATTACCCTGTACATGGCAAAAAGTATGAGCATCAGTAAGGTCAGGCGTTGGCAGTGGATGTTCCAACTCATCCCAAAGGACTTCATTGAGTGTCGTGGGTCATTAGAATATAAAGTAATAAACTATTTCATGAAATTAAATAGTGATTTCCTTTTTCCAGCCATTTGAAATGGGCTAATTAAGCCAGTTCTACAGAACTCTGTAATGTGTGTACTGTGCATATTTATAGGTATACAGTATATAAATGCACACACAGACACGTATATATTTGTAAACCATTTCACTGGTTGAATCCTGTGACAAAGCCACATTAAATAAAGTCACTGAGCTCTTTCGACTATACAAACGGGTAATTAGAAGATGTCTACATACTTTTAGATATATAGTGTATGTTCATGACTCTGTAAAGTGTAATTATAGTTGTTCAAATATATACGTCTCTAACTGAATGTATAATATTGATGACATATCGAAATCCTTGTCCTCCTACCTGGGCTTGCCGGCTCCTGTGAGGCTTTTCGCAATATCTCTGTCTGTTTCGAGGTCAGAGCCTGTAGCTTGCCCAACTCCTCAGTTAGTTCAGTATAGGCCAAAGCCAGATTTACTCTGTAGAGAGAGCAAGAGAAAGAGAGAGAATGAGAAGGGAGTGAGAAATAGAGAGCCAGAGGGAATTAACTAAACCGTTTTAGTCTCATAACCACCTGTAGTCAAGTTTAACCAATAGCTTTGCATCTTGAGTACTTAAATTAAGTATCTGTCATCACCCTTTCATTCTTTCTATGTAAAATTTATATTTAAAAATCTATGTTGGCACACAGATTCACAAAACTAGGTGCCAGGTGTAATTAACATCATGCTATTACCACCTGCTAATCAGCTAAGATGGAACTGCACTTCATCTATACAGCAGTAACACATTACTGTATAACTGACAATGACAATAAAAATATCAGCACTATTTCCTTAGTACTTAACTGTGACATTTAAAAGCAATAATAAGAAGCACGTACTGTAACAATGGTTGACAATTATGTTTATGACACAGTTGGTAACACTATTTAACTGCGATATGAGTCGCTCCACCAGTGAGAACATAAAGCATTACTGGCACAGAGAAGAAAACAGTGTAGTTTCAAATCATCTGACTCTGCAGTCACTCACCATGGCAACTTAATTTCTAAAAAGCCTCAGTCATCACAAAAATTGGCAAGTGATTTCCTACATAGCTCTGCAAGTCTTTCGCAGCACTCTGCTGTCTCTTTCTTCACGCATAATACAGTAACTTTAACATGTAATCAATTTTAACATCCATGTATTTATTTATGTATATGGTAGCTGGTCATGTATTAAGCAATCAGACTTTCATCATCAATAATAAAATAAAGCATGTGTGATTTATATTGCAATAATGACTAAATTACAGTGCATTATCTCTCACTTAACTCACAACCTTCCTTCCATTGATACGCCATTAATTTTTAACAAAAAAATTGATCAGATTGTGTCTTGGTTTTATCTAGCTTGCTCAAAAGTTACATAATTCAAATGCACAACAATCAAATAAGTCTGACACATTTATGATAACCATCAAAAAGTAAGTTTTATGGTAAAAAATTCCAGTTAACTTAGATGCAAAGAAACAGAAACTATGTCATCAGATGGCCTTTATCTGATTATACATAGACCAAATTCACAAAAACCTTCGGTGCTTTATTTTAAAAAGACTCATAGTTTTTGAGATGGTGTTAGATATATCAGGAGAGACATTTCAGTTTTACACTTCAGTAGTGCAAGTGTGACCGATCACTTTTTTAACATGTGTACATTCGCATGAATTTGACAACCACAGATAAGTACATATAGTATAAGTAGTATAAACATCATGCTGTTAAATTAATTTCAAGTCAACACCATTAAGGGTGTCATTTTTAAAATATTTTAAAAAGTAAATGTAAAACAGCTCCCTGCAAAAAAAACAAAAAAATTCAAAAGCTTTTAAGGTCAACTACCATTTTGACTATGCGATGTCACCAATATGTATTGTATACAGCACATTTTGATTAATTGCAAATGGCAATAATGACTAAATATATATTTTTTAAAAAGCATGAAGAGGGTCATGAACACAAGAAGGGGCCAAGAAGAAGTTCACTGCATTTTAATAAGATGAGTTAAATGAGTCATCCGCCACCAAAGCGGTCTGGTGCAAGGTCACATCTCGTCAATTTTCTCTCTCGGTTAGTGGAGGACTTAGCTCTCTGCCACTTTCTCAGTCCCACACACTCACACACACACACACACACACACACACAAATTACCATATGGGCCAAAGAAATCTGCGTTAACTGAGTAAGAGAGAACCAGCAGCACAGTTTGCATAATCTTGCCTTCTATCGGTTTATATTGAGACTATACTTAATACCAAAGAGCAAACTAACATCAATATAGACAAAGTACTGGATCTTTAGCCTTAACTTATATTCGTAGACCACAGATCAAAATAAACCACAGGCCAAGCAGTGTTAACCAGCTCGCTCCACCAGTTATCTGCTAAGTTGTCTTCTGTTGCTGGACAATCATAGCATTGGATATTCTTACCATTGTGCTCATTGTGTCCTTCATTTGGCCCTCTGGGCTGCTGAGCATCCACAGTCAGGCCCAAGCAGCCATGGTATTCAGTGGTAATGAGTTGTCTTTCTCCTCCGTCATTATCGACGCATGAGCAACAACTCATCTGTCCAAGTGGTATCCTCATTTGATAGACACTATCTATCAAAGAGGTATTTACAGCATATTTAGATGATGGGGACAATTTTTTCTTATCAACCTTCTCTCTGTCTCTCACACACACACACCACACACACCCACACACAAACCACACACACACACACACTTGCATGCACCGTATGAATCTTAGGAAATGGCCTATGAATGCATCACCTTTTGGACTGTTCACTGAAACATTCTCTGAATGTGTGAACATCTTCCTATTAACATAAACGAAATGAAACAAGAGTAGTGTCGCCTGCATGTCCTGTGTGTGTGTGTGTGTGTGTCTGTCTTTCTGTCTATAGACAAACACATATATGTTGTCCTGTGTGTATATATTGAAAGGTAAAATGAAAGCTCTTGAAGTATGAAAAAATTATTTTGTTGAGCATCTGCAGCAGAAAATTGAGCACAAAAAATAAGAAAATGTAAAAAAAATAAATACAAAATGAGGGAGGATGTGTGGTGTGTGTGTGTGTGTGTGTGTGTGGTGTGTGTGTGTTCTTTTATCTGAATATTGATGATGATCTAGTGTGGGAGGGTATGTGGGTTGTTTGAGCGATGTCTGACCTTTGTGCTGAAACTAGTATCTATAACATTCGTCTTCTTTATGCAAACAAATGTTGGCTGTATGAATTTATCTTCTAATTTTCAGCAAAACTTCAATCTAAAGCAGCCAAATAACTTAATCAGCACAGCCCATGCTGCAGACAATAAATACGATGTAATCAGAAACAAATAAGTACCTTTTGCCAGAGATCATTATTATAAAAATAATTGCAAAACATACTTCTCAACCCTTCAAATCAGTATGTTTCATGTATTGTTTATAAATAACTACATAAGAACAAATTACTAATGCACTATTAACATTCTAGTAACTACTATTAACTAACAAGAAACTCTGATTAATAGTAAGTAATAGCGCTCAGTTGAAAGTGGTAGTTTACTATTAGCTAATCAGTAACTACTATTTTTTCATATCCTGGAGAACTACTGTATACAGGTTCATAATTAATGTGAATTATACATAATGTATAATTAATTCTAAAGTGAAGATCATGATAACCCACTAGTAATGACTCAAGTGTTACCAAATCTAGCAAAAGGAATTACTATCCAGAAATAGCAAAATCCAATCACTACAATGATTTTAGTCATGACAAGAGAGTTATCATGTTATTCATTTTAGAATACTGATCCAAATAATTAGTAATTCCTTATGAGGGATTTGGTAATACTTGAGTCAATACTAGTGGGGTACCATGACCTTCACTTTAGAATTAATTGTACATTATGCATTATTCATAATAATTATGGACCGGTACACAGTAGTTCTTAGTAGTTCTAAGAGAGGTATGAAAAAACAATAGTTACTAATTAGCTAATAGTGAACTACCATATTCGACTAAGCACTATTTCTTACTAAATCATTAATCAGAATTTCTTGTTAGTTACTAGTAGCTACCAGAGTGCTAATATTGTGTTACACATGTGTTCTTCGGTTGTTGCTCGAGTTATAATTAATGACGGGCAACAGTATTTCCTAAAGTCCGCGTACCGTTTGGGTAAATAATGCCCCATTTTAAGGGGAATGTCTGATATCAAAACCAAAAAACTCAAAGAAAGGTCAGATACATGCTGACGTGTTAGCATCTCAAGGAAGGAGACTTTTTGCATGCACAACTCAAGTTCATTATATATATATCTATATATATTTTTATTATGTATATACAGTGCTGCTTGAATGTTTGTGAACCATTTAGAATTGTCTATATTTCTGCATAAATAAAACCCCAAAAAATCATCAGAATTTCATGCAAGTCCTGAAAGTTGACAAAAAAGGACCCAGTCAAACAAATGAGATGAAAATAATACTTTATCATTTATTTATTCAGGAAAATTATCCAATATTACAAATCTGTGAGCGGCAAAAGTATGTGAATCTCTAGGATTAGCTGTTTAATTTGAAGGTGAAATTAGAGTCCATCTTTTCAGAGGTGATTTTAATCAGTGAGATGACTATCAGGTGTCAGTGTGTGCCCTGTTTTATTTAAAGGGGTCATTTGATGTTGCTAAAAAAAAACATTATTTTGTGTATTTGGTGTAAGGAAATGTGTTATGCGGTTTAAGGTTAAAAAAAACACTTTATTTTCCACATACTATACATTATTACTTCTCCTCTATGCCCCGCCTTTCTGAAAAACGCATTGATTTTTACAAAGCTCATAAGTCTGAAAAGCGAGGTGTGCTGTGACTGGCCAGCTATCCAGCCGCGTCTGCTGACCCCCTTGGCCCTCGACATATCTCAAGCGTTGTGAAGGACAATGTTAAGACCCCATCCCCATTACTGTAGCATGCCGTACCCGAGTGGATACTTGGCCACAATGTCGGAGACAAAAAACATTAAAACACATTATAAACTAAGCATTTGTTGCATTCTTTGGGGACATAATTACGGATTATAATGTCTTATACTGTCTTTTTAGCATTGCGTTGCATTGCATTGCGCGCTGCGTAAAAACATAAAACCATGTCTGCATTTGTGATCGGAGAATTGGAAAACAACAAGCGCTACTCTACAATGCTCAAAACTCGCGTTTGAATCATCAGTGGCAAAACTTCTTTAAATATGAAAACGTACTTACAAACTGTGAGTCAGAACAGCCGGCATTGTAGCTTACTCTCCAGGATCAGGAAACAGTCTTCCATTAAATGCGCTGGACACATCTGAATATTGGGGTTGAACTGTTCTGGAACAGTGTGTAAATACAACTTAACCACTTATTTAGTCGTGTCCATTTTTGGAAGGCCAAAAAAAATAGTTTCACTTTCACAAACGAAACACAGCATCACACGGCCGGCTTAGAAGCGTGATGCGGAGTCAGGCGGCGATAGAGTGAGGAACTAGCCGCGCGGCTCGGAGAAATGGTTCCGCGGGCAGAGGGCGTTGCCGTGGAACACATGGACGACCACGGGTGGGACCTCTGCTCGTCCACGGTGATAAGCCAATCCGGTGCGATCCACTGCGGCTGAAGTTGATGTATTTCCTCAGCGACCAGCACAGATCAGCTCTGGGCATGAGGGATAGGGCGGATGATGTGTCCTCTTTTGGAAGGCCAAACAAGTAGTTTTGCTTTCATACGAAACAGTCAGCATCTTCACAACATGGAGGCGGCGGCGGCAACAACAATACTACAACAAGAATAAAAGTTACACCTTCTTTCTCTGCGTGAACATTTGGGGGGCCCAGGGCGTTATGCAAAAAAAAAATTTTCCCACATCGTGACGTAGACATGTGTTAGGCTTGTTAGAATGAGCTGTTTTAGGTAGGCGTGGTTGACCCTTAACTTTTATAAAGAATATCTCTTTGGATTTGAGGACTTTAGTCTTTGCAACTTTACAGAGCTTCTTTATGCACAAGAGCTTGTAACACTCAAAAGAGAAGGGAAAACTTGAAATTGCATCATATGAACCCTTTAAGAACACGGGATCTATCAAATTTTGGTCATGTTTGTGAAAGTGTATCATGACACAAACAAATGAGATCTCTGAGGACCTCAGAAAACGAGTTGGTGTTGCTAATCAGGCTAGAAAATGTTTCAAAGACATCTCTAAAGAGTTTGGACTCCACAAATCCACAATCAGACAGATGTGTACAAATGGAGGAAATTCAAGACCACTGTTACCCTCCCCAGGAGTGGTCCACCAAAAAAGAACACTCTAAAAGCAAGACGTGTAAAAGACCACTAGGTTTCAAAGGACTGCAGGCAAACTTCTAAGCAACTAAAGGCCTTTCTCACATTGGCTAATGTTATTGTTTATGAGTCCATCATCAGGAGAACACTGAACAACCATGGTGTCCATGGCAGAGTCGCAAGAAGAAAGCCACTGCTCTCCAAAAAGAACATTGCTGCCCATCTGCAGTTTGCTAAAGATCATGTGGACAAACCAGAGGAAAACTGGAGAAATGTTTTGTGGATGGATGAGACCAAAAAAGGACATTTTGGTTTAAATGAGCAGCGTTATGTTTGGAGAAAGAAAACACTGCATTCCAGCATAAGAACCCTATCCCAAAGAAATAATAGCCAAAATAACCTGATAACCAGCTGCTGTGATGTCTATTAATCAAAGGACAAAGAAAAAAAAGAGAGGAAAAATTAACTTTATTGCTTTAAGGATTCACCTATATTTAATTTAGAATTTAGAGTTTGATAACTTCAATTTCATTTTCTGTATATTTCTGCTGAAGGGCACAGGTAAATATGACATTTATTATAATGGGTTTATGTGAAGATTGTTATGAGTTCACTTATATAAGAAGTTATTTTTTAAAGTCTAAAAAATGTTAAAATTGATAGTTCTCAATTATACTGTAATGTTGAATGGCTATAGTCAATAGTTAAATATTGGGGGTGGGGGGGGTATCCTTGGTATGCCATTAAACAAGTATTAAAAAATTATGTCTTTATGTTGTTTGTACATTAATTTGAAGATTGAATGTGAAATTATTGCAATATAAAAGTATATTTAAAAACTTTAATGTTAGGTGGGTTTAATCGCGATTCATTTCAGATTAATTTAATATATATATGTTTATTGAGAATAATTGAGAATATCTATATTTACACTAAGGTGACACTCGGGTTTATGGTTGACAAGTTGGGACGACACCTTTTTACACACAGAGACTGCTAAATCAATTTAACCGGCAAGGCTTTAGCTAGTTTTCCATCCAATAATTTATCATCTAAATGTTTAGCTGATGGAAATGCCATGTATCGATACAACTTGTCAAGTTTTTATGACTCAACGATGATTTAAAATCAAGATTTCACACTGATGTTGACAAGGTCAACATACTGGTTAATAATTGTACCTGGTTAACACAAAAAAGTTGCCATTAAAATTAATATAATCTGTGCACTTTTAGTTGAGAAAAAGAATACAACATCCACATACAGTATGTGAAACAATTAGGGATATCAATTTCAGTTAAAATAAACCTGAACACTGTGGAGATTATTGAAACCCCAGATTGTCTTTTGCCTTTTCTTTAGAATCAGTATCTATGAAAATGAAAATATTTTTTCTCAATAAACCCCTCCATCAGAAAACAAGACAAAACCATCGAAAACTACCAGCATAAGAATGTCTGAGTAACTGCATATAAGGTTTTGGCCGTTTTCTGTTAAATCACGACTTTTACAAGAACCAGCAATTCAAACAGAGGGGGAGTAGAGTGTGAAACTGTGAGGTGCAAAAGAGAATCCCCATTTCACTTCAACACAGGTTACTTTCAGTTCACCTGTATTCTCTTTTGCGTCAGTTAAGAGAACACTTTAGACCACTTCTGTGAGAGAGAATACTTTAGACCACTTCTGTGAGACTGTGATCTGGAGGCTTGCCAATAGCTATACTGCCCTCTATTGGCAAATATCCATTGCCCACCCATCCAAAGGAAACTAGCCATGCAACTGCAGCAAATAATATAGCAGCAAAATTTAATCAAATAGATTTACAAAAGCAATGACTTAAAAATTAATATGCACAGCTGTAAGCTTTAAATCAATGAAACAGACACTTACTGTTCATCTCCAACTTTCTTTATCCACTCCACATCACACTGTCCACATGTGGAACTCACATCCTGTGCAAAAGAGCAACATATCAGGCTTCATACTTTCTGTATATTACTTATATGCAATCAGAATTATATGTGAACCTACACACCTTTTTAAAAGTTGGGAGAATTTAAATGTTTTTGAAAGGTCTCAATTCCGCATTTATTTGACCAAACATTCAGTCGAGACACTAATATTATGAAATGATTGACAATTTAAAATAACTATTTTAATATATTTTAGTAATTTATTCCTGTGATGGCAAAGCTGAATTTTCAGCAGTCATTACTTCAGTCTTCAGTGTCACATGATCCTTCAGAAATCATTCTTAAATTCTGATTTGGTGCTCAAAAAACATTCGTATTGAAAAAAAATTGCCTTAATATTTTTGTGCAATTTAACACGTCCTTGCTAAAAAATGTAATTCATTTTAATACATTAATTTCAAGCTAGCTAACTAACTAACTAACTCTTACAGACTCCTAAACTTTTAAATCATAGTATATATGGCTTGAAATCTTAAATCTGAAGCCTAAGGCAAGAAAGGTCAGGTCACTGCTGGATTTGAGACAAGATTCAAAGGCAAAATTCAGTTGCTATGTCATCAAAGTGAGAATATTTTTGAATGTTTCATTACTTATCACATTTTTTTCCTCTGAATCAGAGAATAGTTGAGACAAAACTGTCAGTTACAGTATATATCAGATTATAAGATACCTGACTTCAGGCAAAAATTCCTTTCAACTGTGTAGTTCCTATTTGAGTCTTCAAGCATGTGTGTGTTTGTTACTGACCCTCTGTCTCTGGTTGCTTTGCAATTCTCTCAGTTCTTCCCGTAACCTCTCACATTCAGCTTTTAGCTCCTCCTCCCTCTGACACGCCCCCTGAGCCTCGTGCCGTGCCCCCTCTAGCTCCGCCTCCAGACGCTGCAGTTTGAGGTCAGAAAGGGTGTCCAGACTTCGGGAGCTCTGTAGGGTCATGGGGCAGTCTAGCACTAGAGATATAGGACGGTTATTATGACCAGACGAGTCAAAAACATTGCGTCAATGAATAAAAATCAATGTTTGTCCAGCTAGGATAGCAGAATTGCACATTGAAAGGTTACAATGAACTCCCTACCTTTTCAAAGTTTAAGTGGAGTTTTAAGTGGAGACAGAAATAAATTGATTATAATGTTAGAGGAATATCAATATATTTCTGGTGTTCCTTAAACATCCTGTCATATGAAGCTGCAGACAAATTGTCCAACAGCATGTCTTTGAAGCAACAGATCTGATCTCATCTGTCACTCAAAACAGACCAACAAATATCTAATTTGTGTTTCTTTATGTTACATAATGGGAAATTCTCTCCTTCATCAGCCAAAGGGAACAGATGCCAAATTACAAATGTCTGGACAGGAGGTTTGGTGGGCGCCTCAGGGCCAACATTGTTAACAGGGCTGAAATACAACCTAAAGTCCCCCTACACACGTCCTTTACTCCATGTAGCTTGAAGATGGAGAATGCAAGACTGAACTCCTTCCTGTCAGAGCGTCCTGCTCCTCACCCCCGGCGTGGGCATGGTGATTCAGCAGCTCATAGAAAAGCCGTCCTTGAGCCAGCAGCTATTGTGACAGTTCAGCAATAAGCAAGCTGAAAACACACACCCTTGCACGCCTACATCTCGCACCAAAACCGCAGTGAAATGATTTTTATTCTTTTTTTTCATATTTGCATGTAATATTTGTATTCATGAGCACACACAAAATTGACATCATTCTTGTATTATTTTCTGACAGGGTTACAGAACATCTCTGTTGCGTAATTTACATAAATACATAATTTGCTTGAGTTCTCTGGGATTATTTGACTCCTGTTGAGCGCCTTTGAATTTGACTGAAACATTTTAGATCCCGGAAAGGGGTCACAGGAGAAAACGTGTGACCTTCATCTCGCAAATATGCTTTCCATTGAGTTACATAGTCTCTTTGTGGTGAGAGTCTTTTCTGAGCCTCAGAGACAGTGAAAGGAAAGAGAGAAAGGAAGTGGGAAATGGGGTAAAATGAGAGAGAGAAACGCAACACAACACTGTCATCAGGGGAAAAACAAAGAGGACCAAAAGGACAAGAGGACTGCCGCTTGGCCCTGTTTGAAGTCATTCATAGGAGAGGTGCTCTTTGAAAAAAACAAAATTAGGCTAGATTGAAAACGAGATACAAAATGTGATGCATATATATAATGAAAAAGGACACTTCAAAGACCCCAATACACAATCTGTTGTTGGAGTGGAATACAAATGAAGCAGGCACATAAAATGACAAATAATGAACGTGATTGTATGCTATTAAACAACCTGATATATATTTGTGTGTGTACAGGGGTAAGGAAAGTATTCAGACCCCCTTCAATTTTTCACTCTTTGTTAAATTGCAGCCATTTGCTAAAATCATTTAAGTTAATTTTTTTTCCTCATTAATGTACACACAGCACCCCATATTGACAGAAAAACACAGAATTGTTGACATTTTTGCAGATTTATTAAAAAAGAAAAACTGAAATATCACATGGTCATAAGTATACACATTGCTCAGTATTTAGTAGAAGCACCCTTGTGATCTAATACAGCCATGAGTCTTTTTGGGAAAGATGCCACAAGTTTTTCACACCTGGATTTGGGAATCCTCTGCCATTCCTCCTCTGCCATTCCTCCTTGCAGATCAGGTCAGGTTGGTTGGTAAACGTTGGTGGACAGCCATTTTTGGGTGTCTCCAGAGATGCTCAATTGGGTTCAGGGCTCTGGCTGGGCCATTCAAGAACATTCACAGAGTTGTTGTGAAGCCACTCCTTCGTATTTTAGCTGTGTGTTAGGGTCATTGTCTTGTTGGATGGTAAACCTTCGGCCCAGTCTGAGGTACTGAGCACTCTGGAGAAGGTTTTCGTCCAGGATATCCCTGTACTTGGCGCATTCATCTTTCCCTCGATTGCAACAGTCGTCCTGTCCCTGCAGCTGAAAAACACCCCCATAGCATGATGTTGCCACCACCATGCTTCACTGTTGGGATTGTATTGGACAGGTGATGAGCAGTGCCTGGTGTTCTCCACACATACGCTTAGAATTAAGGCCAAAAAGTTAAATCTTGGCCTCATCCGACCAGAGAATCTTATTTATCAACATATTGGAGTCTTCAGGTGTTTTTTAGCAAACTCCATGTGGACTTTCATGTGTCTTGCACTGAGGAGAGGCTTACGTCGGGCCACTCTGCAAATACAGCCCCGACTGGTGGAGGGATGCAGTGATGGTTGACTCTCTACAACTTTCTCCCATCTCCCGACTGAATCTCTGGAGCTCAGCCACAGTGATCTTTGGGTTCTTCTTTACCTCTCTCCCCAATGCTCTTCTCCCCCGATAGCTCAGTTTAGCCAGACGGCCAGCTCTAGGAAGGGTACTGGTCATCCCAAACATCTTCCATTTAAAGGATTATGGAGGCCACTGTGCTCTAAGGAACCTTAAGTGCAGCAGAAATTTTTTTTGTAACCTTGGCCAGATCTGTGTCTTGCCACAATTCTGTCTCTGAGCTCTTCATGCAGTTCCTTTGACCTCATGATTCTCGTTTGTTCTGACATGCACTGTGAGCTGTAAGGTTTTATATAGACAGGTGTGGGGCTTTCCTAATCAAGTCCAATCAGTATAATCAAACACAGTGGGACTCAAATGAAGGTGTAGAACCATCTCAAGGTTGATCAGAAGAAATGGACAGCACCCGAGTTAAATATATGAGTGTCACAGCAAAGGGTCTGAAATACTTAGGACCATGTGATATTTCAGTGTTTCTTTTTTAATAAATCTGCAACAATGTCAACAATTCGTGTTTTTCTGTCAATATAGGGTGCTTGCTTGTGTACATTAATGAGGAAAAAAAATGTACTTAACTGATTTTAGCAAATGGCTGAAATATAACAAAGAGTGAAAAATTTAAGGGGGTCTGAATACTTTCCGTACCCACTGTATATCTCATTCGGTGTTGCAGAGTTTTCTTTTTCCCCAAACATACTAGTTAATGCTATTAGACTAAAACTTACTGACTTTGCTCATACAGGATATACATTTTTCCCACCTTGTTACACTTGTGGTGTTTACAGCTAAAACTTACCAGCCTAAACATTGCTTATAAATTTCCCATTTTACTATATATTTATATATACTGTATACAGTAAGTTAAAGTACAATTGCCTTGCATAATATTATGCAAGGCAATTCAAAATGCTTTACACTGGTATAGGCTACATCCAAACAAAAAGGCTATTTTTTAATCTGGGGAATACACTCTGAGATGTGTGTTTGATTTGGAGTTGATTTTGTAAATCATATGACTATTTTTTTTTTCCTTGGGCCAAATTTCATCTTTGTGGTGCGCTGTTTATTGTGCAGTGTATATGATGTAATAAGAGAATATTAACCTCACCGGACTGTCAATTGGATATATCAATTACTGACATGTCCCACATGTTTATTTCACATGTACAGTATGTGTACAACTCTAAACTATTTAGTTTTTTTAATTAGTCTGAACAGAAAAAAAATGAAAACTTATGTTTACAAACCTAATCCAAATCATATCCATATGTGATACGTTATTTTTTTTTTGTTTGTTTCATCTCAGTCTGAACAGACTTCAGATAGGTTTTTTTTGTCATTCAGGACGTGAAACAACTGTAAGATCATATAAAGTGCAATATTGTCTGAATGCACTCACTTTTGTTTCAATCTGTCCTTGTATTGTGACCTATGTGACAATTACTGTGTAGTGAATGAGTCAGCGGTAGTGAATTTAGGCACACATCCGCAGGTTCTAGGCCACTGAGTGATTTATAAATGAACACCTGCATGCATACAGACAAAACAAGACTTACTATGTGAGTCAGGGCTGTGTAGTTGCAGATACTGCATGTCTTTATTGTGTAGCTGTGTGTTGAGTTTGTGTAGTGAGCTCTCCCTCTGCCTCAGAGCCACCTCTAAACTGTGGATCCGCTCAACATGTTTCTCCACCAGAGACGTCTGAGCCCGGAAAAGAGCGAGAGAAGAAAGAGACAAGAAGAGAGGGAAAGGGAAAGAGATGGGCACAAAAGTAAAAGATTATAAAAGATTAAAAATGAAACACCAAGAGAAAGTACAGAGAGTAAGGCAGGCGATGAGGGACTGATCAAAGGATATACAAGGGCAAAGAGGCCATTACTTCACCATGCAGATTCTTTCAGCATTCGGGTCCATGAGGAATTTTTGTCAGCAATAAAAGATGAGAACATGTAGATGTAACAGCTGATAGCTCGCTGAGTGTTTCAGAGAGGCGAACGGCACAGATGCTCAAATGCTTGCATCATGCAATTTTCAAAAACTCAATCTTTTTGTCCCAGCCAAATCCATTCGAAGCCATTTGAGACCCGTGTTTAAAACTGAGGATGCAAATGTGCATATATGATTACAGATATCCAGCATCATCCACTTATATGAGGGCTTGGCTGGGTAATATAAGAGCCCAATTACATTCACACAGCCCCGTTAGGACGTACGAGAGTACAAGATTAATCAAATGGACACCTGGTTGTATTAAAGCCTGAAGCACATGGAGAGGCTAATTATCACAACTGCCCATCCGCTCGGCAGGCAAACTTAGCATGGATGTGGTGGAATGAATGTTTTAGGAGAGTTCTCACCATCTTGTCGAGGTCTCGCTGAAGGCTGGACTTCTCCATGTGGATTTTCTCATAGGCTTGAATGACATCTTCAAGCTGCTCCTCTCGCTCCTTGCTCTTCTGAAGCTAAAAAACACAAACGCTCCTATCATTACAAGGACTTTCCTTTGGCTTAATGGCTTTATACACACCTGATGATATTTAAAAATCTTGAATTCTCACAGACATGTTTTGCATTTTTACATTTTACATTAGTGTGTATACGCTCTTGAATTACAATGACAGTTGGGATGTCCTCGAGCTGTATAATGACAAGCTGTTGTAACATTTGGCATTAGGCAGGTGTAATATAAAAATATATTAAAAACATTTGAATATATTTTTATATCATTTTGTGAGTTAGTCTATTTCTTGTCACATTTCTTTTTACTGGCTTGTTTATTACCGTTATGGATTTTATATCTTTCCAGTACGCCAATTATATCAGTTCTGCTGATAGCTGTCTGGTTCTAGACATATGACCTAAATCTCAGTACTTTATTAACTCCTTTCAGTTGAGAAATATTGCCAAATCGAGAGGTTTCTGGACCCTTTAAAATATAATTACATAACAGGACTCAACTAAGGAAAAAAAAAATTTTTTTCTTAGTCAGCCAGTAGTTCTGAGTGATCCATTTTTATTTTTAGCAATTTATTTTATATTTACCTATAAATATTTTTTTCAATATTTAACAGGAATTAAAAAATAACATGAGAAAAATAAAGGAAGAAGAAATGAATATAAAATGATTTTTTAATAAAACATTTTTCTTTATAAACTGTCAGGGTTCTGTCACTTCGGTCTAGTGTAATTCATAGTTTTGTGACAGAGCCCTGACACTCGCGTCATGTCATTGTTTTCATGTGAGCGTGCGGCTTCGAGTGCGCTCGAGCCGTGCGCTCTCGTCTGCGAGTACTGTTTCATGTTGGAGCGTGGTGTTCAAATCCCGGCACTCAAGTCTTGCGTTTCGGTTTCGTGCCGGGGTCCGGACACTCGCACTCCATGTTCTGTCTTGTTGTGGCAGCGTGCGGTCTCGAGTTCGCTTGGCCGTGCACTCTTCTGCCCACGTGTGTTGTGTTTTGTGAAGCACGCGGTTTGTGTTCAGCCGCGTGCTTTCCTTGTTGTCTTGTGTGAACACGCGGCTTATGAGTTTCTCATTAGCTGCGTGTTCGTGTCTCCTGTTCTAGCACATGGCCTGTGATTTGTTTTGCTGGCCATGTGCATGTGTTTTGTTTTGTGTGAGCACATGACTTTTTGTCTTTGATTCGGTGTGCCATGAGCTCATGTCAATTGTCTTGACCCCTCACATCTTGTTACCTGATTATTAGTTAATTAGCCCCACATGTGCTCCCTCGTTACCCTCCTCAATTGCTCTCCATTTATTCTCCTTGTGTTTTCAGTCCTGCGTCCGTTCGTTGTCGTTATTTCCCACTGGATGTCTTAGTCCAATCCGGGATGGTCCAGATCCTGCCTTGCCTGCGCTTGCTTGCCTGCATTGCCTTATTGCCTTGCCTTGCCTTGCCAGCTTGTTTTTCCCCCACGGGGTAGTTTGTTTCTGTTTGTTTATTTTTATTACCAATTAAAAACCCCCTTTTTCTGCAATCCTGAGTCCTCGCTCCATCCTCTACCCAAAAACCCTGACAGTACGAACTGACCAAATGAGGACTCAGCGGAAGAATGGTTTGCACCATCCACCAGCCTCCACTCTCTCCAGCCCCCACTACCAGCACATGCTCCAATTTAGGACCTTGAGCTCCCTCCGTCAACAGGGGGCTGACGTTAGGAGTTTTGCCCTGGAGTTCAGCGGTGCGGCAGAGGGGTTGGGGTTTAATCATGCGGCCCTCAAGGACCTCTTTAATTACGCCCTGGATGAGCCCCCGCAACTGGTGAGGAATGAGAGGGTGGACACATGTCTTTCGAGGGTCATCGAATTCATAGCCGCAGGGGCATCCTCTGCTGCAGCGGCCCCAGGGACGGCCGAAGAGGCTGCAGCACCCCCAACGTCTGCTGAGGAATCTGCAGCGCCCCAAGAGGTGGCCGATGAAGTGGCAGTGCCCCACTCTCGGAGACGGAGGAGGAATGGGTACGCCTCACCACCCCTAGAGGCAGCTGAAGAGGCTGCTGTGCCCCTAGAGGTGGCTGATGAGGCTGCAGCTCCCCGTGTGGCGGCCGAGGAGGCCGCAATGCCCCCGAGGGTGGCTGAGGAGGCTGCAGCGGCCCCGGAAGCGGCCAAAGAAGCTGCAGCGCCCCCAGTGATGGCCCGGAGAAGCTGCAGCGGTCCCAGTGACGGCCGAAGAGGCGGCTGCGCCCCAAGACGTGGCCGACGAGGTGGCAGTGCCCCGCTCTCGGAGACAGAGGAGGAGGAGGAGAAGGGCTTCCTCCATCCCACACGGCCTGGAGGCCGTCCCAGACCCTCCCAAGCTCCTTGCCCGGCCGGCTCCGCCCGGGCTCCCTAGCCTACTGGCTCCGCCGGGCTCGGTGCCCTGCCGGCCCCGCCCGGGCTCCTTGCCCTGATGCCGGCCCCGCCCGGGCTCCTTGCCCTGCCCGGGCTCCTTGCCCTGCCGGCCCAGCCCGGGCTCCTTGCCCTGCCGGCCCAGCCCAAGCTCCTTGCCCCGCCCAGGCCCCTTGCCCTGCCGGCCCCGCCCAAGCACATTGCCCTGACGGCCCAGCCCAAGCTCCTTGCCCTGCCCAAGTCCTTGCAAAGCCCAGGCTCCTTGCCCTGCGGCCCGCCCAGGCCCCTCGGCTACGCCATGGTGGGCATACTGGGGTTCTTGTTAGGACGGAGCATCCTGGTCTGTTCCTCCGGGCCCGCTGGCTCCCAGATCTGGTCGCATGAGCCCCTGGCTCAAACCTCCCACCCCTACCTGGTGCCTGGCTTCTTGTTAGGCCGGAGCCCTACCCGGGGTCTGTTCCTCGGTCCGCCCTGGCTCCCCAGATTCCTGGTCTGGCCTGAGCTCCCTGGCTCAAACCTCCCGGGCCCCTACCTGGTTCCTGTAATGGAATTCTGGGTTGTACGGCTGGCATGGCTGGGCTCCCTCCCTCCCTCCTACCCTATTGCTCCCAGTGTTTAGAGTTTTCCTGTTTGTGTGCATGTTATGTAGCGGGTCTTGGGTGTCATGTTTGTTCTGTCATGTTCCTGTCTTGTTTTTGTTGTGCCTCGTTAGGGACGCCAGGTGGCGTTCCTTTTGAGGGGGGCTAGTGTCAGGGTTTTGTCACTTCGGTCTAGTGTAATTCATGTTTTTGTGACAGAGCCCTGACACTCGCGTCTTGTCATTGTTTTCATGTGAGCGTGCGGTTTCGAGTGTGCTCGAGCCGTGCGCTCTAGTCTGCGTGTACTGTTTCATGTTGGAGCATGGTGTTCAGATCCCGGCAGTCATGTCTTGAGTTTCGGTTTCGTGTCGGGGTCCGGACACTCGCGCTACATGTTCTGTCTGTTGTGGGAGCGTGAGGTCTCGAGTTCGCCCGGCCGTGCGCACTTCTGTCCACGTGTGTTGTGTTTTGCGAAGCACGCGGTTTGTGTTCAGCCGCGTGCTTTTCTTGTTGTCTTGTGTGAAAACGCGGCTTATGAGTTTTCTCATTAGCTGCTTGTTCGTGTCTCTTGTTCTAGCACATGGCTTGTGATGTGTTTTGCTGGCCATGTGCTTGTGTTCTGTTTTGTGTGAGCACATGGCTTTTTTTCTTTGATTCGGTGTGCCATGTGCTCACATCAATTGTCTTGACTCCTCCCATCTTGTTACCTGATTATTAGCTAATTTGCCCCACATGTGGTCCCTCGTCACCCTCCTCATTTGCTCTCCATTTATTTTCCTTGTGTTTGCAGTCCTGCGTCCGTTCGTTGTCGTTATTTCCCCCTGGATGTCTTCGTCAATCCCTGGATGTGTCCAGATCCTGCCTTGCCTTGCCTTGCCTTGCCTTGCCAGCCTGTTTTTCCCCCACGGGGTAGTTTGTGTTGTTTGTTTATTTTTATTACCAATTAAAAACCCTTTTTCTGCAGTACTGAGTCCTCGCTCCATCCTCTACCCTAAACCCTGACATAAACAGAAAATTTGCAATTATTATTGCAATTTCAATAAAACTTCCGATATCAAAGTTGGTTACAAATTAGCAACAGAAAACCAAACATTTATGTTTACAAGGCAATAAAAATGTACATTACAAGATCAACGAAATGTAAAAGTTGAGCGTCGAAAGGGCAAGTGACTGTTCTGTCAACTGTTCATGTTGCGTACAAGTTTCACTCTTTGACAAATTGCTTGTCTCTGGAAACCGACATGGTGTGAGAAAGAATAAAAACATTTCGGTGTTCTGCCTGATATATAAAAATAAAAATAATAAAGTCAAACAGATGCACTCATGTTGTTCCCTGCACTTTCATTTTAATACAGACACACATAAGCATCTACTTCAATTATAACACTCTAATTATAGCGCTGCATTAGATCTCAGCAAATGCTCTTGATTGCTAAGCTCTGGGTGCTGGAAAACATTTTTTAAGAATGAAACACAAGAAGACACAAATCGAGGAGGGCCACAGTCAAATGAGGAGGGGAAGAATAAGGAACGTACACACACAAAGTACCAAATGTCAGCAAATGTGAGGGAGGTGTGGGAGAGAGAGAAGAACAGATGACAAAGAGAAATCTGGCTCTTCGATGGAAGGAAGGCTGTTCTGTGGCTATGGAAACACATAGCAAGCATCATTAATTAATGAGACGCTTCGCCAGGCAATGAGCCGAGAGATGCAGAGAGAGAGTATGATCTTCCCATTTACACTCCATATCACAGTCAGTCAGGAGTGACGATTGAGAGCGGGCTTCAGGCAAGCAAAAATGAACGCTTGTTCGTGGTCTAGATTATGTATGGCCTTTTGTCATGAATGACTGGGCACCTGAAGTTGTCCTTCATTACCCTACTAATCGTATTACCTCTCTAATCTTTCCATTTTGTGACGTGTAATCCAGATTTACAACACAATATAGCCAAGTCATAATATAACAAGCGGTTGTTTGAAATTAGCAGAACATCAGATGAAATACAGTTCAGAAAGAGGTGGGTGGGTGGGTGTATTTAGGTGTGTGTCCTTTCACCTCGAGGGTCAGGATGTTGACTCTCTGTTGCAGACTGCCATTCTCTGACTGGAGCAGCGCTGTGTCTTTGGGCTCAAAGGAGCAGTAGGAGTTCCTGTCATCTCCAAACTCGCTTATCATGGGGAACTGTACACACACATATGCAAAAAAGTGGCACAGGGGTCATCACAAGCACAAACTGCCATTGCATAGAATCATTCATGGGTATAATAAACATTGCGCCATTTTTGGAGCAAAAAATTTCATATTTAATAACAGCCTGCAATCTGGTTTAACAGGGCACTGTCTGGACTGGTTTAAAACTGTGAGTATTTAAATTAAGTAATTGTCGTTCTTTTTGGGCACAAAATATGCAAATGAGGTCTACAGACTATTCACCAAATTCAGCACAAATTAAAGTTGTACAGAAAGCGGTTGGTAAACAATTTTAAAACAGATGTTTGTGAAAAATCTCTAGCAATTCTAATCTGGGAAAAAATGAGTGTACGATTGACTATTTTCACTTAGAAATTGCTATTAAATTTCACAAATAATTACAATGAAACGGCAAGTAACACATTGAATTAAACATGAAATTTTGAAGTATAAAGACCAAAAAAAGACATTTTATTCAGTATTTACTTCTAAAATGTACTCCAATAATCTTTTATTTACAACTTTAAAAAAATAATAATTTGTACAGTGTAAAAGAATTGAGATAAGGTTTATAAGGGGTAGTATAAACATGAGACTGTATAGTAAAATGCATTTTTTTTGCATTTAAGGAGTGGGCAAGTTCCTGTCCGTTACCCCTCACATCCCCACTTTCCTGTCATACTGTATTACTTCCAAATAAAGTTAAAAAAAGAATTAAAATTAAATATAAAATAAATCAAATTAAATGTACACTTTATTCAAAAGTTCAGTTTTTCGCTTTTCTTGCTAAAAAGGGATGCTTTATTTTAGTAAGGATACATTAAATTGACTAATAACATTATTAATTTTACAAAAGATTCTATATTTTAAATAAAAGACTGTTTTGTGAACCTTTCTATTTCAAATTAATCCTGTAAAAAATCAATTTTCAAAAGTGGACACAAAACTTGTACCACCCACTGATCGGGGGTGATTTATTAGAAATGTTTCTGACACCAAAATCAGATTCGAAGGGATCATGGACATGAAGATGGAGTAAGATGCTTGCCATCACAGGAAAAACTACATCAAAAGTTACTTTAACATGACAGAAAATCACAGTAGCATGTATTTGGTGAGCGAAAAAAGCATTAAAAATCTTAATAACCCACAAACTTTGAAACGATAGTGTATGGCAACAGTGGAAAAACAAAATGCTTCTTAAACAGGTTTTTGCCCTCAAAGACCCAGATGGGATAAAGTAGTGAGCAGTATAGGAATAACCATTAAAAAAACATATACAGTGGGTACGGGAAAGTATTCAGACCCCCTTAAATTTTCACTCTTTGTTATATTGCAGCCATTTGCTAAAATAATTTAAGTTAATTGTTTTTCCTCATTAATGTACACACAGCAACCCATATTGCAGAAAAACACAGAATTTTTGCAAATTTATTAAAAAAGAAAACTGAAATATCACATGGTCCTAAGTATCAGACCCTTTGCTGTGACACTCATATATTAACTCAGGTGCTTTCCATTTCTTCTAATCATCCTTGAGATGGTTCTACACCTTCATTTCAGTCCAGCTGTGTTTGATTATACTGATTGGACTTGATTAGGCAAGCCACACACCTGTCTATATAAGACATTACAGCTCACAGTGCACGTCAGAGCAAATGAGAATCATGAGGTCAAAGAAACTGCCTGAAGAGTTCAGAGACAGAATTGTGGCAAGGCACAGATCTGGCCAAGGTTACAAAAAAAGTTTCTGCTGCACTTAAGGTTCCTAAGGGCACAGTGGCCTCCATAATCTTAAATGGAAGACGTTTGGGACGAGCAGAACCCTTCCTAGAGCTGGCCGTCAAGCCAAACTGAGCTATCGGGGGAGAAAAGCCTTGGTGAGAGAGGTAAAGAAGAACACAAAGATCACTGTGGCTGAGCTCCAGAGATGCAGTCGGGAGATGGGGAGAAAGTTGTAGAAAGTCAACCAACACTGCAGCCCTCCACCAGTCAGGGCTATATGGCAGAGTGGCCCGACGGAAGCCACTCCTCAGTGCAAGACACATGAAAGCACGCATGGAGTTTGCTAAAAAACACCTGAAGGACTACAAGATGGTGAGAAATAAGATTATCTGATCTGATGAGAACAAGATAGAACTTTTAGGCCTTAATTCTAAGCGGTATGTGTGGAGAAAACCAGGCACTGCTAATCACATGTCCAATACAGTCCCAACACTGAAGCATGGTGGTGGCAGCATCATGATGTGGGGGTGTTTTTCAGCTGCAGGCACAGGACGACTGGTTGCAATCGAGGGAAAGATGAATGGCCAAGCACAGGGATATCCTGGATGAAAACCTTCTCCAGAGTGCTCAGGACCTCAGACTGGGCCGGAGGTTTACCTTCCAACAAGACAATGACCCTAAGCACACAGCTAAAATAACGAAGGAGTTGCTTCACAAAAACTCTGTGACTGTTCTTGAATGGCCAGCCAGAGCCCTGACTTAAACCCAAATTGAGCATCTCTGGAGAGACCTAAAAAATGGCTGTCCACCAACGTTTACCACCAACCTGACAGAACTGGAGAGGATCTGCAAGGAGGAAAAGGAGAGGATCCCAAATCAAGGGTGTGAAAACCTTGTTGCAATCTTTCCAAAAAGACTCATGGGCTGTATTAGATCAAAAGGGGTGGCTTTACTAATACTGAGAAAGGGTTGAATATTTAGCACCTGTGATATTTCAGTTTTTCTTTTTTTAGTAAATCTGCAAAAATGTCAACAATTTCTGTGTTTTTCTGTCAATATGGGGGGCTGTGTGTACATTAATGAGGGAAAAAAATTAACTTAAATGATTTTAGCAAATGGCTGCAATATAACAAAGAGTGAAAAATTTAAGGGGGTCTGAATACTTTCCGTACCCACTGTATACAGCAGTATTGTTATGTGTTTCAGGTAATTGCCAGAATATATACAGAATATATATAAATGCGACTTGGTGACTAAGTAATCGGAGGGGTTTATTAGTCAGTTGGTATCAAACAGTCCTTTCCATTTAGAGAGGTCTGCTCTTGTAGGCTACAAGTTCAGCTCCTACATCATCTTCTACTTCACTACTGGCATCAATATACGCTGTGTGCTTTGATGTGCAGGATCTCATAT
Source organism: Sinocyclocheilus anophthalmus (assembly GCA_018155175.1). Classification (NCBI taxonomy): domain Eukaryota; kingdom Metazoa; phylum Chordata; class Actinopteri; order Cypriniformes; family Cyprinidae; genus Sinocyclocheilus; species Sinocyclocheilus anophthalmus. The sequence continues at coordinate 244,523 of JADLZN010004800.1, forward strand.
ATTTTTACTCCTACAAGCTTTAAGAGCTGTGTGCATTAGTTCCCCACGTTTAGCCCTTTACTAGGCAGTGAGCCACACTGAACGCAGAACCCTGGAGGCGCTCTCTCTCGCCTTCTGCAAAAACAGCTGTTCTTCAGAGGCTAGCCGTCGTTGGTATGTATACATGCATATATTTGGGCAGAACCAAACCAAAAAGCTTTAAAGATATCCAATCTGCAGCTCCCCAGAGGCCTGGCAGCAGCCCAACCTACCTAGTTGTACTCAAAAATCATATCAAATGAACCAGCAGTTTTGTATGTTTATTTACATAGTGCTTTTCACAATATATATTATTCCAACATCAACCTATATTAATATATTTAAATATTTCTAATATTGGTAGATAATTTATATGATACCAAAATATCATGCATATAGTGTTTCATGCTCAATCATTGCTGTCAGCACTGATTATTTAAGTGAAAAGCTACTCAATCATGTTTAAAGATTAATAGAGACGTGATCTACTTTCCTAACAATCGTGTGATCTAAACAGCATCAGGAGCATCTTGTTTTGTGTGTATAAGTGGCTTTGTGAGTTTTCATGTGAGAGCCTGACATGGTAATTATAGAGAGTATGCATACTTGGAGAGTACATAACTGCTCAGCCCACGTGTTAGCTGGGCTATAAATAAAGCTCTTTCATACAAGAAGGAGGCACAGCTTTTAATGAGTGCTGTCCAGCCACAGTATTCAGCTGGTGAACACTCATAGATCACCATTTTTCACATGGAAAGTGCAAAGAAACTCCATAATAGTTAAACAAAACATTTGGCCTTCACTCTTAAAAATAAAGGTGCTTAAAAGGTTCTTCACAGCGATTGCCATAGAAGACCATTTTTGGTTCCACAAAGAACCAAGAACCATCTCTTTCTTACCTTTTTATAATCTGAAGAACCTTCTTTTGCCACAAAGAACCTTTTGTGAAACAGAAAGGTTTCTTCACATGTTAAAGGTTCTTTAGGGAACCATTTAGAAAAAATGGTTCTTCAAGGGCATTGTGAAGCACCTTTATTTTTAAGAGTGTTTACCAGAATTAGTGGCATTACTATTGGTGCAATAATAGTAATAATTTCCAGATTTTTCCCATATTTTTGACAGAAGTCTCTTATGCTCACTAAGGTTGCATTTATTTGATCAAACATACAGTAAAAACAGTAATATTGTGAAATATTACCATTTTAATATAGATTAAAATATAATTTATTTCTGTGATGGCAAAGCTGAATGTTCTAGTTGTCAGTGTCACATGTTCCTTGAGCACTAAATCAGCATATTACAATAATTTCAGAATAAATTACAATACAATAATTTCTAAATGTTTAAAACAGTTGTGTGGCTTTATAGTTTTGTGCAAATCATAGTACATTTCTTTTCAGGATTCTTTAATTAATATAAAGAACATAATTGAAATATATATTTATTGTAACAATGTAATAAGTCTTTACAGTCACTTTAATGCATCTTTGAATAAAATACTTGATTTCTTAAATCTTAAATCATACTGACCCCAAACGGTACGAATGGTAGTCTGTATACATGAAAATATGTCTCAATTCTCAATGTGTCTTTTCTTCTGACAGGCCAAGTTGTTTACTTACTGTAGTTATATTTAGGATAAACAGATTAATCATATCATTAATCTCTCAGACTCATGTTTATGTTTTTGTGTCTCACTTTCTCTTAAAATGGTAGAGCACCACATATTAAAGACCTATCAGAAACGTAGTTTGACTTAATCTTTCTGGGGTGCATTTCCCAAAAGCAACTATGGTCATACATTCTGTTGTTACCAATAGAGGTCAATGGAACTTGCAATCATAGTTGTCTAATGATGCTTTTGGGAAATGCACCCCAGATCTATTGAACTAGGGTTGCTCGACACAGGGAGTGGTTAGTTTAATTATTGCTTTATGCTCTTAGTGCAATTCTTTGCTGTGTGCTAGATATCCATATTATTGCTCGCTATGTGTGTCCACTCTGCTCTACTCTAATTAAATGCCCTATATAGTATGTCTGTGACAGTGTCACTGTCTCTGCATTAATGTGAGATGAGGCAGCGAGGAGCAGGAGAAAGGGTTCGGGGCTAACAAGGATGTCTACACCACATTTTTTAACTGGATAATTATGTCATATATATATGACACTAGCTAGCCTACTAGCCTACACTGGTATACTAAAAACTACAGGTTAGTTTAATAGGTTGCGGCATTTGAAAATGAGTAATTTTGATATTTTAATAAGCTTAATTATGTTTAGCAGACTATTTTATCTACAAGTCTACAAGACCACATTGAAAATCTGGATGTTTTTCATTTAAACCTGGAAATAAGCTGACAGTTTTAAACAAGGAAAGTTACATAATAGTAATTTAAGATTCTGCACTATTTCTAGGTCACTAATCAAAAGTTATTCGTGCTTCCACTGAAGCACAAGATGCTTTGTGGATCATTCTCAAATCAAGCTGGATAACATGATCATCAGGCTTTACACAAACTGGTAAAAAGTGCTGCGGTCATATAAAATAATTGCTGGGGAATTTTATAGCATTTTCACAAATGGTCTTTAAAGGAATAGTTCACCCAAAATGAAAATTCTGTCATTAATTACCTACCCTCATGTCGTTCCAAACCCGTAAGACCTTCGTTTATCTTCAGCACACATATTAAGATATTTTTTATGAAATCTGAGAGCTTTCTGACCCTGCATAGACAGCAATGCAACTACCACGTTCAAATCCCAGAAAGGTAGTAAGGACATCGTTAAAATAGTCTAAACTGCCTTTCCCACAATCCCCACCAGCAAAATTTAAACACGTTCATAAAAGACGGTGGTTGGAGACGTATATGCATGAGGTGAACATTATCTTGATCATTATTTATTGGTTCTCATTAAGACAGCTAGAGCGACACTGAACCTTTTTCCTGTGTTATCTTGAGAGAGGTTATGCCATAGAAAAAATGCTTTACACTGTGAATTTGGAATTTGGACCCCAATGTATAATTTAATGATTTTAGAATATGTGGCCTCCATGGATGATATATTCATAAAGTATGAGAGAAATTAGCTATAGAAGAGACAGTGAAGAAGAGTAATGTTAGACACTTTTAGTGTTTTAATCATTAAACATATAAAGACATATTGTACAGTATAAAGGGTCTATAAAGATATTGTCAGGACCATGGACCTGTTTTGTTGTGTTTTGCCCCTGTCTTTGTTCCTGGTTTTCCTTATATGGTCTTTTTCCTGTCCTCGTTTAGTTTAATTATGATTCCTGGCAACTGTGTTTGTTAATTATCCCCAGTATTTAAGTCTTTGCCTGTGTTGGTCGGTTCTACTCGTTATGTTTGTGTGTTTCCTGCCATTTCCAGTGTGGATGTAACCTGTGTTCCGTGGATTAAAGACTGTTTTCGTTTATTTGTGCCTCTTGCGTGCTTCCTAAACAGCAAACTGTGACAGATATATTGTACAACAGTACACGTAAAAAAACAGATTTTTTTTTGTAAGTTGTTGAATTATTGGATTATTGGAATATTACAGTATTTCAATTTTTCTACTTAAAAACACATTTAATTAAATGTGCTATTTGCCATTTCTTTTTACATTTTTCTTTTTTTAATTTGCTGCCATTTCTGAGTGAAAGAGTAAATCCTACACCAATTAATTTTTTTCAGTGAACTGAAATCTACCCACACTGCCAGTAGTCACGCCACTGACCGCTGATATCTGTTGCAGTATCTGAGACTAAAGGATCCTTAGGGTATTTTGTACCTTTATCTCGTAAATCTTGAGTTTTCTTTTGATGTCTGCATTTTCTCGCTCGAGGCCGGCCAGACGGGTCTTAATGTCCTGGTAGGCGCTGATGAGGGCGAAGTGGGAGGCAGAGTACATGTCTTCTGATAAGGGAGAGTTCGACCAGCCCACCCCACAGCCATCTTCTTTAAGACCCTCGTTACCCCCCAGCAAGCCCAACTGGCCCCCGAAGAGAGACTCCATAACCCCTGATCCTCAACCTATGAGATGCGAGAGAGAAAGAGAAAGGTTGTTTATGTGAATCAAACATGTGCGCTAATCAGCTTTGGGACATGCACTCTTTCATCTTGAACATAATTTTTCATTTCTTCAACGGTTTTGTTGTCGTGCACAAGCTCCACTTCACCACACTCAGGATAATTATTTTCTTTCGCAACTATGCTTCTTCTCATTAGTATTGACATCCACACCACTTTGTGTCTGTACAAACCACCAAACCACACCAAACAAAAACCAAAGGCCAGGGAGGTTTTCTTTTTCTCACCCATGTGTCCTTTATCTTCTCTGGACACGCTTGGTCTTTTGGTTACAATGTGGACTGACCACAGTCATTGAGACATTATAAATTATTCAGGAAGACAAAGGCTTGAGATACTTGAAAGAGCGGAGCTGCATGACCTGATTCAAGTACACGCTGTGCTGCTAAGAATGACATCACCACCTAGCAACAGTCCCCGAGATCACCTGAATAGCTGCCATTTCTTACAAGCTCTTAGGGTCAGCGGATTTTGTGAATACAGCATTGTGATGACATTAAATTTGCTGGAGAGAAAAATATGCACTTCACAAATCTGCTATCAGTCTAATTTTTTATTGATACGGTACATATAAACTGTGTTCCCAAACCTAATGAGCTGCCTAGCTGTCTTCTTCTAAGGCAGCATCCTAACTGAAATGAAACCTCATAAGTGACAGATTTGGAGTGCTCTATATAGGCAGTAACTGCGTCATATAAATAGGGCTCCTCACACAAACCACACAGGAGACATGACTCATAATTGATGGCAATAGTATGCTGTTAGCATGTTGCTAAGCTAACAATGCAATGCATAGCTTAAGCAAATATTATATATACTTAAAATTGTATTTGGCCCATTTGTTGTTAGATGGAAATAAATAAATATATATATTACATACATTCATTTCATGTATTGATTATGTACAGTAGCATGAATATAGTATAAGCTATTTCCAAACAACATCACTTTGGACCAATATTACATTTATGGACAGCCATGTTTGTAGAGGTGTAGCTTTATTACTCCCCTGTGTGCTGCCTTCATGCTCTTCAGTCCCCAGAGCCCACTGTCCACACCATGACGAATCGCTCCACTGTTATCACCAACACTCACAACAGACAGCACTGCCTCAACACCAAGGCAAGAACACAAACATGGATAGATAACATGGAGTAAGCAGAAAAAACGTAACATCTTCACTGTAAACTCTGTTTCGTAAGATGGTATGGATATGCATGCAGCATCAGGTTGGCCATCTGATCCAGCACGGAGGTGTGAGATTTTACTGCACACAAAATGAGTCAGATACTCCTTACTTAGTGAGCTATTTTTGATCACTTGCGTACCAATGCTCAAAAACGTACAAAGAAGCCTTGGACCTCTTCCTGGGTGTTCTCTCGGTTCTACTCTCTCTCTTTATCTTCATCCTTCAGGGTAATCCAGAAAAACACCCACTCACACTGATACATTTGCTCAGGCATGGCTAAGCAGCATGGCCATGAGGGGAGATATTGCTGTTCTGATGAAGGTGTGAATGTGTGTAGGTGGAAGAATATCACTTTAGAGACATTCCAACCCACTACATTAATACAAGTGTGTTCTCATCCAGGGTTCTCTCTGTGCTGATAAGGAGATGCAGCACAATGAACTTATCTCTTGTGACATCTTTCTTATTGCAAGCATCTTGAAAGGTCATGCACATATATTTATTGCTCTGATAATGAAGTTGCTTGATTATCATAGTTAAAAATGTTTGGCTAAAGCTCAGTGGCCAGAAATGTGTAAACTTGGTAATTCCCTGTGAAATTCTAAAGGATGAATTGTTATGAAAATGTCAATTTGGCTCTTTTTCATTCAATAAAAATGGCATTCACTGGCTCTCAAGTTCAGCTGAAATTTGCTTGATGTATAAAAATAAATATGCAATACACATATTCTGTATTAAATATAACATAATATAATATAATATAATAGTCAGGGAGTCTCAGGCTGCGTTTACACTTGGCATTAACATGTGACCTGTATCCGGATGTTGTCCACAAACACATTGAAAAGACAAGTGTAAACTCGCTTCTGATCGGAATGTTATCCGATCAGCGTGTCCTGGTCCAGAGGTAGTCAAGGACGCATAGTGATCGGATCTCAGTGTAATGTAAACGCAATCCAGCCATCGTGTCTGCTTTCGCAGGTCGACATCACGCAAAACGCCACACCCTCTCTCCCGAACTGTCTGAAGAACAGAGCGCTAGTGAGACTCGTACATTTATTTTGATTTGTAAAATGTCCCGCGACTGAAAATAGTTTTCAAAAGAAAACCCACCACTTCAGGTCAACTTTGCACCGCAGACTTATTTAAATATTGCGCGGGAAATACAGATCTGATCTGTTATCCAGATCGAGAAGTCAGCTGAGGTTGCCAAATGTAAACGCGCTGTGTCCTGATTGACTGATGATCCGATCTGCTTGATCAGATCACGGTAATCACATGTTAATGCCAAGTGTTAAAACGGCAAGACCCAGTCACCTCAGTCACCACAGTCGTCAGCCCCAGTGCACACCAGATCCCAATCACCCGAATTCTGATTACCCGCACCTGTCTCAGCTCGTTAGGCTCCCTATATCACTGCACTCTCCCCACAGCCTCATTGTCTGGTTTAAAGTTTGCATAGCATTACTAAGCCTGACTACATACCTGCGTTTACTTACCCCTAGATGCTACTTCGCTCCACTGCTCCCGTTCACCACCGCTCTATCGGATCACCTGCAAGAGACAGTCTTCTATTACCCTCAGCTAAGAGAATTCCTCGAATTACTCACCCTCAGACTGTTGCCTTTCATCCCACTGCCCATTTGTCAATAAACCTGTTGTTGTGAGAACTTACCTCTGTGTTTCTGGCCTGCTTGCTGACAGAAGACCAGACCCACAAAATTTGCCTTACAACATGGGCATTCACCTCACTCCTCACAACCCAGCAGACCTTCTTCTCACTCTCTTCCAAGATGGCCGTCCGATTGAGGACTGCTTTAGAGTAGTTCCTCGAGCTCTCACATCAAGTGCCCTGGAATAATGTCACACTAAAGACACGTTTTCTGGTGCTGCTTGGATGATCACCTGTATCAACAAGTTCCAGCGGGTGCAACCACATGTTCGTTGCAAAAATATATCGATATTCTGTGGTTGTGTGGATTAACGTATACTGTAGAGGAAGCACTCCAAGTCCGTTCCAGTGAGTAGTGTTCCTGAGCCTGTTCCATTGAAAGAAATTCCCGAATCTGCCATCAATCCCTCCACATGCCTGGCCAATGGCTCCAACCACCCATATCCTTCTGTGTTTCCCCGAACCCATAAGTGGGTTTCCAACAGTGCTGAAATCTGCCTCCACTTCCTCCGTTTCCAGCTCCCAGAACCATTTCGGTCTTCAGCCCAGAACCAGCGGCCGCTCCACTCTCAAGGCCGCTGGCCGATTCATTCTCAAGTCCTATGATGACAGCAACTATCTCCTTCACCTCAGCCCAAAAGAGGAGAATGAGGAGGAAAAGACTGTGGGCTCTAGCCCCTGACCAGAGTCAAGAGAAGGCTCTAGCCCCTGACCAGAGTCGTAAGATGGCTCTAGCCCCTGACCAGAGTCGAGTGATGGCTCCTGTTCCCACGTCAAGCCCAGAGCGGGCTTCCGTTCCCGAGTCCAGCCCAGAGAGGGCTTCTGTTCCCGAATCCAGCCCAGAAAGGGATCCTGTTCCCATGTCCAGCCCAGAGAGGGCTGCGATTCCCGCGTCCGGCCCAGGGAGGACCTCAGATCCCAGGTCTAGCCCAGAGTAGGCTCCTGTTTCCATGTCCAGCCCAGGGAGAGCTCCTGTTTCCATGTCCAGCCCAGAGAGGGCTCCTGCCCTGACATCAAGCCCTGAGAAGGCTGTGGTTCCCACGTCCAGCCCCAAGAGAGGGCTTGTGTCCCCAAGTCCAGCCAGGAGAGGGCTTCTTTTCCAGAAAGCAGCCCAGAGTGGACTTCTGAGCCCAGCCCAGAACTGGTCCCAGCCAGGGGACCTGGAGTCTCCTCCAATAATTTTTTTTTGGGGGGGGGGCTATACGTCTCTGGCTGTAGCGGCCAGACCAAGTGCCAAGGCCAAGGCCACGGAGGCCGTCCAGCCATGGCCCCCTGGACTGCCTGTTCCGCCTCTGTCCCTAGAGGCCTCCAGAGCGCCCACACTCCCACCCCCTTTGTGGATTGCAACTGGCGCGAGGACATGCCTTCCGGGAGTCTCAGGCCATGTCCACACGTACATGAGTATTTTCATAAATGGAGTTTTTCCTTCTTCCGTTTAAAAAAAATCTCCGTCCACATGAAAACGCAAACGCATGATATGAAGCACTGTCAAGAGCGTGCCAAACCAACAGGTGGCGATATATCTGTCAATAAACCTGTTGTTTGAGAACGTACCTCTGTGTTTCTGGCCTGTTTGCTGACTATAATATAATATATAGGGTCTTCAAGACTGGGGTTCATAAGTTGATGAAAAGCTATTAATTACATTGACTGTAAAATTAATGTCAAGTCACTGTATAGTCTGATCATGCACTGAATCATGCAGCATATTTCATTATTATAAAGATCTAATATTATTTTTTTTTACTGCGCAACTGTCATTTACAACAGTAATATTTCTATCTACTAATCCTTATTATTATTATTATTATTATATATAGTTATCATTATTACTACTACTAGTATTACCACTACTATCAACATCAGAGAATGTGAACATGCAAATGTGTGACTGAATTATTAAAATATAAACTTTTAATCTCAGTGGGTACTTCACATATATATTTTAAATAGTCTGACCAAAAAGTTTGGGAACCCCTTTATAATAGAATAGAATAGAATTTCTCAACCAGAATTTTAATCTGGGTCTCTTTGTTAGTCACTGGACTAGCATGTCTTACACATACAAAATAAACTACTACGTCATTAAAATGATTTTATTCCTGCCACTGGTGCCCCCTAAAACAAACAGGTGCATCATGTGCCTGCATCCTATTGACAAGTGTGCTGCTCTGATACAAACATACAGCCATCCCAGTCTCAGTGAAAACAAGAATTTAAGCACAGGGATTATAACACGGCTTTGACAATTTGTTAGGGCTCAAAACCCTGGCAAGATGCAAGAGAAAACAGACAAACGGGACACTCTTTGCATGGCTAGCTCACCAGACATCTATCTTCCCATCTTACTCCATCTCATCTATTGTCTTGCTCTCCTCTGCACCTAATTTTGTGAACACTTACACTCTGCGCACACCTATTAAGAATTCCTCCCTGCTTCATTAGAGCAATTACCATAGGAAGTCATTTGTTACCTGGGGCCTAGATGGCACTGGCACAGACACGGACACACACACTCTCACACACACATATTTCTACAGAGATATTTTCAGCAGCTCATTTGCAGCTCATCTACGGTGACCGGGAGGTGACATGTTCGGTTCACTTAGTTTTGTCGTGGCCACAACATAACTCGTGGGAACGTGATAATATGTTGTGGCCACGAGATATTAATTCAGGGGAACGTCATATTAACTCGTGGGAACGTGATATTATGTCGTGGCCACGAGATCATTTTGTCGAGGTAACGACATCCTTATGTCGTGACCTCGAGATGCTATGTTGAGGGAACGACATCCATTTCTCGCGACCACGACTTCTTATGTTGAGGGAACGACACATTTTTCTCATGACCACGAGTTTAATAAGTAAAGAAACCTGTGTGACCATAGCAACCCGGGATTATCAAAAATGGATAAAACATTTTTATTAACATTAAACATTTAATTTAATATTTGTTTATTATTATTATTATTACATTAACTTATGATGGCTATATTTTTATATTTATTGTTATACATGTTTATTTCCCCTTTCAATTTGTGTATCGCTTTACCTAGTTAACGTTTTGTATTATGCTAGTATTTGCTAGCCTACCATATACTTAGCAAATAAACACCTGACAATTATGCCAATAAAGTTTTGACTTTATGATTGTATTTATGCCCGTGTGTGATGATAAATGAGCGTGTTGTGTTTTCATTTACAAATGAAACTACGTGAATGATTAATTCCTCAACGAAACACTATAGTATTTATAATTATGGTCTATTAATTACCCGAAATAAAATGAAATATATGTTAAATATAAACTGCATTCCAGAAAAAATTCGAGTCAGCATAATCAAAGCTTTATTGGCATGTCAGGCATTTACAGTATAGGCTATTATTTACAAAGTATAAGAACATTAAATAAATAGACAGGATCGAAATGAAAGGAAAAATTTATATAAACGAATATAAAAATATAACTAATAATAATAATATTACGGGAAAAAGACAATCAGTAAATGGACTTACAAGACTGTAGGATGGATAAAAAAATTTTCTTGTAGGCCTATTTTATATTATGCACTTTATGTAACATTTATTCATTATAAACTTTATTTAAATGCTGACTATCACATGTAATACAGTCCGATAGCCAAGGCCTATGGTTAATAATGTAATAAATTATATAATAATCTCTTAATTCAAAATAAAATATTAATTTCTTAATTCAAAATAAAATATTAATGAATCTATCTCTGATAATCCTGGGTTGCTATGGTCACGCAGATTTGTTTACGCATTACTCATGGCCACAAGAAAAATGTGTCGTTAAGAAGTCGTGGTCGCGAGAAATGGATGCATCTCGAGGCCACGACATAAGGATGCCATTACCTCGACAAAATGATCTCGTGGCCATGACATAATATCATGTCACCACGAGTTAAATATGACGTTCCCACAAATTAATAATGGGCACGACATATTATCATGTTCCCACGAGTTATGTTGTGGCCACGACAAAACTAAGTGAACCGAACATGTCACCTCCCGGTCACCGTACTCATCATTATTAAATGACAAAAAATATTCATTTAAAATTCTGTTCTGAATTATGTCACACCACTGCAATCCGAGACGCAGTGGCAATTAATTCATTAATACCTAAATTTTTATGTAAATACAAAATTTTGGGAGTTAAAATACAGTATGTACATTTCTTCTTCATTGTGTCTTGTTTGCAAAAGCAACCCTTTAGACTTCAAATGTGCTCATTATAAGTTCACTCAAATTATTATGAGATTGAAATGAACATCATTTGCCTTAATTATGTGGTGGGCATCACATTTGGTCGAAATGATGCTTATCGTTTCAAGAGAGATCGGCACATACAACCTCTGAATTATTTAATAATCTGTCAAACCATCCAAAATTTAGGAACGCCAGCATCCAACTCTCTTCTGCAGACAGTGCTATTGCATAATTTCCCTCAGTCACACTTGCTCATGAAATTGGCTGGCATCCTAAACATTTACCACAAGCCGCATGCAATTACAGACAGCAGGACACAGTCGTATCGGACTCAAGCCCATTTTGTCATGGGGAATCTGGCTGCTATAATGCAGATAGCATGGCGCACACACACAAACAGACACACACACACCTGTTATTTCAGTGGGGTGTGTATGTGTGTTTCTGGCATGATTTGTGGCCCCTCACTTGGCGGACGATTAGCAGGGCTGCTAAAGAAGTGTGACTGCCTGTGATGAAAAAAATGACCACTGCGGTTCTACAGGTGTGTCTTCACACACATACACACACACACAAGCAATAATTCATATGTCTACACACCTCTATGCATCCCACACTTTATTGAGAGAAACAACCATAACACAAGCGTGAAAAAATGTAATGGGATATATGTGATGGGATGGCAATAAAAGAGCAAAATCACATATTTTAAATCCAAAAACACAAAGCAAGTGACAAACAAGGCATCCTTTATTGTTTGGCACGTATTTCAAAAATAAAATGTCTTGGGACAATGAAACACAGCTAGTAATGGCCAGCGAGTAGATCACATTTGGCTACACCACAATAAAAAAAAATTGTTTCATATAAATGAACAAACTGGACAATCGTATTGGGATACAGCTGTAATTTATTGAATTCAGGGGTTTCAATCAGACCCATTACCTCAGGTGCATAAAATAGCCATGCAGTCTGCATTTACAAACATTTGTGAAAAAACGAGCTCTACTGAAGAGCTCAGTGAATTCAAGCGTGGTACTGTGTGAATAAGCCAGTTTGTGAAATTTCATCCCAGCTAGATATTCCATGATCAACTGTAAGTGGTATTATTGAAAATATGCAAGCGTTTAGAAACAGCAGCAACTCAGCCATGAAGCAGAAGACCATGATAAGTCACAGAGCAGGGTCACTGAGTGCTGAGGTGCATGGTATGTAAAAGTCGCCACCACTTTGCTGATTCCTGAAGAGTTCCAAACTTCCACTGGCATTAATGGCAGCACAAAAATGTGCGGCGGGAGCTTCATGGAATGGGTTCCCATGGCTGAGCAGCTGCATGCAAGCCTCACATCACCAAGTACAATGCCAATCGTGGGATGGAGCGATGTAAAGCACGATGCCACTGGACTCTGGAGCAGTGAAAACGTGTTCTGTGGAGTGATGAATCACACTTCTCTGATTGACAGTCTGATGAGTGAGTCGAGGTTTGGCGGATGCCAGGAGAATATTACCTGCCTGACTGCACTGCACCAACTGTAAAGTTTGGCGGAGGAGGAAATGGTATGGTGCTCTTTTATGCATCTTACTTCCAGTGAACAGAGGGAAATCTTAATGATTCAGCATACCAAGACATTCTGGACAATGCTTACAACTTTGTGCGAACAATTTGGGAAGGCTTTTTTCCATTCCATCATGACTGTTCCCCTGTGTGCTAAGCAAGATCTGGTTGGATGAGTTTGGGGTGGATGAACTTGACTGGGCCCACTGGCCCACTTGACCTCAAACCCCACTGGGATGAAATGGAATGGAGATTGTGGGCTAGGAGTTCCTAGCCCAAAAATTTGCAAGAATTTCTACAGAAACACTCTAAAATATTATGGAAAGCCTTCCCAGAAGAGTGGAAGCTTTTGTAGTTGCAAAAGGGGAATCAATTCCATATTAATATCTGTGTATTTGCAGTGCAGTGTCCCTGTTGGTGTAATGATCAGGTGTCCCAATACTTCTGTCCATATAGTGTCCAACAAGTAATGTAATCTGATATATTTGATCATTTAATATCTAGAAATTATACAGCTAAAATGTAACTGCTCAACATAATCATCATCATTATTATTATTATTATTATTATTATTATTGTTGTTGTTGATGATGATGATAATAATAATAATACTATTCATATCACAGATCATTTCCTTAATTTCAACAAACCTTATCTATTTTAGCCAGCTAGATAATGTCACCTTTGGTAATATTTCAATTGGATTCTGGATTCTGTAATCTTTAACACTCAATACATCAAAGTAAACCAAATGTTTATGCTTGCAAGTCATGCAAATACAAATTATGTATATGCATACAAATTTCCCAGTTCCATCAAAGTATTGTAATGGAAATTTCAAATTTGTGCTGAAGAAACCTGAATGGAAATGCATATAAACTTGTTCTGAAGTTTAGCATAAACAAAAATGTGCATTGAAGTGATAGAAGTGGGGCCATTTTTATTATTGCGCCCTAATTAGTTACATTTGTAATGTCACTGTACCTCAGAAAATACCTAGTCATTTGTTTTGGTTATCCTCACAGTTTTTAGTAACTTAGTGACTTTAGAAAGGCTAACTTGAAAGCAAAACTTTTTTACAGTCAGAAATTTATCTTACTGTAATGTCATTTTTGCTGCAGCTAAGGTAGAACGAGGCTCCCTGTGAGTAACTCACTATGCATTGGGCTACTGTGTTGACCGTGTTGATAGCAAAACACCCCCGTTTGGAGTGAAGATTGGGCTGGCACAAGTTGGCACGAGCAGCAACACAACTGAGTGGGCGTTGCAGAGGGACTGTGGTTGAGCCTCGTGGGCAAATCAGAGCATATACGTGTATTTTTACCACAGAGTGGGAGTAAGAGCGGTATCGATTTTACAACAGTCACAACTGCAAACTACAAGCTAATGTGCTCTTTTTGGTGTTCATAGCCAAGCTAGCTTGTGGCAGTCTCATGTAGAAACATACAAAGCGTTAAAGAGGTTTGTGGATGTGTGTCTCACATTGAAATGATGTTATGTAGCGTGTATGTAAACAATGTAAACCAGCGAGGCCGTTAGATTGGGCTTTTAAGCAGACAAACGAATGCATGTGTGATGTGTTCAGGGCAGAGAAATAAATAAAGAAGGTGAGCGGTGTGAAAGTGAGGCACAGCAGGTGTGGGTGCTGCATATGTAGGTGGAACTGAAGATGGATGGTGGGGAAGAAAGAAAAAAAGGTTAAGCTAAATTTTACAGTTCACTATATAGCTCTCCTTTTTCTCTTTTCACTATCCTGCTTCTAGTCATCCTATTCCCGGGTTTAGCTTTTACTCACACTCTGTATATTTATCTACTGATGTCTTGACCTTTCTACCTCCAGCTCTTCTTCTACTCTTTAAATGTTAGCCTCTATCTTCCTTCCATCTTTGGTATGTAACTACAAACCTACCCGTCCCCTGGTATTAAAAGTTCAGCAATACCTCGAAAAGAGAAACTTTTACATAAGCCACTAATGATCCACTCAGTAATTTGTTCCTCATTAAAAAGTTTTACCCCTAAAGACAAGAATAGTGCTTTTGAAAAATCATGTACTCTCACAAGATGAATTCTAAGAAAATAACTGAAAATACAGACTCTGTGATCAGAATTCATGCCAGTATAAAAGTTATAAACTATCTGTCTGTCTGTAGAATTAAATGAACTAAAATGCAAATTTTTACTTACACCCTAAAAAAATCTGTAAAAATAGATAACAATGTACTGTAAAAAAATTTCCATATTGATTTTTTTCAGGTATTTTACCTGTAGGCCTATTTAGAATTTTGCACTGCATTGTGTTGTGTTTGATTTTAAATGTCTGTAAAATTAATGGATAATGTCTTTGAAGAAAATTATCTGTACATTTCCTGTTTTTTACAGTGTAAAGCAAAGACTTTGAATTTTAGCTAGAAAAACCTTATTTGAAAGTTTTGAAAAATGTACAAATATTACAAGTACAGACTGTTTTGCAAAAAATAACAACAGATCTATCTAGCTATATCTAGATAGATAGATATATAGATAGATCGATAGATAGATACATAGATTTATTTATTTATTTAGTCATTTAGCAGACCGCTTTTTATTCCAAGCGACTACACTGAAGGACAATAAAAGCAGTCAAAACTAATAAAAGAGCAACAATATATAAGTGCAATGACAATTCTCGTTACCTACCGCAGTACACGTACAAGTGTATGAATATATATTATACACACACACACACACACAAAGAATAACAGTAATAGACTAGAACAATAGAACGCTAGGTTGTTTTTTTGTTTTTGTTTTTTTAATAAAAACTAACAAAATAAAAGAAGATAAATATAGATAAAGTAGAATTAAAATAGAATAGAAAGTATCAGAGTTAGAGGGTCAAATAAAGGTAACATAGATAGATAGATAGATAGATAGATAGATAGATAGATAGATAGATAGATAGATACAAGATTGAAATAAATGTGAGAAATGAACACGGTGGACAATGGAAAGTTAAGTGGGGAACACATGCAGCTCATGGATACATTATTCAAAACAAATGCAATATAATCAGTACTGATACACATAAATAAAATGAGCACTCCCCTCATCTCTGTGATGATACAAATTCAATAATAGAAGTCTGCACCCTGAGTGCTGTTCACTAGGTGTTCTAGTTCATTGTTCCGTCACATAGCAACTTCAGCAAAAAGGAGGGGCATGCGGAGGAATGAATTATCGGAAAACATTGGCTTGCTCTTGCAGAATGCACTCTCTTCATATGTGTGTTTCAGTTTTTCCGCTCTATGTGTTGATGTATTACTGCATTACCAAAATGAAAGCTCTGAAGTGTCCTTGGCAAGGGCATTTACCACTTCCAGTGAATGTCTCCAAAACATTCACACTAGAAATCAAGCTTCAGAGAGTATAGAGACGGAGAGAAAAAGAGGCTTAAGTAAGGTAATAAATAAACAATTGGCTCTGATTAAACAGCCATGAACTGGTTGTTACAAAAAAGATGTTGTAGTCTCACACCCACACCAGTGAACCCGCACCCGAACACATCGCAATGAATGCCTCCGACACAATCAGAGACAGGCAGGCGGGTTCTGACGTCACACGCACGCATGTGGAGAGACGGGGTGATCAGCATCTGCTCTGTCGTTTTTATTTTTTTTCTCTGAGAGAAAGGAGGAATGTGAAGGAGGGGGCCCGGGGATGGCTGGTCATGCAACACTCCAAGAAACATGAAGATCAGAAACAAGAAGTGGAGAAGATGAAACTCACACAGTGATTGGAGAAGTGTGAGTGGCAACATCATGATGGTTGCTCTCCGATTCCCACGCACAGAAAAGGGCATAAAAATAAGTCAACAGCCGTTTCACAATACACGCACGTGTGCATGCAAACAAACAAACACCCACATATACATAAACGCATATATACGTAGATAACAATATATATATATAGCAGGCTTCATATGCCAACACCAGATGCTATTTTATCAAAAGAAAATGTCAAAATAACACTTGGGGAATCAAGCTGTTGCATAACTGCAATGTTTGTTGTTATGCAATTTTCATTAAATGTAAACAACTTAGACCCCACCTACTCTTAGAGAGCAAAAAACAAACAAACAAACAAACAAACAATGCAGGCTGTCATGTAAAGACACCAACCACAATTCATTTTTAAGCGTCATTTAGGGGCAAATTTATCTGAAACATGCCTACTTCCCCACTATATAAAGAAGTAGGCAAAAAACAGTTCGGATAGCATTCATAAAACAGTAGTGGAAAAATACCCAGAAGATCTACAGCTACTCAAAGAACCTGAGTGCCTACTCAGAGACAGTATAAGATTTCAGAGATACCTAAAATCTTGAGGATTGCTTGAAAATTTTAGGCAGTTTAGTTAGTGTCAGGATCAGGGGTTTGTAACTAGCATATAATGCTAACCACAGAAAGCGGACAAAAACATAGTGTAGCCTTAGCTTAATGCAGCAATACTCCATTATTTATGTTCTCTTCATGCCTTAAAGTTGGCAAAGCATGAAAATATATCTTAATTTGAACGATTCTTCTATGTGCATGCTTTTTTATCTTGTAATTTTTAATCGAAATGTTTGGATCTTCCTTCAATTAAACTAGATCTCCAATCATTTAGTACACCAAGTCCTCACCCTAGATTATTTTCGATAATATATGTGACCCTGGACCACAAAACCTAAGTCGCTGGGGTATATTTGTAGCAATAGCCAACAATATTTATTGTTTGGGTCAAAATTATTGATTTTTTTTTTTATGCCAAAAATCATCAGGATATTAAATAACGATCATGTTTCATGAAGATATTTTGTAAATTTCCTACCGTAAATATATCAAAACTTAATTTTTGATTAGTAATATGCAATGCTAAGGACTTCATTTGGATAACTTTAAAGGTGATTAAAGGCGAACAAACCATACATCAATGGAAAGCTTATTTATTCAGCTTTCAGATGATGTATAATTCTCAATTTTGAAAAGTTGACACTTAAGACTGGTTTTGTGGTTCATGGTCACATATTACACCCTGATATACATCACAATATGTTTCATTGCAACTTTTAACAGTTCACACAATAAAAAATTATAATAAAATTGACACAAAATAACTGAAAAACAACAAAAAATGTGTAAAGTCTTCCAGTCAGAATACAGCTTGCCACTTGCTTTCCAGTTTTGTGTGCAAAAAGCATCAGACTGTGAGTTGAGGCTGAGACTTTGCTCAAACAGTGTTCAAACAACTCGCTCGAGCTCCATTTCCAAAAAGACTCATGTGGCTGTGTTTTTTGATCACTTCTTATGTAGTTGCCTAAAATTATTTCTGCCCTACACCATCAGAATGTTTTGAAATGATTGCAACACAAATAACATCCACTTTTTTCCTCAAGCACTGGGTTTTTCGCCTGCTTGTATATCCATTACAATGACTCTAACAGACAACTCCTGGAGACATCTATTCCTTTCCACCTCTTTATGGGGCATCTGCTAATAGCTACCAACAATTTAAAAAAGTATCACAATTTGCAGAAAAGGTATCTTGTTATTTCTGCAAAAACATAGGCCTACTTATAAATACAATCCACTGCAATTTCAAGCTGAAATGAAGACTACAGGCATTACAACTCCAACAACTTTTATTCCTTTTCACATAAATTATGATTGGGAGCAGACGATTATTGATTAATAAAGTTTTTTTCATGCAGTTCCTCTCACAATACTATGTTATGACCTCAATATACTTTTACCATAGAGCATGACTTGAAACTAATATATTTTGACATTTATACCACATAACCAGCTCCATAAGTATGACTTTTCTGACGTGGTAAACTTGCTCGGATGCTCACCCGGTACAGCACTGTACTTGCTACAGTATACAGAGCGTTTGGGTACAAATCCTGTAAAACACTAGTCACAATAAAAGAGCTGAAATAAAGAGCTTCAGCAAATGCGTTTTTTTCTAGGTTTGGTCTTGTTAACAGATGCAGACAAACGGCAGCAGACACATTTGTTCAGGGTGTTACCCCTATCGCCTTTTGTTGGCATTAGTCAGTGCTTGGTTTGTCAGATCTTGGAATGTCTAAAAAGTGACGTACTGCATTCTGCTGTTTGTCAGCATTGGTCTGTGTTTGTCAGTGCAGTGTGAATTGGCCTTTAAATGCTATAAAGCATTAACCTTTCAGCGCCACTCACCAGACATTTAATTTCCGAACTGTAATACGAACAACATTCAAGGTAATAAAACATCGCAAGATTCACGTTCTGTTTTGGATAAAAATGAGCATGCTTTTAGTGTCACTCAATGGACATTTCATTTTAAAAGTGTCATGAAACGTGCAAAAAGCAATGTAATATCATTTTGCAGAAATGTCACCACATGCACATATTTCCAATGAGCCCCATGGGTTGCTAATAACTCTGCTAGTTTATTTGTGACTATTCTGTGTGCTGGTGGTTGCAATATCCTTCATTCCCCCGATTACATCTCTGTCAACAATGTGCACTGCCAGAGGGATAGTGAGAAAGACAGAGGAAACGCTGTGGAAAATGGACTCTGTTATTTTTAGGGCTACCTGGGGGAATTATAGCAGTCCGGCAGCAAGAGCAATGCAAGTGGGTAACCTGGTTTTCCTTGAGAGAGAAACACGATGAGAATATTTCCAGAGCAATGTCTAACAAACACGTGCTGTCACTGTCATCCTGCGTCTCTCTTCCTCGTTCTTTCACCTCATTCTACTTCTGTTGATTTTCTCTCTCCTCTTATCTCGTTACTTCCTTCCTAGATTCATTTTTCACCCGAATATGTGTCTCATAAACCTGCTCTCCCCCTTCTCACCCACCTGCTCTTCTCGCACTTTCTCGTTTATAGATACATGGATATATTACGTTACGCCTCCATAGTAAGGCCTTTTGCTTTGTGTGGGCTACTCAAGCCATCACTTCACAGAGCAATATCACTTTCACACAGGCAACCCATTAGCCAGGCGTACTTACTGATAATTGGAAAATCAGAAGCTTGGGTTTGCATTTACGACATCACAACCACAACATGGCATTATTGAGGGCAACAATGCTAAGCAACGTCTCGGTTACGTATGTAACCCTCGTTCCCTGAAGGAGGGAACGGAGACATAACGTCAGTCGTGACTGACGAATTGGGAACTCGCCTGAGAGCCCAATCACCTTCGAGTGTAAAACTAAACAAGCCAATGACAGTTGGCATGCATATTGCAATCCATCTGCGCTGTCACACGTGCGTATAATAGGGCAGCAGGTGCAGCGCTCTTCAGGTTTTCGCTGAGGATCCTGAGTCCGGTTACCTCCTGCCGCTCAGACGGTGGCACAGAGCTTGTGGCGACTGACTTGACTCTCCGTCCCAATCCTATCATGGAACGAGGGTTACTAGTAACCGAGACTTCCTCTCAGTCTCGGTTCAACTCGCACGTCCGTCGAGGACCGACGAAATTGGGATCCTACCAAAGGGCTACAGCTACCGCCCCTTCCAGTGTCCTTGGAAGCCACCTGCGCCCCTATTTTTGCGTAGGCCAGTGCTTCTTCACAAGAGGACCAGCTACTGCTTCAATGGCACTACCCAATGAGTAAGACAGGATAACACTGGGAAAACGTACCCGTACAACTTGGGACAGGAACGTTGCGGAAGCACCATTCTTCCCGAAGGAGGTTTCGGAACCACTTACACATATGACATCCGTTTAGGTGCATATGGAAGAATAGAGGTGATTGAACCCTCTTGGAATGTCAGAAGTCTGCCGGGGAAACATGGGCTCAAGGCTATACTGTGGACTTTACACATATGGGATCCACTTAGGTCTTTCATATGGACCCCAGCCTTCTACCGGTTCTCGAGGATTCAACGAGTGAAGGCCTGGCGCCGGACGCTCCGCCACGTCTGGCTGCCGAGGGGACGGAGGAACTCAACAGGGTCTACTGTATGGACTCTCTGGAGTGGTTTTGCAAGCCGACCCGAAGCCGGGGCCTCTCAGTGCTTCTACCCGTTTGAGGTGAGAACACAGGAGGATACTGGCTCCACACGAAGGCTATAGAATCTAGCTAATGTGTTAGGGGTCGCCCAGCCCGCAGCTCTACAGATATCTGTCAGCGAGGTGCCACGAGCCAGCGCCAGGAGGATGATACACCTCTAGTTGAGTGAGCTTGCAACCTGAGCGGGCAGGGCACACCCTGTGCCTGATAAGCCAGGGTGATGGCATCCACTATCCAGTGGGCCATCCCCTGCTTTGAGACGGCATTCCCCTTCTGCCGGCCTCCGTGACAGACAAAGAGCTGGTCTGAGGTCCTGAAGCTTTGCGTCCGGTCTACGTAGCACCTTAAGGCTCGGACGGGACAGAGCAAAGCTAGGCTGGGTCTGCCTCCTCCGATGGCAGTGCTTGGAGGTTCACCACCTGCTCATTGAAGGGAGTAGCAGGAACCTTGGGCATGTAGTCGGGCCGGGGCCTCAGGGTTACCTGGAATCAGCCGGCCCGAACTCTAGGCACAAATCGTTGACCGAAAATGCGTGCAGGTCCCCTACCCTCTTGATGGAGGCCAATGCTAGCAGGAGCAAAATCTTCATCGAAAGGAACTTCAGCTCAACCTCCTGCAAAGGCTCAAATGGGCCCTGCTGTAGTGCTGTGAGCATTAGAGTCAGGTCCCAAGAGGGTATAGATGGGGGCCGTGGAGGATTTAACCTTCTCTCCCCTTAAGAACCTGACGACCAAGTCATGCGTCCCCAACGACCTCCCTTCTACGGGGTCGTGGTTTGCAGCGATTGCAGCGACATAAACTTTTAGGGTGGAGGGAGACAGCCTTCGCTTCAGTCCTTGCTGCAAGAAGGACAGCACAACACCGATCGGGCATCTCCGGGGGTCTTCTCGGCGAGAAGAACACTACTCAACGAACAGGTTCCACTTCAAGGCTTAAGTGTGTCTCGTAGACGGTGCTCTTGCTGAAGTGATGTGTCAACTACCCCTTGGGGTAGGCCACCTAGTACCTCCGCGTCCCGTCCAGGGACCATACATGAAGTTTTCAGAGGTCTGGACGGGGGTGCCCCGTCTCTGAGTCCGTAAATCCTTCCTCAGAGGAATCGGCCAGGGAGGGCCTGTCGCGAGGAGCGTTAGTTCCGGGAAACAGGTCCGGGTCGGCCAATAGGGTGCCACCAGCCGGACCTGCTCCTCGTCCGCCCTTGATTTTGCACAGTGTCTGTGTGAGAAGGCTCACTGGGGGAAAAGCATACTTGCGAAGGCCCCGCAGCCAGCTATGTGCCAGTGCGTCCGTGCCGAGTGTCCCCTCGGTCAGGGCGAAGAACAACTGGCAGTGAGAGTTTCTGGAGAGGCAAACAGGTCTACCTGAGCGGTTCCGAAATGTCTCCAAATCAGCTGGACTGTCTGGGGGTGGAGTCGCCATTCTCCCGGGCGCGCAGCTCTGGACAGCTCGTCGGCTGCCCGGTTGAGCAGCCCAGGAATGTGATCAGCACGAAGCGACCTCAGATGCTTCGGAGGTGGAGGTGGCGGGCGAGTTGCGACAAGCGCCGGGAGCGCAGACCACCTTGTCGTTTGATGTACGCAACGGCCGCTGTATTATCCGTGCGGACCAGTACATGCTTGCCACGTAAGCGCCCTTTGAGACGGCTCATGGCAAGGTGCACTGCCAGCAACTCGATGCAGTTGATGTGCCAGTGCAGTCGGGCCCCGTCCAAACCCCTGACACTGCAAGCCCGTTGTACGTGGCCCTCCCAGCCGGTGGTTGAGGCATCTGTGAAAACCACAGCATGCCTGGATACCTGTTCAAGGGGCACTCCTGCCCGGAGAAAAGCAAAGTCTGACCACGGGGTGAAGGTTTAGCGGCAGGCCGGTGTCACTTGGACCCTCGAAGGTGCCGCGTTGCTACGCCCACCTCGGGACTCGGCCATGGTGCCAGTGCTGCAGCGGTCTCATATGGGGTAGCCCCAGTGGCGTGACTGCCGCCCTGGCCGCCATATGCCCCAGGAGCCTCTGAAACAGTTTCAGTGTGACCGCCATCCTGCTCTTTAATGTATTCAAGCAGTTCAACACTGACTGAGCACTTTCCTGCGTGAGGCGTGCTGTCTGTTCGTCCGAGTCCAACTCCATACCGAGAAAAGAGATCCTCGGCGTCGGGGAGAGTTTGCTCTTTTCCAAATTGACCCGAAGGCCCAACAGGCTGAGATGTGAAAGCACCAAGTCCCTGTGCTCGCACAACTGCCCCTGAGACTGGGCAAGTATGAGCCAATCGTCTAGTAGGTTGAGGATTCGAATGCCCGCTCTCTCTGGAGCCAGGGCTGCCTCCGTAACTTTCGTGAAGACACGGGGCGACAGGGACAGCCCGAAGGGCAGGACCTTGTACTGGTATGCCCGCCCCTCGAACGCGAACTGCAGAAATGGTCTGTGGTGTGGAAGGATCGATACATGAAAGTACGCGTCCTTCAGGTCGATCGCTGCGATCCAGTCTTGGGGACGGATACACCTGAATATGCATTTCTGCTTGAGCACTGAACGGGATCCGGTGCAGGGCCCTTTTCCCCTGACGCGCAGGTCCAAGATAGTTCTCAACCCACCGCCTTTCTTGGGTACAATGAAGTAAGGGCTGTAAAACCCCGACCTCATATCGGCTGGAGGGACGGGCTCTATCGCGTCCTTCGCCAGTAGGACTGCGATCTCTGCCAGCAAGACAGGGGCATCTGCTGCTTTCAAAGACGTAAAGTGGACGCCCCTGAACTTAGGAGGGCGCCGGGCGAACTGAATCGCATAGCCGACCTGACGGTTCGACGGAGCCATGGAGACGTGCTGGGTAGCGCTAGCCAGGCTCCCAGATGCTGCGTAAGTGGCACCAACGGAACTACAGGCGTACCGCAGTGGGGCAGCGAGGAAGAACGCAGGGACCCGGCCCGGGCGTCTCTTTGCCGGTCCGAGGCGGGGTCTGGGTGTGTGCAACACTGACCTGCGTTTGAGCAGAGGGTGCGTGGGTAGTCCGTTGGTTCGTCCTCCCGATCCGCCCAATGCTGCTCACTGGCGAGAGAGGAGGGTGAGTGTGATATGCACTAGATCGTCCACAACCCCCCGTCCCCTCTGGGGACCCAGAAATAGAGAAATTTCTCTGTCGTCGAGAATTGGGTACCACTGACCGCGAGGCCAGTGGCAGAAAAAAAGGAAACAAAATATTCTCCGCCCGGCCCTCCTCCGGGGTGAGGGAGTGGTGTGCTTACCATCTCCCGAAGTGCAGGTCCCTCCACCTCTGGGTTGCCCTTCTCAGGGCCTCTTGCTCTTTCGCTTGCCACCAGGTTTGGCGGGGGCCTGGACGGGCGGGGCGGCTGCCCTGCGACCGGCTCCACGGCGCAGCTTTGCTGGAGGCTGTTGCGGACGCTGCGCGGGAGCGGGGGTGGCGGCAGGGGGCCGCCCTCGGCGACGAGCGGGCTGAGGCGCTGCCGCCGGCGGCCGGGTGGGGGCAGCAGCTGCACGCCGGGGCAGGATGTACCTGATGGCCTCAGTCTGCTTTTGGGCAGCGGAGAACCGCTGGGCGAAGTTCTCCACCGTGTCGCCGAATAGGCCGGTCTGGGACACGGGGGCGTTTAGGAATCTTGTCTTGTCCGCCTCGCGCATGTCGGCCAGACACAGCCAGAGATGGCGCTCCTGGACCACCATAGTGGACATGGCACGACCCAGAGACCGCGCCGTAACTTTCGTCGCTCGTAGCGCTAGGTCCGTCGCGGTGCGGAGTTCCTTGAGAACTTCCAGGTCATGACCACCCTCGTGCAAGTCCCTCAGTGCCTTGGCCTGGTGCACTTGCAATAACGCCGAAGCGTGTAAGGCGGATGCAGCTTCTCCACAGGCCGTATAGGCAGTATCGATCAAGGCCGATGAGTGCCTACAGGCCCGGGAGGGGAGCAACGGTTTGCCCCGCCAAGTGGTAGCGGCGTTTGGACACAATTGCATCGCAACAGACCGCTTCACCTGGGGGACTCCCGTATACCCCCGCGCTGGCCCCCCATCGAGGGTGGTGAGGGAGGATGAGCCACTGGGGTGGTTTCTGGCAGTGAAAGGTGCCGTCCATGACCCAGCGATCTCATCATGCACCTCCGGGAAGAAAGGCACTGGAGCGGGGCCCTGAGAACCAGCGCGCGCCACCCCGAGAAACCAATCGTCCAACCTTGAGGGTTCGGGACGCGGTGGAATGTTCCACTCGAGCCCGACACTCTCGGCGGCCCGGGGGGAAAAAAAAAAAAAAGGCAATACCAATCATTTTCCGGTCCGTCTCCGGGCCGAAACCGGCTGACCGCCCGAGGTCGGCAGCGCTTTTTGGAGAACTTGATCTTTTCATCCCCGGAAAAATCCGGCTCAACCTCCGATGCTGCAATCGACATCTGATCGTCGGGGGGGAGCCTCAGAAGAAACAAGTGGTTCCCCCCGGAAGGGTCCAGCCTGCTCTGCTGAAAGCTCCGCTGGTTTCGCAGTGCCGGCGGGTTCGGGCATCCCCGGAGGGGAATTCCTCACCGTGACCGTAAGACCAGTCCGCCCACTGCTAGAAAAAGGACGCCCCCGGCTGCTGCCAGAGGGAACCCCAGATCTAGGCAGTGGCACGGGCACTCCGCCCCCTTGCAGTTAACGGTGTCTGGTCCGCAACTCCGAGATGGTCATCCCCCCGCAATGGGAGCATGAACCATCCACAAAAGCCACCTCAGCGTGCTTCATACCCAGACACAAGAGGCAGCGATCGTGAACATCACCCAGCGCCACGTAACGACCGCATCCAGAAACGCCCGAGCGGGAAGCCATCTTTAAAAAGAAGCCCGTCTTTAAAAGACGTTCCCCCTGAAGCTCTTTAGTATGGAATTTGCTCTTTTGTGTGGCCAAGCGCAGAGGGGGGAGATGTCCGTCTGCAACCCAACACCGGGTAGTGCAGCCTGCCTGTGTGCAGCCCACTCGACACGGAAACCACCACCACTGAGCGCCGTACCACCACACGAGAGCCCACCGAAGACGGCTTGACTTAGTTCTCACTACTGCAAGTCCGGAGCATAAAAACGTAGAACCGCTCGCTCCGGGGGGGGGGAGTCGAAAGCTGAATATGTGCTGCTTCTGCTGCCTACTTATACTCACGCTGTTATCAGCAGCAGCTGGATGCAATAATCTCATGCCAATGTGCATTGGCTTGTTTATTTTACACTCGAAGTAGATTGGTCCCTCTGAGCGAGATCCCAATTTTCGTCGGTCATCCGACGTGACGTCGAGCGTGACCGACTGAGAGGGAACTATGTACCAAGTAGCAACTGCGTCTAAGAAACTATTGAACCTTAAAGCCGTGGTGTAGAAGTGTGTCTGAATGCATTTTTAAAGTCATTCAGGCAACAATACAATCCATAACCTACCTGCTATGCACACAAAAGCGTACCTAAAGGCCTCTATCTATATTGGGTCAGATGGCCGACTAGTCCACAGTTAATCCATTCACATCCTCCACAAACACTAAAATGTTTTTAAGTTAAACAAAGATTAGATATTCAATAAATAAATATTAAATATAAAATCAAATAATTTTTAAATATAAAATTAACAAAAACTACAATTAAATAAAATTAATTTAGAGACCTAACTCTCAGAGAATGCTTTACATGCTACCATTTTTGGACTGTTTACAGGGTAAAATCTTTCTCAATAGTTTCTTTTAGTTTCAGGATTTATACGTTTAAAACATCAAAACACTTTTTTTGTGACGTTTCAACCATTATGTATCACGGTTGAAGTAAAAGTATATATTTAATATCTATTATAAGTATATAGTAATATATATAAGTATAATAGTAAATATATAAAAGTATATATATATACTTTTGGTTTATATACACATACAGATGGATATGCATTATCATTCAAAAGTTTGGGATCAGTAATTAATACAGAAATTAATACTTTTATTCAGCAAGGACAATTGATTAAAAGTGACAGTAAAGACTTTTACATTGTTACAAAAATATTCTATTTTAAATTAATGCAGTTCTTTTGAACTTTAGCAAAAAAACTGTTTTCAGCATTGATAATACAAAATATTATTTGTGCACCAAATCATCATATGATTATGATTTCTGAAGGACATGTGACACTGAAGACTGGATAATAATAGCTGCTGAAAATGTAGCTTTACCATCACAGAAATAAATTACATTTGAACAGATATTCACTTAGAAAACAGCTGTTTTAAATTGCAAAAATATTTCACAACATTGCTA
Source organism: Sinocyclocheilus anophthalmus (assembly GCA_018155175.1). Classification (NCBI taxonomy): domain Eukaryota; kingdom Metazoa; phylum Chordata; class Actinopteri; order Cypriniformes; family Cyprinidae; genus Sinocyclocheilus; species Sinocyclocheilus anophthalmus. Next base: position 271,567 of record JADLZN010004800.1, read on the forward strand.
TTTTACCCCAAACTTTTAAAAGATATTTCAAAACTATGTTCAGACAGTTTTGTTCCATTTTGTTAATCTGTTTAAAACATTCAGTCATTTGAACATAAACCAGAATAATTATAAAGGGCTTAAGACCTAATAGTCTAGATCAGTGTTTCCCAACCTTTTTTTGTCGCTGCACCCTTTGGAAATTTTAACAAACTTGTGTCACCCTACAAAATTAATTTTGTCACAATATCTGAATTTCTAAGTTCGATGTGATAATTTGAAAAGTATATTATATTCGGTACAACAGGGAAGGACTGCAGATTATAATGTCATACAGATATTTTTAATACTATAAAAAATTGTCAAAAGTGGTGGCAATCAGTATGCTAATTTCTAATGAGGAGAGCAATTTATTTGACAGATTTTAATGTAGGCTGTTATACATATGTAAACATTGTTTAATTATCATTATAACTAGCTATCTCACAAATTATTGCTCACTCAGTGTATTTTTGATTTTACAACTGGGTAATTTTGTTGCATTTAAATAAAAAAAAAATCGGCGAGATAGTTGATTCAACTTTGAATGATAAAAAAATGCAAGTACGCATCATAATAAAATAAGAACAAATAAAGAAATTATTAATGATAGCACAAATAAAAAATAACAACAGGCTTTCGAATTAAATAGATTGCTTTTTAGTTTTTCAGGTATGTCTAACAGTAGGGTTAAGATATGTAACTTTTTTTTTTTTTTACCATTATCCAATAATGTTTAGTCCTAGAAAGCTATTATTACCAGAACACGTGAGCATAACATAGCATTTAGCAGATCAATAAATGAGAGGGCAGCGTTACCATGAGTTGCCCATATACCACACCATGTACAACACAGTAGTGCTCTTGCAGACATAAACAATACGTAACTACATCAAGTTCCTAATTTTTGGCAGCCGGAATTTTAGTGCATCTCTAATTATTGGCGACATAGGAAATGGATATTATATAATAGATGCTCTTTTGAAAATTTTTGCAATTTGAAAATATAAAAAAAATATTTTTTTACGCGGCACCCCTGCTCTCGACAGACGGCACCCCGGTTAGGAAACACTGGTCTAGATAACCCTTATTATAAAAAATTTTTTTTTGCATATAAATATTTCGTTTTTTATAACATCCTAAGCCAGATTCAGATAAGGAAGCCTACAGGAGACAGCAGTTCCTTTGGCTTGCTTATGGCCAGCAATTCCCAGAGAGAGACTGTACAGAGGAGAATGAAGGTCATCACCTCTGATTCCAGTTATGTAAGATAAACGGAAATACACAGTGGAGATGTGGAGGGAAAATGACAGAGCACAATAAGCAACGACTAGCAGAGAAAGACAAAATGGGTAGGTAACAAAATGCAGAGAATGAAATGGAAAGAGAGGGGGAGTTAATATATCCGCAAGAGCTTCAGAATTTTGAAAGGGAGAATACAAAGGGCATCTGTCTGTCCACCCAACCACATCCAGAGGTCATTTTAAAGTACTCTGAATGTCGTTTGACTGGTCCTATGTGATAAATTACTACCTATAAAGCAACAGCATGGTGGAGGAACATTTGATCAGGCTGTGTGGACACAGCATTAGCGTGACACGGTGATAAATGCAAACTGCAGGAACGGCATAAGGATGGGGGCAGGATGGAGATGCCATCTTTGAAAAATCGCTCCATGTGCTTGACTCTGATATGTTTAAGTGCTCACAAATGAGAAAAAACTGCTTCCTGCCAAGCAGCCGGGCGTTTGACAATCCAGCAATCAATCAGTTTTGTCAAAAAGAACAGCCTAACTCTTGACTAAAATACTTTTTCGGCAAGCCTGATCGGGTCAGTTCAGATTTCTATTGGCCCTGCTATTTTCTCTGGCCTGGTCACAAATATGGTAAGTAGTAACATGTGCTAGAAATTTTTTTTTTAAATTTGAATTAAACTTTTATTACTGTTCTTGCCCAATGAAAAAGCATTCATTCATAGACATTCTTTTCAATGCTGGGAAGTTATAGCATTTAACAGGGTTTTTTCAAGGGCATTGTTTAAGTCACAGACACAGACACCCCTCATTCAGACTCTCAGCCAATAGAGATAATTATCCACAATATAAAATAGGTAGAGATTCTATTTATAGAAACTTTCATATGGAACATTAACTAACTTTGAGGATGCATGAAATATTGGTTCCATATATTAGTGAGTTTTTTTTTTCAGTATTGGCCGATATTGAATATTTAGTTGTGCATGCTCATTTCCCTGTTTACCCATCATCGAACACTCACTTAAAATGTAAAAAAAAACATTATAAAATGCAATCGTTGAAAAATTTACAACATTATATTGTACAATATAATGCTTTAATGCCCTGTCAGTTCAGTTTTTACTTAAACAAATGTGCTTAAACAAAATAATATAAATTTTTAACTTCTACATGGTGATATTATCAGCCACAACATGCTTACAAACAAACAATATTTCAAAAATACTGTAAACATATACCAATGGATAATACAGAACTGCCAAAGAAAGGTTAAAGGAAGGTGAACTGGACTAACTAAAAAAAACCTGAAACATAAAACTTACACGATTCAATACAATACTTCTGTAGAAGGTTGATTTCTTTGTGATATTCCAATATTTACTCACTTGCAATACAGACTAAAAACAACATCCATGCTTCTGATCATTTCTGAGTTTCTCTTACGAATTTAGAAGTCCTCCAGAGCATTTATAAGCTGTCCTAGGTTTAGGAGCTGCTTCTAGCATTAAAAAGCTTTGTGAATTGCTCTTCGATGAAAAATGTACTATTCCTAAAATTAGAAGTGACACACCCCTAATTTTTAAGAGTTGCTGTTAGGCAGCCCTTAAGACTTTTTGTAAATACAGCCCCAGGTCATTAGATAATTTGCATTCAAATTGTAAAATTTTGTTAATTTTTTCCCCTGCAGTACCTTTACAGATCACCAGGGGTCACAAGTCATTCTTGCCGTTTCAAAAAATTCTCATCTTTGTTTTAGCCAAATAGATAACCTTACCTTGCTGATGTATGTTAATAAGATTATTTTGTCAATAATGTTTAATATATTAAAACTATTTAAACGTTTTCCTTTGTAAGGTATACAATATGGTATACAAATTTGTAAGGTTACATCAACTGTCTTGAAACACTCTCACATTTCGGTTGAGTTTGGAATTTCTTTTTAGTTTGTCACTTACACACAGTTTATGAATCTGGCCTGGGTAGATTTGCACAATGCCAGACCATCAGAAGCAAAATAGCAAGAGAAGCCCCGATAACTATAAAAAGCATCTAAATACTTATTGCCAATTTATGCTCTGCACTTATAAACAGACTGGAGCATGTTTGTGATTCATGCGACAGCCAGAAAACTCTTGAAACCTGTAAAGAAGATCAAAAGGAACATTTTACCATCTGTTCTGTACTGAGGGACCTTCAGGCTGTTTTAAAAAAAGGGAACATGAACAAAAAACAGGAAGAAGGTACTGAATTCTCCAACACCTTTGTGAGATCTGTCAAAAGTTTGAAGGATGGAGAAAAAGCAGCACATCACCTTGGACTCAACGACTTATTCTATTTCGGTTTTAATCTCACCGTATCTCTCACATCGGTCTACACAACCTGCCCGGGCGCTCATGAATATTCCATCCTAATGGAGAGCTTGTTGTGAGTTGCTATGGCCTACAAGCAAAAGTTTGCCAGGCTGCAAGTACCTTACATAAACGTCTCCCTAAATTATGCATGGGAGCTATGAAAGAACTGGAGAATGTAATGAAATCATACTAGTTTGGCCATGAATCATGATTATCTGTCCATGGGGTGCTGAAGTACTTTATAAGTGTATTACAAGTGCGCATGCTGAAGTGCTTAGTTCTGTATTGTTCATGGCTCAGTGAACTGAATCCCACTAGGAAAGATCTTAAACGAGAAACGTTCCGAATTTTAATGAAATCACTTTTAACTCTGTACAACTCAAAACCACCTTTAGTTCAAAATATAATTATAAGTGATCACTTCAATCAAAATGCATTTATTTCTTCAAGTGGGTGACAACTAATTAACCTGTTTGAAGTACAAAACTCATGATATAAAAATTAATTCAATTACTGTCCAAACAAAGTCCAAACCATCCGAACCAAGTTTCCAGCGACAAGCTATTTTATTAGCTATCAAAACTGCTATGAGATGTGACACATTTACAGTCAATCAGAGGATATTTCCTACTGTTTTACCTGCTGTAGTAAAAATCAAGCTTTTAATGTTGTTTAGATATCTATCTGGTGCTTTTAATATGCTTAAAGACAACCCTTGTGCAAATTCATCAGTCAACACCACTGCTGAGCATTTTCTCCTTAAAATGACAGTGTATCAAAGACAGTCTCAAAAACTGTGGTTATATGAGCTGGTGTGATTGCGTGCATATTCATGATTACGTGTATACTAAATGAGGTAAGGGTGTAAAGTTATATTCATGCCATTTTAAGACAGAAAGAAATTATATGTTAATGGAAGAAAACGTTTCAATAGGTAATTTTGATCATTAAAGACATGTTTTAAGCGATAAAATGAGTGAGGGGGACTTTAATGTAGAATTATGAGGAGCAGCAAGATTATGGACCAACGAAATTTCACAGTGGGTGGGGCTAACAAGTGTGATGCAGCAGATATGGAATGCAACAGTCATGTTCCAGAAATAAAAATGGTATTAATTTTCTCCATAGGGAAATAGTTTTTTAACAATAACTTACAGACCTTTAAAGACAGACTTACTGCGAGCTCTAAGGTTGTTAATCAATGGTATTTGCTTTGGTTGAAGCCATCAGTTCGCATTATATCAACTTATGTTTTAAATAATCATGTTTAACAGTGGTGAAAAACTACATTACCCATGATGCCGTAAAGAAAATTTCACTAATCAGAGAGTTCTGCCCATGCACTCCCATGAAACACCATAAATGGCGTAATAGAGTTGGTCTGCTCATATTCTCGAATATTATATATTTGAACATACATATGCATATTTTACAATAAACTGAAAATATATAGTTTCTTTCTATATATACAGTCAACAACTTTAAATGGATCATTTTCAATTTTTTGTTTAATTTAATTCCACTGTTTTTAATTTATGTTATTTGCAATGGTTCATAGGATTGGTTGGTTTGGCTCATGGCTTGTAACGCTTTAATGAAGACTTTTTAAAATCCCTATGGGAAAAATCAATGGAAATAACACTTCCAAAACAAGGGCCATGTTGCAATCAATAGAGATGACAAAATGTCCTGTCACTCATTGCTTGTCATGGTCAGCTGGGACAAAAACTTATTAAAATGGCAGTGATGTTATCACATCATGTCTGGTTAGCACTCAAGGTTAAGCTGTTTTATTATCAAAGGAGTACAACAGAAGACAATCAAGACCTGCCTATGGGACTGTGACTGCACTTTTAGACATTCGGATTAAAAAAAGATGAAAAATGAATGCAAGATGAAAGCCACAAATTTCCTATCTTATCTAAAACACGCAGCTCGAAAATGTTCTTCTAGCTAGCTTTTTGTTGTTATTTAGCTCAACACTAAATTACTCCACTTGTTTGTATGAACAAGAGGAGGTAAAGGACTTCGCAGTCAGGTCTGAGAGTATTTCTAGAGGAGACACGGGTGGCAAGGCTCGTCTCTCGCCACTTACAAATGCCCCTTTTCAGAAATTCAGCCGATTTCTCCACCAAAATGATCCTTTCCTTACACACTTTCTGACCTGCTCACAGCTGGCTATTTTCTTACAGGTGAATAAACAAATAAAGGAAATGCAGAGTGTAGAGGACAAAACAATGTATCTTTTCACAGCTCTGACAAAAGCCAGTTCAAAGCAGCATAAATCATAATTACATGTTGCAACAATAAGCAACATGAGAAGTGCTTTGTGACAGGGAATAGCTGAGAGGCTAACGTGATTCACCTCCCAACGTCAGACCCTTAAATTAGCTCCTGCAGATAGTCTCCCACCAAGAAAAAAGGCGGTGCTGCTAATTAAGTGTACAATAATCACAAGTCATAACAAGACATAAGTCAAAAGTCCAAACCGAATGGAAAAAAATGAAAAGACATGGGGCAGTCCACAGTTTTTTTTATATTTCCTTTTAAGGAATTCCTAAAACATGATGTAGTCAGCCACCCTACATCGCTTTTAAACACCCAATGCAACTGAGGAAACATAATGCCTGTCAGAAGTGGAAATCAAGCTTTTCAAAAACAAAGCTTGTTCAGAAGCATTGTTTCGTGGCATATTCAACACTGCGTGCATAGTTTTGTTTTGTTAAATTGCAAATGAGTTCAGCAGACCTATGCAGAGATCAGAGAGAAGAGAACTTATCAAAAATGATTCTATTATTACAGAAATCATTAAACGCTTACAGAATAACAATGCATCAGACGGCATCTTTTGACTGTATCGTCACTCCGCACTAAAACGATAGCACACTCAGAAGCTAAGGTACATTTGTTTTTGTTAAACTGCCAGCTATTTTCCATAACTTAAAAATACAGTGATAATGTCTGAGATATTACAAGATTGAATTTTGGTGACTGTATTACAATCTCTAACTGTATTTGTCATTAAATTATATAATATTAATATGCCACCCTATCACTAAAACACACAACAATCAAGCTGATACATATGTCCTATCTATCTCTCAAATATATAATTTTCACCATTAATAAATAGTTTAAACATGCAGTCTTTAACTGTAGCATTCTTTGTCCATTGAAATTTAAATAAGGAAAAATAATTCAAATTAATCCATTTTGTAGACATTTCACTCCTTTTTCTGTTGTGTATAATAAAAATAAAGCTCTACCAGTTCTGAGCATGTCATTCCTGTTTATCAAAGTTAATCTTACATTTATCATCCACGTATGAGCGACTACACTCTATAAAAGCGGTTCAGCACCTGGAGCTGTCCAGTACATTATTACTAATGACCGTCTGCTAAACCACATTACACACGACCTACATAAAACTAAAGAAAAATCAAATCTAACTGTATTTCATCACTATAACAACAGTCGCTCAAGAATTAAAGGCTGCCAGTCTTGAACAATTCAGTGCTTTGGAACAATTACATTGTTAAGTGGGATTAGCCTACCTATCACTCGCCACATCAGCTCCCTATAATGCGGTTGTGCAGGGACTGTTGTTGTCTCATTACACAACACAGCGAGCCTGCTGATGATGCAAATGATTTATTCCTTCATGGCTAAAGTTTTATATTTTCCCACATTTTCCGACATATAGCAATTGTAATGTATCATGAGGTTAACCATTCCTTCGATAAATGTCAAAACCGAGTTTTGAAATGTCATCTTGAACATCATCCTTAATGCATGGGTGCTCTACAGTAAGGAAAAAGTTATTTATAGTGTTGTACGGGACAAACCACAACATCCGCTGTTACTTCTCCCTATAGACTGGTTATTTATTCTATTCTTTAATTGAATCAGGTTATAAATCTCGCTGACCGCCTGAAACAAGTCATCCAATATATTTTCCACAGTCGTTTAATCTTAATCAGCTGTGCTGTCGTAAAGATCATATCCGTTCCAGCGTAGTTTTTGTTGCATTTGACGATCTACTTGCAGCGGCTGAGCAATGCTGATGTCAAACCGCAAGCGTCTTCTTTTGTTTCAAAACTGCCTGTATTTATTGCATTTACACAACGAAGAGATCCTAAAGACAGTTATGTTAAAATATGTAAATGCATATTGGACATGCAAGGCTTCCCGTGTCGCCTTGCGTTGTATTTACACGGACATTTGTAAAGCACTCTGTAAAACATGGCTGTGCGCTGTTTGCCACTGTAGAGCCCGTAATGATGTAACCCGCACTGCAATACTCCAACCATACACAGCAAACATGTATTCCATGAAAAATAATGGAAAGAGCACTCACGGTGTGTCATGGATGCGTCCTCTGCTGACATGTCTTCAGTGAAGTGCCAGGCACCCCAGAAGTGCTGGTTAATTGTATGATGCCCGCTGCTCTCCACTGCTGCTGTTGGTTCAGATGCTCTCAGTGAGGAATCAGAGAGAGTCTGAGCGCCACAGCTGAAGATTTAATATAAAACATCACCGACACAGCACTACATAATGCTCATGTCCTGTTCAGATGGGCTTTAGGCTACTTCCTGTTTGTTTCGGGTCCTAGAGACTCCTGTGCTGTGTAGCTACCCTTACGCAAAGGAAATATATTTCTATATACCTATATTAACGATCAAAATGGAATTATTTTATATTACAGAATATTATGTTGTGTTAATATATTACAGTATATTGAGAAAGATACATAAGAAATATAAACTTTTTTTAAATTGAAAAATGTGACATATGTACTTATAAATTGTATATATTATGTGATTTTATATTCAATAATGCATTAACTAAAATTATTGAATGTATAAGTGTACATGTGATAAAATATGGTACTGTGCGTGTATAAATTTGAACATATATTGTACATACTATATATATTCACATTAATATTGGAACATTATAACATTATAAACATATATTGTGATATAGCTATTACGTTATAATTAAGTCACATCATGTTGCCATCACTTTCACACAGACAGCCACAGAATGTCTAAAATAGACTGTATATGTGTGTGTGTGTGTGTTACCCTGGATCACAAAACCATTCATAAGGGTTTATTTTTCAGATTTATACATCATATGAAAGCTGAATAAATAAGCTTTCCATTGATATATGGTTTGTTAGGATAGGACAATATTTGGCCGAGATACAACTATTTGAAAATCTGGAATCTGAGGGTGCAAAAAAAATCAAAATATTGAGAAAATCACCTTTAAAGTTGTCCAAATTAAGCTCTTGGCAATGCATATTACTAATCAAAAATTTTTTAATATATATTTACGGTAGGAAATTTACAAAATATATTCATGGAACATGATCTTTACTTAATAATCTAATGATTTTGGCATTAAAGAAAAATCTATAATTTTGACCCCTACACTGTTTGTGGCAGATGTGGACAGTAACTAAGTACATTTACTTGAGTATTGTACTTAAGTACACTTTTTGAGTATCTGTACTTTACTTGAGTATTATTTTTCTGGAAACTTATGACTTTAACTTCACTACATTTGAAAGACAAATATTGTACTTTTCACTCCACTACATTTCTATCAAGATCCTCGAAGTAGAAAGTCGTTACTATGTGGCAGTTTTGAAAGTCAGTGGGTGATTTCTTTCTTCTCTAAGACGTGACTGCCTTTTTTTCAGATGGTTTATCAGTAATCACTCTTGGGGCTTCATGAAGTGATTTCCCAGCATTTTTTACCAGTTGCAAATGCAACAATTCAATAATAATAAGTTAATATTGTGGTTTATATTAGACACAATATTGTCTGATTTTGCTAAATTGTGTAGGTGAAAATATTACCTATAAAGCCACAGAAGAACTGTTGTGCGTCTCCTAATAAAACACAATAGGTGTTGGACTTGAAGCAGCACTGCACAGATTGTTCTTTGTGTGACATCAAAGTACAGCGAGAGTGATTATACGGCATTTAAAATGTTTGTTTTGATGTCAAATAAGTCTTGATGTTTTGCTTTTTTGTTAAAGCAGTGTTGCTGTTGTAAAGTTTTACAGCTACAGTTGTGTTGCTGGGTTGTAAAGCAGGTTTGATTTTTTTTTATTACTTATCCTGCTATCACGTAACAGGATTTCACTGTCAAATGTGGATGAATGGCTACACATAGATGTGTGCACACACTGTCAGAACTGTGTGAGATCACTACCAACCTGCTTTTGTGGGGGTGGGTATAGGGTGTTAAATAATTGTTTTTGTTTTGTTGTTTTCCCCATAGGTTTTTAACATTCTAAAGCTCTTTATTCCAAAGATACTACAAACTATTCAGTGTATTCAGTAGGTATAATGTAAGTTGCTTCAGAAGTATTGCAAGCAACAATAAAACAGTGCATTGACATAAAAAAAAAACTTTTGGCACTCAAGTACTTTTAAAAGCAAGTACTTCTGAACTTTTACTTAAGTAAAATCTGTCTTTACACTTTTTACTTGTATAGAGTAATGTTTGACCACAGGTAATCTGCTTTTCACTCAAGTATGGCAGTCGATACTTTTGTCCCCTCTGATTTTGGCTATTCCTACAAATATACCCCAGCGACTTAGATTGGTTTTGTGGTCCAGGGTCAAACACCCACACACCCACACACACACACACACACACCACACACCACAGCACACATACGATATATATATTATATATATATATATCAGTATATATGTATATTATTAGTAATCACTATACCATTAGTATATCATTTTATACATTATCATTAGTATAATTATCCTTATATAGCCATACATGGTTCACTGCAGAATTAAAAAATTTATAGGCACTAGTTATAGGCACTAGTATACTAGTCCCATATATGGAAATGTCTTATTATTATATTTAATGCATTATATTGTCTAGTATATCCCTATATATTTTTGTTTCAGTAAAATAATAAAATTCATAAAAATAGTATATTTTCCCTTCAAAAACATTATCATTATCTAATTAAACCCCACTATGCATTTATTTATGAAGCTGTAAGCCTTTTACACAAAGAAAAACATTATTAAAGAAATTGTTTAGTTTGGGATCAGCTTGAGCCCCACAAAAACATTGCTGAAAAATGCAGTAAAAATAAGTAATATCACACAGGCATGGGTGCTGCATAACTGTGATTCATTGTGTCATATATTCAGTACAACAGCATGAATATGTGTGATATAAATACATTTCTATTTTTTGAAATCTTGAGCAAAGTATCTACTGCATTCTTAGGTAAAGGGTACAACATTTTTGTACCTTAATTACCCCGCTGAATTTTAAAAATATGTATATTAGTACCTAAAGTGTATATAATATTTTTGAAAGGGTACCACCTCAGTAGCAGTTTTGTGTTCTTAGACTGTGGTTATACATTTCAGATCTTCACCAGTATTGCTGTATTGTTTGCCTTCATGATTACTGTGTATTGTCACATCCTACTTATTTGACACACTTCTTTTTGCATACTCTGTATTGGGAATGTACTGTTCCTCTCTCTGCTTTTTTTTTCTGCATCACTCACATAACTCTGGTGTGAGTCAATCCAAAATGAGAACAGGCCTCAAGGTGCAGAGAAGCAATCAGATAATATTTTGCCTTCATTCATGGTTTATGGCAGGGGTCAGTGAGAGTACATGCCAAAGTATTTCAAAATGTTTTAATGGAAAACGTCTGAAAGTTAAGATCTTTAGAATTACAGTAGTTATCATAGCTATTAAAATATAGATGCTTTTGAATATAAAATCTGGATTTGTTAATAATTTTAATGGGTTTATTGTGAAATCTGTTGTGAAATATTGCTTGGTAGGAAAACAAATACTGAAAAAGAATAGCATGAGAGTGACCATGACATTTGGCTCCAAGCTGTTCCATTCAGTGAAGGTACAAAACAGCACATCAATGGCCCGTGTCTGACCAAAGGAAATTTCCACTGGGCATGTTTTCTTCTCCCCACACACTCAGGTCTTAATGGCTATGCAATCACTTCTGCATAGACTTCAAAACTTCCTTCCTCTCCCTTCCTTCAGCACGCTCCCTTTATCAGGGGTCATGCGTTTCAAATGCGTGTTTAAGGCCACATAAAGTGTTTTAACATAACATGTTTTCATTGTTTTACTAGAACATTAAAACGGCCACAAACACTAAAATGTAATGCTCTAAATAACAGATTGAATCCCCTATTAACGGTGGCGGAAAGTTGAAAATAAAATCAAAAGCTGACCACAAGGTGGTGCAGCTGTTCAATAGCGTGGAGCTGTATATTTGAACATATGGGAAATGTTGTGATTTAATCATGGAAAGAGCCACTACGTATTGATTTATCTAGGTCTCCATTGTGAGAAACCATCTGATGAGAGCCTCTGCACAATTCAGAATTATAATGCACACGCGAATCTGCTGACTAATCGCAGTTAATAATTTTTTTAAAGATGCACATTTGACATTTGTCATACATCTAAGCACATAATCCTTTAAAATAAGCATATCTTTGATTTACTCAACTGACTACTGGCTGGAAGGAGAGAGTGAAATTTGCATGATGGTGACTGACTTGTCTCTTATCGAGATCTCCTTGTTATGCAAGAATGGATTTGGCATGTTAGCCTAGTCTTTCACAGAACATAATGTCCTCAACCACGAATTGACCATTAAAAAACGGAAATCTTTGGACAAGGAAATTATGCATATTATGGATGTGTCCCCATATGTCCTGAAAAAGATCAGTGGGGTAAAATAAAGTTCAAAAGAAGTTATACTGTATTTCTAAAGTCACACTATAAAATATTTTATCATGATATAGGCTAACATTTCCCCCCATAGCTTTTTTTTTTTATATTAACTTAATTCTAACTTATTTAATGTAATTCAAGTTCATTTAATCAAATTCAAATGACTTGGCAAAAGTGTTATTAATTTATTACAGCAGGTTGTAACTTTTGCACTTATTTACCCTAAAGATGAAGGAAGCAATTAAACTCCAGTTTTTAATTTTACTAGTGATTTTGTATAGTGAGGTAAAATTAATAAGTAGCCTACGTTATCAATACAATTCTTGATATTCTGATATTCATTTAGCTTTCATGATTTTCATAAGGATCATCACAGTTTAGGATGGGAAAAACAGATGTACTCTTTTCAGGACGCAAAGCACACAGTGGTCAATGCACACGTGTTTATGTCCCTGACTGAATGCTTATATTTATAGGGCCATGAGCAGCATATGGCCCCGCCTCCACATGCTATTGGACGGATCTGTATAAGTAACAGGAACCCCTGGCTCTGATTGGCTGTTGAGTGTTCTTGGAAGAACAGCTGCCTCGTAGACCATCATATAGCCTACATCTCACTACGTGCATTATAAACACCGTGCCTACTGAAAAACTGAAACTCTGCAGCTGATATATCTGGTATATCTCGGTTTCGACCCAGTCATCGAAATGAAGTTCGTCAGGTTTATAATGAAGAATGCTGCTTTGGCCAGTGTGCCTCATCACATTGAACACTTCTCCAAATTTTCACCTTCTCCACTTTCTATGAAACAGTTTCTGGACTTTGGTGAGTGTTCTTTCTACTGTGTTGTTTCTTTGTTCGTTTATGAAATCATTTGCAATACTAGAATGATAAGGAATAGCCTCATCTAAACGCTGTTTATAATGAAAGTGATCGTGTGTCAGCTGCAGAACAGACAGTTGTATTAATGCAACTTCATCTTATTTTGCGCTGTAGTTCGTTTCTGATTACGTGCATGACTATGTAGCTGCTTTGCATGTGTTATTTAAATCTGTTTGATGCAGAAATGATTTACTGCTTTACCAGCTGTGCGTAGCTATGTCCGATTCGGGAACATTGTGTTCGTTGAATCTGATTTTTTTCAGGAAATTCGCTGAACCGACTCACAGAATCAGTCTGGATTTTGTTTACGAACCTTTTTGAACGATTAATCGGTCTGAATTAACAATTCTATAATTTGATCTCGAACTGAGCAGATAGTAAGACAATTTGGAGTAAACCAAGGACTTGCAGATTATTGAAAAGCCAAACAGCAGAAAAGCTCAAAATAAAACACACTGGAATTATTTTTTTCGTCGTGATTATGTTATTTTGTTGTTTTTAATAAATAGGTTTAGAAATAAATGTAATGCAGGAGATGTAAATACATTTTAGTATTGTTTAAAATATTTCTATGTTTTAGGAGCTGATGGCTGCAACTGAACTGGGACACAAGAAATTACATTAAACATCCTTATTAATACAGTTTAATCGACAAAGCCAATATTTTCCAACATGATGTTTTATTTGAACTTTTTACAGCACGTCAGAGACAATGTGATGACGCGTTGCTCAATCGCCTTTCTGAACCGGTTCTTTTAAACGAACTGTTTAAAAGAACCGATACGCGGAAAATGACTCGGAATTCCCATCCTACTGTTCATAGGGGCGGAGTGTTGCATCATTTAACCGCTGTTGGCTTTGTTTGCAATCACTGCGATGTTCATACATCTGTATTGTACTGTGTTTAATTGCACTGTTTATGATCAACGTGCAAGCATTTTAGTCCCAACCCATTATACTAATCGATAGTTGAAACATTTGTGTTGCGTGTGTTTACTACTGTGCTTTATATTTATTTGTTACATGTTGCTTTCTTCCAGGTTCCACCAACGCATGTGAGAAAACGTCTTTTGTTTTCCTGAGACAAGAGCTGCCAGTGCGTCTGTCAAACATCATGAAAGAGATCAACTTGCTCCCCAAAAGATTACTTACCACACCTTCTGTACAAATGGTTCAAAGCTGGTGAGTTATACAACATTTTACTGCTTTCATAATCTCGTCTACTTTGACCAGATTTGACCAGACGACATATTGTTTAAAAGGCGATTAGATGGCCAGAGACGTGGTGTTTATATTTAGTATGACACGCAAACACCGCAGTCTACTTGAGTCTCCAAGTAGACTCTGAACTTGCTCAGCGTGTGAACTTTGCCCTACAGGGTGGGAGCAAAGGAGGGGTATTCTGCTGTGAACTTTGTCCTACATTCACTACCTCTGCTTTAAGGCGTCATACTAACCCCTTGTTGTTGCCTTTTAGGAAGTGGAAACTTGGAAACTTAGGCATAGCCAAAACAAAACAGACTTCCATTAGTATGCATGGTATACAACTGTTCAACAGTTGTTTTTCCACAGATATTAGGTCAATGTCCTTGTAAATGCACCTGTTTAACTATTTAATATCCATTTTTTTCATTTTATCTTAGCAAATCTTACATTTTGCAGTTTTATATATATATATTATTTATTATTGTTTGTCAGTACATTTTTAAGTTTGAGGGAAATTTTTCCAAAATATATGTTGCAAAGATCTGTCAAATCTTCATTTTGTTCTTAAACATTTTACAACAAACGGTTTTTAAAATTCATGCCACACATAATTTAAAATTTATTTTTATATTATTAATTTCTGACAAATTCAATCCAATATTTTTTTTTTTGTCTTCTATTGTATACTATAGTTTGATGGAGATCTTGGAATTCTTGGAGAAAAGTCCAGATGACCAAAGTGTATTGGAGGAGTAAGTAGAAATTAAATGGGTAAATTTCATAAAAAAACATCCTACATTTGACCTCAAAATAAAACGAAAAACAAGAAATTCTATTTAACACAATGCTTTAGTCAATAATATATTTTTTTTCATTATTGTGTGCCATTATTTTCATGGCAATTAAGCACATTTTTCTACACAAATTCTCATTAGTATTGCTAAATTGAGAATTGAAAGGGTTGGCATATATTATTGTCATGAAGATAGTTTTACATATAAAAATAGGCTTGTATACTTATTTTTTTTTCCTCTTCATTGTTCATTACACATTTTAACACTCAGTAATATGCACACAGGTTTGTAAATGCTCTGGTCAACATCCGAAACAGGCACAATGATGTTGTACCCACTATGGCCCAGGGTGTGATTGAATATAAAGAAGTATTTGGTCAAGATCCAGTCACTAATCAGAATATTCAGTATTTTCTGGACCGTTTCTACCTGAGCCGGATATCAATCAGAATGCTCATCAACCAGCACAGTAAGCACAATATTCAGACCAAATAATAATTCTTGCTTCCTAAATTGCTTGTATTTATGTTGTTTTGTCTGATTTTTCAGCTCTTGTTTTTGATGGTGCCACAAATCCAGTTCACCCCAATACCATTGGCAGTATAGACCCTCATTGCCAGGTGGCAGAAGTTGTTAAAGGTATATTATGCAAAATCTATCTGCTATCAATCTGATGAAACAGCAGACATGTAGAGTGGGTGTTTGTTGCAATTGTGCTACTCAAAATCAGTGACCCATTTGTTTAGTCAATACATAAGCAGTCCTTTATGTTTCTAAAAAATATTTTGTCGTCACATTTTTTTTTATATAGATGCATATGAAAGTGCCAGGATGCTGTGTGATCAGTACTACCTCAGCTCACCTGACCTGGTGCTTCAGGAACTCAACAGTAAGAACACAGGAATATCATTATGTTCGTGTTAAATAACATGTAAAATCACAATATATAGGCTGAGTAAGATACCTGATACTAGATTTATTCCATCTATTGGTTCTCTTTGTTTCATGCAGAATTGTTCAGAGCTTAGCAATGATAATGTTTTAGCAGCTGTAGGCAATATTGAAACTGTGACTGTGTTCTTTTATTTACAGCTGATAACAGTAACCAGCTTATTAGCATAGTGTACGTGCCTTCCCATCTGTACCATATGCTATTTGAACTGTTCAAGGTGAGCTGTAGCCCATCTCATATTCTGTCCTGAAACAATGCTGTTTATAAACTTAATGTTGTCATGACGATGTGCTTCTTTCCTCAGAATGCAATGAGGGCGACCATTGAGAACCATAAAGAAGGCAGTAATCTTCCACCCATTCAAGTTATGGTGGCCATAGGAGGAGAGGACCTCACTGTCAAGGTGATTTTAATTTGAAAGACTAAAATGATTTGTTCCCAGAAGCATTATTGAAGTATGCTTTAAACAAATTATTTAAAACAAAAATTTAGACTTTTTCATGGCAATTATGCACATTTTCTTGAAATCGCATCATATAACCCCTTTAATTTAGATTTTATTGGTTATATATTTACATTATTTTAAATGATTGTTCATGGTGATTCTTGTTAAATTCAAAGCACTATAAAATGGCAAACATACTTTTTTTAAACCATTTTTTCTTAATCTAAATCTGCATAAATTAAATAAGTATGATTAATGATTTGTAAATACGTGAAATTTAAAAGTATTCTTTAGATTACAATAATGAGATTTAAATTGTTGCAGTGATGGATTGAATGTATTGTGCTTAACTGTAACAAAAGATCCTTAAAATAGGCTTCATTTTTATTACATTTTGAAATAGTAAGAAAATACTATATACTATATTTTTTGGTTAAATATATCCCTGAATATTTTATTGGTATGAAATAATTTTATTTTTTATTGTTATTTCTTAATTATCTTTTTTAACCTTATGGTTGTTAAACTCATAAAAATTTCATGTGATTGTAGTCTGATGTAACTAGAGTCATCAGTCATTTTCCCATCAGTGAAACACCTGCTGTTGCATAACACAGTACAAGAGAGCAGACTGGCCATGATGTTTGGTCACCTTGACAATGCTGATTTGAGTCCGGTACATGCTAACCAGTCATGGCCAGTGCCTGTCTGTTGGTCTGGCATCTCGCCCCCTCACTGTTAACACAGTTTTTCTTTTTGTGCCCTAATTCTCTCTTTCTCATTGTTTTTCTCTTTTTTTCCACTTTTTATTCTAATAATGTCATCTTTGTCTTTGTAGATGAGTGACCAAGGTGGTGGAGTTCCCTTCAGGAAGATGGAGAATCTCTTCAGTTACATGTACTCCACGGCACCAAAACCCCAGATGGATGATAAACATAGGGCTCCCCTGGTGAGACTTCACTGCATTACACATTAAATACAAATGGGATTGCAAGGTACATATCTTAAAAAGTGTCCAATTTAGAGGGTTATTATAGATAACTAAAACTAAAACCATTTTTGTTACTTGAAATAAAATAAGCATTAATCTTTTTCTTTTTTTTATTTGAGCTCATTTACAAGAATGTATAATTTCTAATTTTTAATTAATTTAAAACTAATACTGAAATAGAAAATACCTAAATATAAATATTTTAAAAACAAAAACTAATAAAAATGACTAAAACACAATAAAATTACTAAAACTTTAAATAAAATTAAAATAATAACTGAAAATATAAAAATAAGAACAAAATACAAAATATTAATAAAAACTAATAGTTCAGTAGTAATCCCACTGATACTTATAACGCTGCCTCTTTATAATATTAGCCAACTTTTGTCCACAGGCCGGGTTTGGTTATGGGTTGCCCATTTCTCGACTCTATGCCAAGTACTTCCAGGGTGATCTTCAGCTGTACTCTATGGAGGGCCATGGCACTGATGCAGTCATTCACCTGAAGGTACATTTAAACCCTGCCTAAAGAGACAGTTCACCCAAAAATTTAAATGGAAATTTCTGTTTTATTTGTTGTTGTTTTTTCCAGAAAATTTTATATCGTTCCAAACCTGCATGACTTTTTCTTTTGTGGGAAGATATTTTGAAGAATTTTGTCCATGCAGTAGAAATAAGTGGGGTCTAATGTTGTTTTATCCCATTGGCAGGTTTGGAATGACACTATTGCCAAAATTTGTAACTATAGACCCTTAGTCAGGTTATATGCCATATTGAATTTTTACACTGATGAAAACGAGGCTGAGAGGGATAAACATAAGGTCATTTTCACAACTCGCAACTTTCAAAACTGCTTTGTGGAGTTCTTGCCTACTAAAATATATTTTCATAATATTTTCATCAGCTAAACAGTCAAATGTTGTTAAACATCCGTACAATCCACTGAACGCTTCTGCTCCTTACAGCCTCATTTCCATTCCTGTCAGAAATTAAACCTAGTGTTACCCTGCCAAAGGGCTGTTCTTTGAAAGTCTTCTGAACACATTTTTTACTTTTAAAAACATTAGAAACGTCTTGTAAATCAGAGAATACTTTGCATTGTGTTGTAACAGATTACATCATGTGTTTTCTCCTCAGGCTTTATCCACTGACTCAGTCGAGAGACTCCCAGTGTTTAATAAGACTGCTCGACGGAACTATGAAGTCACGCAGGGGGCAGATGACTGGTGTGTCCCCAGTCGAGAGCCTCTGGACCTGGCCGTGTTCAGACTGGCTAAGTGAAAAGAAGCATGAAGCCTCCAGGAAGGATAAAGGACAGTTCTATGACTGACTGAGATGAGTGAATGGCGATGGCCATAATGTCCACATGGCCGAGTCCCAACTTACCTCTCACTGTGAAGCCACGTAGTCTCTCAGCAATACCGTAGATGTGATTGGTTTCCTCTGCACCATGACTATATAATTAGCTTTTTTTTTAAGGTTTGAGAAACTAGGCTTTGTCACAGTGTTACCTTAAACAATACTAACTCATATGAAGGGGGACAGAGTGCCAAGTTAATCTGCACTGAACAGCTCTTCCTTTATTGGAAGACTGTTAAGTGGAAGTTCCAGTGTGAAGTGAGCCAGACGGAGGTCATGCTCACTGCATTAGAGGAAAGGGCCAGCAAGACTAGTGGCACCAGCATGTAACGACAGGCTTGTGCCAGCCCAGGAACACATGAATTCAAAGATAAAGGGCCAAGACGGGGTGATAAAAACCAATATGCAACCTGTGGTGGATAATTTATGTAAAAGTCTACTAGAAGAGCATGTTGCACTGCATTCAATCAAGAAACACTTGTAATTAAATGACTGATTGCTGCTGTAGGAGTATTCCTATTCAGAATGGCCCAAAGAGAAAGAGATCATTGGAGGCCATAATTGTGACTGTATTAGTGTGTGGCCAAATATGTCAGTGTGATCCCTGGTGCGTAAGAGTTTAAGAAAGAACCAGTTAGAACTAGAATGTACCAATAATCTCACTGATTTAAACTTGAAACACTTACAACTTATGCACCAAGCATTTC
Organism: Sinocyclocheilus anophthalmus; assembly: GCA_018155175.1. NCBI lineage: Eukaryota > Metazoa > Chordata > Actinopteri > Cypriniformes > Cyprinidae > Sinocyclocheilus > Sinocyclocheilus anophthalmus. Next base: position 291,312 of record JADLZN010004800.1, read on the forward strand.
AAACACAGTGTTTTGTGCATGTTTATTCTTAAACATGCTGAAGCAGTTTAGATACCTCATTGACTGAAGTTAGTTTCTCGACGTCAACTCGACGACCTTTGCTCAGCTGTTGCCTTTTCAGTTATGTGGGCCTTTGGCCACTAGTTCTCTGCGAATATTATATAGCATGAAATCAGAGCTTCTAATTTTAAGCCTTCTCATTTGAGAGCATGCCTACTGTATTAAATCAACCATCTGCTTTGAACTTGTACCATACAACCTTACATGTAAGGACCATATTTTGTGTATTTATATTTTTGTTTATGTTGTGTTACCCTTGAAAATCTAAACTTTATTTTTGTAATACATTTTTCATCTTAAGCAAATGATGTCTATAGAATGGAAATAAACACAATTTTTGTGGAAATTTTACACCGAGTCTTTTAATGAGGAATTGCTCAACTAAGAATTAAAATTAGCTGAAAATGTACTTAGCATTACATAACTTGCACCAATGATCCTCTGCAGTGAATGGGTGCCGTCAGAAGGAGAGTGAACAGCTGATAAAACCATCACAATAATCCACAAGTAATTAACACGATTTCAGTCCAACATCTTTTGAAGTGAAAAGCTACATGTTTGAATCCATCAATACATTTTATTTTACTTTAAACTGTAGATTTTAGCAAAAATATGAGTCCTCTGTCCATAATATAGCTTTCTCTAGTGCAAAAGTTGTCTTGTCTGAATCAGGAGAGAAATATGCACAGATCAAGCACCATTTACAAGTGAAAACAGTCCAAAACATTTTTAAACAAATATGTTGCTGGATTTTGATGAACGGGGGATGGACTTTTTCACTTGAGGAAACGTTATTATGGATTATGAACTGGTATTTTGGCCAAAGGGGATGGTTTTAAGTTAAACCTCCTTAATAATGGATTTGTTTAATTATTCCTCCTTAATAATGGATCTGCTTTTCACTTTTCAAGATGTTAATGATGAACTGGAGTCGTGTTGATTACTTGTGGATTGTTGTAACGTTTCTATCAGCTGTTTGGACTCTCGTTCTGATGGCACCCAGTCACTGCAAATGATCCAATGAGGGACAAGTGATGTAATGCTAAATATCTTTAAATCTGATCTAATGAAGACAGGCTCTACATGTTGGATGACCCAAGGATGAGAAGATTTTCAAATAAATTTTCTATTGTTTTTTCAAGGCCGTATTCTAGAGAGAACAAAGATGATTAGCAGGTGTGGATCGAGATTCTACACATTGGTCCTTTGCCCAATAAGGCAAAGGTTACATTTCATTGTAAACAACACACCACTTACAGTCAGAGGTTACATGGAAAGTGAGGTCAATTGACAACAATGAGAGGCATGAATGGAACAACAAGCCTGGACAAAACAATGAAATTAGCTAATCTGTCCTGTAGTAAATGAAGGTCAGATGTGCACTGATAGAACAAAATTACTTTCTGCTGAATGTGAAAATAACATCAGGATCATTTTGTGTCCACAGAGACTACTGTGTTCTTGATTGATTAACCTTCCCAAGAACTGCTTGATAAACAAGTGCTCCTCTTACAATATATCACATACTATAATAAATCACATGCTATGTGGCACTCCATGTAAGATTAGATGGATATCTTGTTTACATCCTGGAGTCTCTGAAATATTTCAGGCCTAGATAAACATTAAAATAATGTGATAACCTTTCCTTTATCTAATTATTTTTCATTTTTGAGCAACAACGGACAGCTCCTACTCATAATTTGTTTGAATGGTGTTTTTTTGTCATATATCGCACATCTCCACACTTTGTACAGAAATCGCAGGGATAGTAACCTCATACTATTTTAGGTACTTCGTATGTACTTAAGTGTAGATGCCCCTTTCTGCGCCACACACAAGCATAATTATGAAAAATCACCATCAAGACAAAACTTTTTCCACATTTTCTGTTTTTCCTATTTTCTAGGAAGGGTCCTAATAATGACTTTCTACCTCATAATTTACACCTTTTATGTCATAATAATGACATTGATGTCATAATTTTGACTTTTTGTCTCATACTTTCAAATATTATGGCCTGACTGTCTTATAGGTTTGACTTTTTGTCAGAATTCTGTCCACACCAAAGCTACAACAATAATGCCATAGACTAGAGGAAAGATATTGTTAGAATCAATTTCATATAATTTTTCCCCCCAGCTGATGAACAATAAAAACAGCCAGTCAGAATCTATCAGACTTTAAAGAACTTGATATAATATGCTAAAACTTTAAAATAATAAACAGAACTTATTGTCTGTTGGTGTGGGTGCTAATATAGTTATCTTGCTTGGTGTGAACAGACCTTTACTTCACCCTCATGTCATTCTAAGCCTACAGTATATTACTTTCCTCTGTAAAACAAAAGAAGATCATTTAAAAAATTTCTCAAACGTGACTCAAATTATTTTCTTTTAAAGGAAAAGTCATACTGCTTTGGAACAACATGAAGGTGAGTAAAATGATGACAGAATTTATTTATTTATTTATTTATTAATTTATATGAAGTGGAAAAAAAAAATGCCTTTGACCACTATTTTAAAACCCCCCTGTCAATATTTGTGCCACAGCTTTTCTTTAATGGTTTTTTTTTTTTTTTTTGCTATATATTCCCACACAGGTGCACAAGACTGCATGAGTATCTAAGCAGTAAAAAGAAACTCAAACAGATGGCTTCTCTCCATAGAGCGCCCTGTTATGCAGCTGTTAAAGACCGAACCCTCATGTGCTAGAATCTATAGAGACGTGCGAGAACAGCAATGAGCGACCGTATGCAATTCCAGGAACCTCGATAGGAAAAGTACAGCCCTCAAAGCAGGCCATAAAGGATGGAGTGTACGTGTTTGTCTGCGGATGAGTGTAGATGGAGGGGTCGTCGGGTGGGGTAGGGTTGTGTAATGTATGCAAACATATCACAGTTCACAACAGGCTGTAATCGGTTTGTCCAGGCGGCTGTTCTCATTCTGGCATGCCTGTCATTCCCCAGGGCTGTTTACTGATGTCTCCTGCTTATGTAAAAAGGCTGAGGCCTGTGCTTCACATCAAAACATGAACATTGTTTTCCTGGGTGGACTATTGTACTGACTTGCCTGGTCTTATCTAATCACACAATCGACTGCTCATTGCTCTGTTGACAGTGAGAGTTGGGGTTACTGCCAAATGCTTTAATACATTACCAAATGATGTTTGGCATGGTTTTTACAGTTAAGGAATGAGATCAAAAGCACAATGTTCTGTTGACTGTATTCCATTAATATTGATAAGATTGTATTCCATTTATTTAAAAGAACTCTACACTCTCAAATTAAAACGTACAAAACTGTCACTAGGGTGGTATCCTTTCAGTAGGTATTAATATGTACACTTTAGCAACTATGTAATTTTAAGTTAATGTCTACACTGTAAAAAATTACCGTGAACTTAACGGTAAAAGGCTGTAAAAATTCCACAGTAAAAACCTGTTAAATGGTTAACGGTAAATTCCCCTACTATATACGGTGAAAAACTGTATTGGACATTACATGTATTGGACATTAATTTTACGCTAGTATACCGTTTTTGGAAGTGAAAAAGTGAATAACCGTAAATTTCACAAATTCCCTGCACTACATTTCAAATTTTCTGTTTTTTTGTTGAAATAATTATGTTTCTTCTTAGTTTTTTCTTATCAGTTTTGTATATTAGGATTGTGTGTTTCACCTAATGTTGTTAAATGAATGTTACCATGATGGTGTTTAGTGTTTGTGTGAATGACACTGTGCACCTTCGAGATGTTATTATTTAAAAGCTGCTTGTGATGGGCTTTGGTTTATCATGTGACTCTCATCACCACCTGCATTTGGTGGTTATCAGTGTATTACAACGGTACAAAACAGATTTCAGTACTTCAATAGGTTGGTATATTAACATTATATCAGTTAATTAAATTACGGTATTTAACTGTAAACTTAAGTTAAAACCATAAAACCCAAAACATCGCTACTGTATTTTTTACGGTACAATTCTGGCAATCACAGCTGCTGGTTTTTTACCGTAAATTTTACAGTGTACCTTTAAAATGCTAATATGTAACATGTTCGTTTATATATAATTTTACCAAAACATCAAAAGACACACAGGCACACAAACAACTAACATAGATATATATGTGCTTATATACATACATACATAAAATTTAATAAATAATAAACAAATAAAATACAACAGAAAAAAAAAATTTCTCAGCAAGACAATAATGTAATTCTTCACTGGTTTGGGATCATTACACAATTAGATAAATTCACCAGAATATTTTTAACTATATCAAAGTGGATATTTATTGTACATGGTTATGCATTATCTCTACCAGGTTTGTAATTTACAATTTCCTGTCCAGCAAAATTGTAAAACCCCAATGTTTTTAATAGGTTAGAGGTCACCACCTAGTGGTGGCTTTTGATGTTGCAGATACTTATTATTATTTCAAGATATTTCTGCATCCTTCCCCCAGACACTGGCAGTCATTTCTATTAGTCAAAGCAAGTGTATCTTTTACTCACTGTGCATATTTTCCATGAAGCTATTTCCTACTCACTACCATTTATGCTTTATTATTACTCTTTAAATCTTCCTCAATGGGTGTATTTCTCCCAGCTGGAAAATTTGAACCCAGTTTTTCATTGTTTTTAAAAGTGAAAGTAATCTCATAGGAATCTAATATTCATTTGTGAACATTAGACAGCAATGCAGAATAGATTTAAAGTGTTATTTAAGATAATATGTTAAACAAAATGCGTGTTTGTGCAAAAAGGAGTACTTTTGTAGTCCTTGTCACTATTCTGCTGATAATGCAAGACTAGGTTTTTTGCTCTAACCATTGTCTTGACATGTGGTTTCTGAATGATACTTGCAAAGGCATAATTCTAACTGTCAAATAACTTGTTAAATTGCAATGTGAGTGTAAGTATAATGGTTGACTTGGTAATTCATAACTAAAACCTGGTCAGTCATTAAATTTTCCAAAAGTTCAAACAAAGAAAACTCAGTTTAATGCAAAATACTGACCTAGTCTTGACCTTGATCCCTTTAAAATATGTTAACGCGTTGTCTCCTTTTTGTTTGTTTGCTTTTATTTTTGTTTTACATTGACATTCTAGTTTGACTCATGCATCTTCAATAGTATTTTGTCTGCACATATGCAAATACATTTTTGCGGCAATTTTATTTTTGCTGACCTCATGAGCTCAAAAACTGCTTGTGCCCATTTTTCATGTGCATGTTAGCACCTTATTTGTGAAGAGTGTCACCAGTCTCGTGTAAGAGAATATTGGTGTGAAAGTCAAACCAGCAACTTCCTTTTGCATGGCAGTAGTGTCCACCCATAATCTGGTGCAGTATATAAACTGACTCTATTCTATATAGTTGACTTGCATAACGCATAGAGATCTGCTCTTTGTGAAAAGGTAAGCGTCAAATGTTTATAATTTCTAAAATAATAAATAAATAAAAAGATCACTTATAAAATCAAATTACTTACAGTAAGCATCGGTAACCTACAGTATCTGAAAATCCCAAGAGTTTACCTTCTTGATAGACCAAACGTAAATCCATTTTTTAAATTAAAATACATACCTTAAATTTTATTTTATTTTTATGTTTATTTTTTTTTGTATATAATAAATATAAAAATCTATGCAGTTTACTTTCACCTTTAGATGCTTTGCTTATGTGTTCAAGTGTTTACCATGCTGGTTATCTGTGCAGCCGACACTGCGAACAGGGATATTTCAGTAAATATTTTGGTTAATATAATAATGTTATAAAAAAATAAGACCAAACAATTTAAAATATTTTTACATTACAACTACAGTTTCACAGTAACTGTGCAAATAACTTCATTTTATTTCACAATATTTCATTGCACTGTTTTCCAGTATACATTCAGAGCTTGGAATATGGTTGATCAGCCTTTGCAGGAGCAACTTGCTGTTGTGTATAAGGTAGTGGTGAATTTAAAAATGCTTCTGAGTGCTAAACATTTCAGTTTCTAATGGGAAAGTGGTATGAGCATTGTATTTTTTCCTCTGTATTTATTTAGGAGATGGAAAACTTGAAACATGAACAAGCAGTGATGAACAAAGCGAACCTTGACCAGGTAAAAAGTAAGTGATAATGAAAGTTCGTTGCTAGAAAGAAAGAAAGAAAGAAAGAAAGAAATAAAGAAAGAAAGAAAGAAAGAAAGAAAGAAAGAAAGAAATTCTAATCAGACCCGCAAAATCGTATTGGACATACAAAAAGATTTAAGCATGCTGTTGTTAAAAAGGTAATGTATAATGTATAATGAATATATATGCAGATTAATTGTGCCATTATCTCAAAGTGAAAATAAGGCCCAAACGATCTAAATGTATCATATTGTGAGACAAACAATTTTCTTCAGAAACTACTATGATTGTTTTGTTGCAGGCATTACCACACTGTTCACAAAAGCCTATTGATACAGACGTGGAGATGAATTTGACATCACTACAAACAGGTAAGTAAATAAAAAAATTTTTTTTTTAATTCTGTATGCTTTAAATTTATTTATTATTATTAGTATTAAATGTTATAGTATATAGTAAATAATTATTGCAATTTATTTACGATTAAAAATGTTCACTAGGTAACATTGAAATGTTTATCAGTTAATTCATTTGAAGAGGTTGGACAAAGCTAATTCATTAATACTAACCAGTCCATATCCATTTATATATTTATTTATTTATTTATTTATACAAAAAAGGGCTATTTATGTCTGTCTTTGATAGGCAGCAGCCATTTGCTGTATACCCTCACCCAGGATGGAGATGGAGATGAAGGCTCTGGTGAGGATGACAGTGATGAGTCCTCTGACCCCTGCAATCACTATACTGCGCTGGACCAAGCCTGGAGAGCCACAAACTACACCACCAAGAATGTTGCTTGTGACCGTCGTGTCCAGTGGAAGGGCTGGTACCGTCTCTTCTACCGTGGGAAACCCATCCAGATGCCCGAGAGGTGTGTGAAGAAAGAAATGTGTGGCACGCACGCTCCGCTGTGGCTCGTCGGCGGTCATCCCCGGATACGAGACGGGGTGGTCACCCGCAAGGTGTGTGGAAACTGGAAAAACAACTGCTGTTTGTTCAAATCTCCTCCCATTCAAGTGAAAGCATGTAGGGGAAACTACTACGTTTACAAGTTTGTCAAACCGGTAGCTTGCCATATGGCATATTGTGCAGGTAAGATACAATGCAAGTGGATTTTAAGGAAAATTTGAGGTATTTATATAAGCTATTGACTGTTGTACACCATCCTTTCAGATATTAACACGCTTGTCTGTGGAAAGTGCAGAAAATCTGAGTCTTGCATCAGCAGAGACAAAATCACCTGGATGTGTAAGAAAAACAAAAGTAGAGGTGAGTCATTTCTCTTTATCATCAATCACACTGTGAAAATGTAGTTTGTATTATTAAAATGATCTACCTTTTAAGGAAATTAATGCAGCATCTTCTTTCCTTGTGGTCTGTAGTGAAAGCAAACGTCCATTTTTTTGTCACCTACCCGGCCAGCATCTCAGGAAAAGTGAACAGGATAATGTACAGGAAAGTATATGTGAATCAAGGAGGGGCTTTCAGCACTCGCACCGGGACATTCAGAGCTCCGGTTTCTGGCGTCTATCAGTTCTTCTTCTCCACACAGACTGGGGGCAGTGGGACAACTGATCTATGGCTGGTTGTAAATAATTACTGGGTGGCTGTGTCCCATAGCAATGTTCAGGGCTCCAGCTCAGTTGGGAATCTGTCTACGTACATGACGACTCTGCGCAAGGGTGCTACGGTTTATGTGACCCATAACCGTGGCCGCTCTTGGGCCAATAATGCATCCAACACCATCGTTTTTGGGGGCTCATTGCTTATGGTGAGAAAAATCTAAGGGAATGTAAGTGTCATCTGAAGCAAAATTCGGAACATTTATAGTACCAACTAGTCTGTGTGACTTACATAAAATGTACAATGGTAAAACATGTTCTGCTAGTTCTGTTTATTCATTGCTTTAACTATTTTTAAACATGTGTCTTGCTAAGAGATTTATTTCAAATGCAAATACCGTAACATTTTTCTAAGTGTTTTTATTTTCTATAAAAATTACTTTGCCATAAAACTTCTGAATTTAAGACTAAACAACAACTTTTTGTCATTATTATGTATATGTATATATATATTTATGTATCCACATAATACTTATAAATACTAATATAACAATAAAAATAGTGTAAAAGAAAACAATATTTGTTCCCTTGCTGAAAGATATATTTCAAATGAAAATACTGCTTTTTTTCTATAAAAAATGCACGAAACATTTTGTCTTGTATTTATGTCAAATTTGTAATTATATTTAAATGTACATGTTATATTTGTAAGTAATCTTGTTCAACAAATATTGCTTTTATAATATTACATTTTTAAAATATGTATATTTATTTTTATTTAAATATAATTAAAAGTGTATAGTAATAATAGCAATAATACTAATACACTATTTTTAATTCGATTTAAATATAAACATTTTTACATTTTAACATTGTAAATAATTTTGTTTTCTTTTACACTATTAGTATTGTAGATAACTTTGGTAAACTATTATGTAACTTTTAGGAATAATACTGTCCCAATCTCCTAGAGACACAGGTGGGGGCAGCAGAGTCATCCAATTGTGTTTAATCAGGGAGGATGTCACTTAGTCACAGCTGAACAGAGCAACCTGAAGCCATCTTCAGTTGTCATTAAACACCTCCTCATGTCTTGAGGTCACTACAAACACATTGACAGCACGTGCCAGCGTAAGAAACCAATAAATGTGTTTTATTAATGTTTTAACAGACAGAAAAAAAAGGTTCAACCGCTATTGTGCTTACCTGTAAATTTGGTTTTGGGTAGTTTTATTTTCAGGTCTGTTGTAATTAACTTAAATAATTTGCTGCACTACAGTAATACGGTTCACTCAAATGGGATTGTATCCATTTCCTTATATGGCCAGAGGACAGACGGACATTCCAGGGATATTCAGAAACTCACTGATGACTAATAGTAGTCTAAAAAGAATGCTAACTATGCTCAATTCAAATGTGACTATCCCCTTCACATTACTGATATTATAATGCTAACTATGGCAAATTATTTAACATTTACTACTTTCTTAGACTATGCTAGTATGTAATGTATGTTACAAGAGCATATTTTTTAATTATCTCACTTGTAAATTTCCAAAAGTGTAATTCACTTAGATGCTACGTATTATTTACAGTACTTATTCCTTTGCTAGTAGTCACTATCCAAAAAGCGACACTTTGCTTCCACTACTACTGATAAGAAATGCGCAATTTCGCTATTTAATTTTATTATGATTTGAGTTTCAGCGATCAACTATTCACTTCTGACTAGCTTGAATTATATTTTTGTAAATTTTGGATTACATAATAAAAATAAATATGCTACTAGCAACAAAATCTTTCTAGGTTTAAGTAGGCTAGATGTGAATACTGCTTGCCAAAGTCGACCCGACGCTAAATGTATCCACCTTTGTAACTTTATCATGTTTAGAGGTAAGCTTTAGCTCGCGCCCTCGGGGGGAGGGGCTTACGCGAGAGGCGAGACCAGTGAAGCTCGTGGAAAAAGGGATGAGAGGCGCGACGCTCGATGTAGCGGACTATCACTCAAACACCGGGAGCTTCGTAAAGTTGCGTGAAGTTTTCAGGCGACCAAAGAGTGTGTAGCTTTAGGCATTTCAATCTTTGAGAAGACGACAACAACTTGTAGTTAACAAACAATGCGTGTTTATATATTCCTTTACTAATAACATGAAAAGAAGCCGACGAATAGTGCGCTAGGCAAATGTAAACAAATTCATGGAGATGCATTATCCCTGCTGTTTGCTGTTGTCGAATTGACTTGTGTATTCGGAGGATATTCAACAGTTAGCTCTACATTTTTTGCTTATATTACTAACGCGTTAAATATGGCAGAACACGAAAGTTTGGAGTTCGGAAAGGCGGACTTTGTTCTTCTGGACAATGTCTCTTTGGAAGAGTTTATGGCCAACCTCAAACTCAGGTAAGATAATTCACCTACTGGGATCCCTCTTTCCATGTGCTTTGGTACGGGACAGGTATCATAATGGTAGCCTACTTGTATTCTGTATTTTTGCTTTGGATTTTGAAGTCGAATCTGAATTATGTTAAGAAGAATAAGAAAAAAACCTCTCTTCTTTACTCGCCTCCGATGATTAAAATAACTATCTATCTATCTATTTATCTATCTATCTATCTATCTATCTATCTATCTATCTATCTATCTATCTATCTATCCACACACACACACACACACACACACTCACAGTCATATCAATAGGTTATGCAAGTTAGTGTTACACCTAGTTACATAGTGGTTATGTTTCTGAACTGAACTCATACTGTGAGCTAGTAACTAATAATAGGCTACAAATCTGAATCATCATCATTGCATAATGCTTTATTAGCGTTGATCTACTGTGGTCAGATGGAGGAGTTAGTCAAAACATCTTGCAAAACATCTTTAAGAATGAAACAGTAATTGACTCATATTTTAGATAGTACATATTACATCTGGAATAAACTAGCCTTAAGTTTTTCAGGTCAAGGGAACAATGAATTACACATCTCATGTCAATATTAAAGGAATTCACAGCATTGTTGGTGGTGGTGAGGGGGGGGGGGGGGGGGGGGTGGGGGGGGGTGGGGGGGGGGGGGGGGGGGGGGGGGGGGGGGGGGGGGGGGGGGGGGGTGTCTATGTATCTCCTATAACTGGCTGCCACCGGCTGAGCCCAGTACTGATGAACAGGATCAGAGGTGTGTTGACCATGGCAACACTCCCCTCTGATTGACCTTATTGTTTTAAACAAGTTTGCAGTGGATATCCTACTATTGTGTTTTATGTTTTTGGCGATGTGGATCACATTTCCTCCTCAGGACACTGTAAATAAATGACTTGATGGCTCTGATAAGATGAAGGTGATTGTAGTTTGAGAATTCAGAACTTTTTGTTAATGGTTAATATTACAATGCCATAAAATCAATTGTATGCTTCTCCGTAGTGACACTTAACTAGTGACCTATATGTGGATGTCTCACAAGGACACTAAATTATTGTTCTGGACATATTACAAGTAGTGTTTCCAGTTAATTGAGGGAGATATTTTTGGATCATATAATAAACTATAAATAATAATGATTTTAAATGTATAAATGAAATTATGAATTACTATTCAAAAGTTTGGGTCAGTATGATTATTTCATGTTTTTAAAGGGTTAGTTCACCCAAAAATGAAAATTAGTCCATATATTACGCACCCTCAAGTCATCCTAGGTGTATATGACTTTCTTCTTTCAGATGAATCCAGTCGGAGCTGTTTCATGGCACTCAGCGGGTGTTGCATGCATCAGTCCAAAAGAAGTTAAATAAAAAGCGCCCAACCATAAAAAAACGAATATCCCTTTAATGTAGCTTTGCCCAACTAGTTGTACACGGAACAGTTCTGGGCTGATTATGTATGACTCAGCCTGCGCATTTTGCCGTGAGTCTCGTGAAAACCAACGTTTGTTTACATGACCAAAGGAAGCAAAGTTTCCTTACTTTAAGCAAAGGAAAACCAGTCTCCTCTTAGCCAATATCGAAATCCTCCGACATTCTTCTTTGTACTTCTAATTAGTGACCGTTGTTTTGTTTTGATCTCTCCTCTGCATTTCCACGTGCGTCACTTCTGAGCGGCGCATGCGCAAAACCGACCTTCATACGTCATCCGCCTGGAGCTGCTTCTATGTACAACAGTGAGCGCAAGCTACGTTAAAGTGATTATTACGTTTTTGAATATAGATATTTTTTTTACAAAAACACATCGATTCGCTAAAGGCCTTTGTTCACCCCCCGGAGCCACGTGAGACACTTTTTTTATGGATGGGTGCGTTTTATTTACCTTTTTGGACTGAACACCTGGTGACCATGAAGAGCTTGGAAGAGCCAGGACATTTTTTATAACTCTGATTGTATTTGTCTGAAATAAGAAAGTCATATACACCTAGGAAGACTTGAAGGTGAGTAATTTAGGCAGAATTTTCATTTTTGGGTGAAACTAACCCTTAGTCCTTATGCTTAGTACGCACAATTAAAAAATGTAATAGTGCAAAAATTATTACTATTTTCTATAATATATTTTAAAATTTAATTTATTCCTGTGATGGCAAAGCTGCATTTTCAGCAGCAATTACTCCGGTCTTCAGTGTCCTTCAGAAATCACCCTACAGTAATATACTGATTTGATGGTCAAGAAACATTTCTTATTATCAATGTTGAAAACAATTGTGCTGCTTAACATTTTTGTGGAAACCATAATACCATTTTTCAGGATTCTTTGATTGATAAAAAGTTCAAAAGAACAGAATTTATTTGAAATTTAAGTCTTTTTGTAATATTATAAATGTCTTTGCTGTCACTTTTCAACAATTTAATGCGGCCTTCCTGAATAACATTACTTTCTTTTAAAAAAAAGATAAAGAAATAAATCCCCCAAAACTTTTCAACAGTAGTATATCTGATATATAGATAATTATGAATCCATTTTTCAAACACCATGTGGATGCGGATAAACAACAGGAGATGCTTACTGGTTCCAGTGACTCAAAAAGCACAGGGTGTCTATTTTTCTCACCTCTGAGCCATGGCCTGATTTTCTTCCTGGCTGGGAGATGGCGTGTGCAGTTTGCTATTTGCAGAAGGTGTGACCAGGCCAGCTTCCTGCTTCTTCAGTCTCCACATCTGTGTCTGGGGCTTCAGCTGGAAGAGCTGATGCCAGATCACATCCTGTGCCCTCTGGAGTGATAAAGATGAGTGCTCTTGAACTGGAAATCACTTTTTATATGATGCCTTTTGAAAGCCGTTTGCTTTGAATTCAGGATGACCATATGTGATGTCAAAGCAAAACTTTGGTTGAACTCATTTGGATAATGTGTACATTTTATTCAGTAAAATAAGCTGTGTTTACAGTCAGGCCTGGTTTGCTCTGCCAAAGAAGCTCCTAAATGTAACAAAATTGAAATGCATCCTTTCTATGCAAAGCTATGACAGAATGTTTAACCAAGATATTTAAAGCAAGTTTGTCAGTTTGTTTAGTTCTGAGGGTTTAAGCTCTTTACAGTGAGGTGTCAAAGTTAAACAAGTGTCGGGACTGCTGACACATACTGTATATTGTAGCGTGATTTGAACTCTGCCCATGACTGTGTTTACACAACAGCATTTTTTTTAGCAAGAGATTGTGTGGGCATTCTGAAATAACAGCTTAATTTGATGTGCGCTGAGGGCTTGACTTTATATGGCAGTGTTGTTTTGTCTGCCCCTAGGATCTTGGGGAATTTTTTGGCAATCCTCTGCACATTTCCAAAAACAATTACAAGTGCTGAGACCATGTTCCAAATTCTTCCAGACACTGGCTCTGATACTGCAGATGAAATAGCTGATAATCAGTATGCTGTGGCAGAGCCTTCCAGCTTTCATGTGTCATTCAGACAAAAAGTCACGTCTAAAAAAGTATTCAACAAACTAGTAATTTTCATAGTTCGAAATTGTGGTACTGTATACTTTATGTATATATAGTTGAATCTTTCCTTGATAGTCTTGACGTTTTCACTCTGCGTAGATGATGAGGTTAACCTTTGACTCTAGTGGCTAGAAGGGACAGGATGAATGGGCTCAGGAAGAGAGTATTGGCAACTTATGAGGCCTCACTGCTCTTCCTATTGGCATTTTCCTGTACTAGAAATGTAACCTTTGACCCACACAGTTCTTTAAGCCACTAGCAGCTAGTGTAATGGGCTTGATTGTGTTGGGTGTTGAGAAACGGAAGAAAAAGGGCCAATTGATTGAATGTTTATTATTGTATCTTGCAGTGGTTCTCAACTTGTGCGTCATACTGGTCACAGAGAGCAGGGAGAGAAACAATGCTGAATGCAAATAATAAAATGCAGCTAACCATATAATCATGCATATTTTAGGTGGCAGAATATATTAGGCTTATACCTTTGAAAGAGAGGAGAACACACCCTCATGTTTTGTATATACAGTATATACACGCTATTGTTTAAACATTTGTGTTCAGTGCTGTTTTTTAATGTCTTTGAAAGAAGTCACTTATGCGCATGAAGGTATAATGAAACAGTTATATTGTTAAATTAAAATTATTAAAATTTTCTTTTCAGCAGCCATTACTCCAGTCTTCAGGGTTATATGATCCTTTTTCGGAATCATTCTTTGATGATTTTGTGCTCAAGTAAAATTTCTTATTATCAGTGTGGAAATCAGTTGTGATGCTTAATATTTTTGTGAAAACCACAAATTCTTCAGGATTCTTTGATGAATAGAAAGTATAAAAGAACATAATTAATTTGAAATAGAAATCTTTTGTAAGAGTCCTTACTGTCAGTTTTGACCAGTTTAATGCATCCTTCCCAAATAAAAGTATTAATCTCTTTAATCTCTCTCACTTGGTAAAATGACAATATTCAGGTATTTGTTTCTTTCTTAAGTGGTCCCAGAATACACATCTTGCTAAATCAACACGTTAATAATTTTGCATATTGCTGTGGAGTTCATGGTGATATTAATTTCATATTTAATTTTATGGACTATATTGTTAACTTTTGTCACTAGATGTAAAATGTAAAATCTTGAAGCAAAACCAGTCGAGAACAACAGTTGTAATATATCTTGCTAGTCATCTGTTTTTTAGGTTTATAGTCACATGGGTCTATTTCTCTCAGTTTTCTGAGAATAATTACACATCTAGTGCAAATGATTGCTTAAAAATTGACCTGCTGTGTTGTGTGGTCAACTTTTAAAGCAGAAGGCTGTAAATCTGTGCCATTTCCTCACGGCTTTTTATCAGGGTCTTTGTTGAGCAAAATCAGCCAGATGATAACCGTAAGTAGGGGTCTAAGGTTAGGTTTAAAGAGCACTACAGGAAATTGTGTAAATTGAGCACATATGCTTGTTTCTGTTCCATATTTACAGTATGGTGCCACTGGACAAATAGCCTACAAACTGGAGACAAATATAAACTCAGGCAAGAAAATGAATTCTGGCCTGTATGCGTCTTTGAATGAAATTAACTTTTTAATAAGTCCTCATGGGGAAGATCACAAAGACACCATTTGTAATAGTGGTGTTTAAATGTGATCTTCCTGTCATAGTTACATCTTGAGGATTTCAGTTCTGTGAACCTGTTGGCCGAATAAGCCTAAGCCTCTCCCATATCAACAGTATAAAAGCTCACTTGTTGCCTTAACAGCAGGGCCACGTGGAGTCCAGCTGTGACACATAGCAACCCTATTCCCATCCTGCACAGCGAACTGCACAGAGATCAAAGTCCTCTCAGAGCTCAGGTGCACTGCGCAGAGACAAAAACCATCCTGTAAGAATAGATGGAGCAGCAGAGCTATGATTTGGCCTGTAAGGAAGAATGATAAATTTGATAAATCTTTTTATGGTCAGTGCCTTATGTGTATATTTAGGTACTTTGACCAGCATTGCTTATTTTTAAAGGTCCACAGTGTGAGAGATGAAGGAAGAATGCCACTGGAAAAATACTTTCCATATAAGCCCAAGCCCAAAGGATTTGTCCTGTGATTCTATAATAGATCTTGACCAAATGCATGGTACATCTTGTCCTGCTTTGAGGTTCATGCTTGCTTGCAGCTGTGGATTATTGTATGGTCGGATCTTTTTTTTATTAATAAAAACGCAGACAGTACTCCCAGTAGATGGGATTTTTACCTTATGTTGCAATAATATATTTAAAATCAGCAAAAAGCGCCACTGCATTTTTGAATATTATGATTCTTCCCATTTTTCTACAACTTCTTGTATTTTTTAAACTACTAAATTGGTTTTATTTTATTTTATTTTGGTAATTTACTTTAGGGTTCAGCTTTATCCCTGTTGTTTTGGAGGATTGTTTCCTATTTTTGTTTAGAATAACATCTCAGATCTTATCTCTATCTAATCATTTCCCTACTGAACCTTGTTATTTCCTAAGATATGAAAAATTTAAATGTGCTGAAAACTCACCCTCGGGCTTAACTTCTGTTTTTTTATTTGAACAGATTTGGAGAAATTTAGCATGACATCACTTGCTCACCATTGGCTTCTCTGCAGTGAATGGGTGCCGTCAGAAAGTAGAGTCCAAACAGCTGATAAAAACATTACAGTGATCGACAAGAAATCTAGTCCATCAGTTAACGTCTTGTGAAATGAAAAGCTGTGTATTTGTAATAAATCCATCTTTAAGATGTTTGAACTTCTTAACATTGCGTCCTGCTAAAATACGAGTTCTCTATCTATAATATTGCTTGAAGCTAAATTAAAACGCCTTTAAAATGGATTTGTTTCTTACAAACACACAGCTTTTTGCTTCACATGATGTTAATTGTTGTGGATTACTGGATGTTTTTATCAGCTGTTTGAACTTTAATTTCAACTGCACTCATTCACGGTCAGAGGCTCAGATATGTCCCTCAAAAGACTGCTTTAAAGTTTGATAGCTTCAAAAAACAGCCTGATTTTCTCTCACTCTCCAGCAAAGAAAAGGGCCTGTCTGCCCTCAAGAATTTCCATACAACCCCCTGTAATCTGAAACATATCACCGGCCTTACATAAAGAAGGCTGTTGCTTTTTTGGCCTTTTTTCCCCTAGAATAAGCTTCAAGCTCCACAGACGTCTCATTTGTGGACTGTGTGCCTTGGCTGGCGGTCACTGATACCACTAAGCATGTTAGAGGAGCTCTCTCACTCACATTCACTGTATTTAGGGTTTATAGCCTTGATATATTTTACAGTTTTGACTGACCCCTCACCTTCTTCATAACCCCTTTCTGTCTTATGTTTACAACAGGCTACATCCTAGCCCCAATTTCATTAGTCTGTTTTTCATAAGCGACATAAGCGACTCCTAAATAATGCCCAAATTGTGTATTCGCCACTGCTGGAAACCCATTTCCTTGATTACATTACATAGACACATTAATGAGATTATATGTAATCTGTTCTGACTAATAGCATTTAGATGGGACACAATGATGGATGTGTCATGTATTTCAATGCACTTTTTCTCTAGTGGTTCAGCACATTTTCAAGCAGGTCTGTCCTGCTGTGTCTGTGGAACCGTGTTACAGCCAGGTGTCAGTAACATTCACACTAATTTCCACTTTGCTTCTCCCTTTCCTTTAGTTTTCAGCCAATTACCTCATTAACTGTACTTTCACTCTTTCTCGTCTTATGTCTGTTTTTGTGCTTTCCATCCCTGCCCTCTTTTTACCCTGATGGAGAACTCTTCTTGAAATAGCTTGCTGAGTAATGTCTGACTCCATTTGGCCAGTCGTGTCTTTTTGTCTGCTTTTTTTCTTCTCGAGTTGGCCGATCCTCTCATCCGCTACTGCTCAGTGACATCATATTGGGTTCAGAACCATGTGCTAAAAGCTCAGATGAGTTAGAGATTGGCCCAAGGCCATGTCTAGTCACTTTACCTTTGACCTCTGAAACGCAATCATCAAAACACGCCTCTGTTTTCCCTCATTTTCTTTCCCTCATCCTGACGGGAGAACAAAAAGTGCCTGTGATCTCAGGGAGACAATGAAGGGAGTGGGCCAAAATAACAAAAACTTCAGCATGTTGGCGCGCTCTGACATTTACACCTGGCTCTCATTTCCTGAGTAGTCAATGCAAAGCTAATTAAAGTTAGCGTGAAAACTGCACGTTTAAGACATGGCTTGAAGTTTTGCCAAGTGGGACACACATTTTCCCCATTCAGGCTTTACACACAGTAGTATGTTTGTTAGCTTGACAAGACTGAGTCAAATTGAGTCCAGTGGGCATGAAGAGCTTTCCAGAAAAATAGTTTTTTTGCTGTTGAAGGATGTGTGTTAAGTTTTAAAGGATTGTCAGCAGTACAGAAGCAGCTGGTGTTTAACAGCAAACAAATGTACAAGTTGCACAGAAACTCATTTAAAATGTGGGAGAAGATTTGTTGTGGTGGGGGTGACATGCAGCTTCCAAGATTAAATTAACAGGCCAGAAGAATGGCAGCTGTCTCATATAGAATAAGGGCTATATTGAATATTTAATAGTGCATGACCATTTCCTTTATTTTTGCATTTATTTTAACTTTGATGTCATCTTATTCTCTCTTGAAGTCTTTAAAAACAACACTTAAATGCAAGTCTAAAAATGAATAGCCTATCCATTATTCATTCTTAATATTGTGATACCCAAATTAATTTCAATGATGTCCAACATTTCTCATCAAACTCTCCTCAAATTATTGTGCTTTGATTTTATTGCTCTGTATTCTTTCTTAGTATATTTTGACAATTGTCTCTTTATTTATCCTAAAGAATTTTAGGAGAAACATCTGAGGCATAACTGAGATCTCCAAAAATTCTTCTGGGCTGAACTGTCTCTGCATGATAGACAGTCCAGAGGACAATTCGCTATCAGGTCATACCCTGCATGCTCTGTGTTAAACTGTGGACTGAGTAACACTGATTGCTTGGTGGTAAATTGTATGCAGGGATAATCAGGGATCAGGGACAGATTATCCTTTCATTGCTGGAGTTGTGAATATACAGGCTTTGATTTGCTATCTAGGAGTTGGACCATCTTATAAGTCAGTACTTTAGTGTGCGGGCCTTGCATGTTGATATTCCTGTGTTCCGTCTTTGTATTTTACTCCATCTCTTTGTCTCTAATTCTCTGTTTCTCTTTTATTTATCCTGTGCTGCTGTCCAGTTCAGTTAATTTTCACTCCTCTCACTTTTTTACTCTTACTTGCAACTAGTCCAAGGGAATTTACAGGCTACACCCCACCCCGGTCAACCACAAGCAAATAACCGCAAGAGACCCACCCAAACAAGCCTGAAACCAGTAGTTATCCTCAGTCTGGCAAGTGATCTCTTTCTAAAAATGGTATCAAGCTCTAATTGTCTGGGACTTCAGATGACCCTAGTGTTTTAAAGGTTGGTCTTTATGTGGTGAAGGGTGTAGCTTTGACTGCAAACTATTTAACTTGCTTGAATAAGTAAAACATTTTTTAAGATATTTAAGAAGTATGGAGCAATTAAAGGAATAGTTGGCCCAGAAATCGTTGTTATCATCTACTCACCCTCATATCATTCTTGTATGAATTTCTTTCTTTACCTGTTTTTGTCCATATTACAAAATTCAGTGGGGTGCAAAACAACATTTGCCACCATTGACATTCATTCAATTGGCAGAAAACAAACTAACACTGAAAATGTTTTTTATTGCATTTTAAATACACACATGTACATATAAATTTCCATGTAACAAAGAAAACACACACACACACACACACACACACAAAAAGGCTTCTCAGTATTCTACATTAACGGGTCATATGATGCGATTTCAAGTTTTCCTTTCTCTTTGGAGTGTTACAAGCTGGCTCGTGAATAGATAAGATCCCTAAAGTTGCAAAGACTCGTCCACGCCCTACTAAAATGCCTCTTCAAACCCCGCCCAACACATGTCTACGTCATGATGTGGGAAGATTTGCATAATGCCGCACAAATGTTCACGCAAAGAAAGAAGGCATAACTTTATTGTTGCTGCCATGTTGTGAAGACGCTGTGTGTTTCGCTGTGAAAGCGAAAATACTTTGTTTGGCCTTCCAACAGAGGACAAGACTAGAAATCAATGGTTAAGTTGTATTTACAACACTGTTCCAGAACAGTTCAACTCAAATATTCAGATGTGTGCAGCGCATTTCATGGAGGACTGTTTCCTGATCCTGGGAGAGTAGACTACAATGCTGGCTGTTCTGACTCACAGTCTGTAAGTAAATTTTCATATTTAAAGAATTTGCCACTGATGATTCAAACGCGAGTTTTGAGCAGTGTAGAGTAGCGTCTGTTTGTCATTTCTTCGATCACAAATGCAGACATGGTTTTATTTTTATGTGGCGCAATGCAACGCAACGTCTAAAAAGACAGTATAAGTCATTATAATCCGTAATTATGTCCCCACTGGATGCAACAAATGCGTCGTTTATAATGGGTTTTAATGTTTTTGTCTCGTCGCTCCGGGACATGGCATCACAGTATGGTAAGGGGTGTAACATTTCCGTCACACGCTTTTTTCGTCACACGCTTGAGGTATTCGGCCAATCACAACGCACTGGATAGCTGGCCAATCAGAGCACACCTCGCTTTTCAGAACGATGAGCTTTGTAAAAATCGATGCATTTCAGAAAGGCGGGGCATAGAGGAGAAACAATAATGTACAGTATGTGGAAAATAATGTTTTTTTTTAACTTGATCTACTTAGGATATAAATGAAATAAAATGATTAAAGGTGACAGTGGTAGGTTAACATCAAGGATCTTTTCTATCATTTCTTTCACATCTTTCCAAAAATTCCTAACTTCTTTGCACTCCCATATACAGTGATATAGCGTTCCTTTAAAGTCGCTGCATCTTGAGAAAGTGTCTGGGATATTTTCATTATATTTATGCAATACAACTGGAGTTATGTAAATCCTCATCAACCACTTATATTGTAGCAGTTTCAGACGAGTGTTCATTGTTAGTGATTGAGCTTTCTTGCATGCTTCCATCCAGTCCTCCATCTGAATCTCCAAGCTTCCAATTTATAGTTTGAAGAGTCCTTTGATCCTGAGTCCTGACACCTGCATATTATATAATGAAGAAATTAAACCTTTACTAAAACAATTTATTGTCAATTCTTTTTCCAAAATAGACAATGATGGCATATTGAGGGAATTATTTTGTGATTTGAGGATAACATTTCTTATTAGTAAATACTTAAAGAAATGTTTTGTAGGAATATTGTATGTATTAACTATTTCCTCAAATGACATAAGAGTATTGTTAGCATATAGATCTGCTATCTTTCAAATGCCCTTGTCAGCCCAAATCTTGAAACCTGCATCTAATCTGCCTGGTTTAAATGTTTAATTCCCCCAAATGGGACTAAAACAAGATAAAGGGTAGAATGTACCTACATTTTTTTCACATCAAACCATACGGCAATCAATTGCACAGCCCAATAATACCAATGCAAATTAGGACACTGTAGACCTCCTCTATCAAATGGCAAATATAGAAGTGTCAGACGGAGTCTGGATGTAACGAATCAGCTCATGGGAAATAGGAATAATTAATCATAACTAGTTATAATTAATTATGAATATTTTAGATCCGCTGTAGATATTTAGCTGACCTCTAAGGGTCAGCTGTCTTGTCAATTCTAAGAAGGTTAATTTCCTGGTTAAGGAAAATAACTTCCTTACTGTACAATTCTACAAAAGCTTGTAGCATAAATCTGCATGATTAAGTGACTCCAGTTATGAGCAAACAATGAACCACGTCAAGTGTGATACAAGTTAGGTTTTATTAACTACATAAACACTTAAACTGATCTAACATACACATACAACCACACACACACACACACACACACGCATACAGTTGGTATAGGAAAGGGTTAAAGCTCAGTACAGAGAAAGGAAAAGCTCTAGAAATCCTGGATCCCACCTTAAAGCCCTTCTCTTTCAAAGCCCTTCATATTTGTCTCTTTATGTTGACCTGCCCATTCAGGGATTTTCGTGAAACTGATACAAAGTTAAACCACAAATCACTTTTTCACATTTTCAAAACTGTTTTTTAGGGAAAATCTAATAGATTTGGTAAATATGGTTAATTTAGAGCTGTGTAGCTGCTTCTAGATTTCTGAAAGAGCAGATTCAGTGTGGGCTTCTTATTATCAGATGTTGATAATCTGATCACAGAGGCAGATGGGAGATGACGATTCTGTGTTTTCCCACACACACCCCACGACATGCTGGGATTTTGTTAAACGCACAATAGATTTCTGTGGGCAGCTGTCCTCTGGGACTAGGGTGAACTTAAAGGGTTAAGAGTTAGATGAAAGTGAAATGTGATGGAATCAGCAAGATTTGCTGACAGGTTCTGAGAATCACAGTGGATTTATGAATGGTTGAGTTGTGATGAGAGGACAGATGGTGGATTCAGTGGTGTGTGCCGTGCGCTGTAACATTAATGAAAGCGATTACAACAATATGTTTTGGCTATGACTTTGATAGAGGGCTTGATGACAGACTGTGACGTCACATTTCTTGTTTCCGCAAATTACAATACATACCAATGTTTATGCTGAAATGGCACTTTTGTGAGGGCACACATTGACTAGTGAATGAGGATGGGACCAAATGGTGGTATCAAAGGACAAAAGCATGACATGAGCGGGGCTTTCTTAGAATTAGATTTTGTTTACAAATACAGTAAAATGCACATTACCATTTTTTTTATGCAGCAAGGATGCTTTCAACTGGGAAAGTAACAGTAGGGACCTTTACATTGTTACAAAAATGTATATTTAGAATAAAATAAAAACGAAAATCAGTAATCATGGTTTCCACAAAAAATTTAAAGGTGCTGTATGTAGGATTGACACCAAGTGGTTGAACTAGGTATTGCAGTCCAAATTCAAAATATTGGAGAGGGTTTTTTTCACCCGGCCCCTCCTCCTCAGATTTGAGGCACATGCAGGTTGCCAGATTGACGACACCAACAGGAACGAGCGCACTTGACGATGAATGAAATGAAATACGCTCTGTTTTCCGCCAACTGGCAACCTGGGGTGCCAAAATACAATTGGGTAAACTGGCAGTGGGTGGGTTACACAGACCAAAACGGAGACAGACATTCCGACACGGAACGCACATTTTCGTTCTGACCGTAGAGCCAGAATAACTGACCATAGCATTGTTTTTCAGATAAACAAATATGTTAACTTAGCATGTTTCTTAAATATCTGCAAACATATTATGGTATTTTTGTGCTTTAGTAGAGTCAAAAACTTACATACAGCACCTTTATAATAGACTCTTTTTGAAAAATTTTGATTTTTTGGCATCAGTTTCATTCCTTTGATAACTCGTATAATGTGGAAAAATTGTCCTTGATCTTTACAGATAAAAAAGTTAATTGTATTATGAAAACATACTATTAACTTTCAGAACTAAATTCCTGCTAAAGATCAGTAGAGGATGGAAAAAGCTTGTGAAAAGCTAAATTATGTCTGCTTTGGTACACTATTTTAATTGGGCCTTAGATTATATAAAATTTGATAAAAAATTTATGATATTCTCTTGCAATTTTAAATTACCTATCTGTTGAAAAATTACGTAATTTTTTATTTTACAAATAAGACAATACAGTTATTTATCAAAATGATTCCTCTATCATTGTCATTAGTTGATGTTGTGCTCCCTGAGGGGCTGATGTGGGTGAGTAGAGCCAGCCTGCTGTATTGGGGTGTGGAGGCCTGGCCTGTTCTCCTTACACACAGACCTCACATTGACAGAAGAACAATGGTGCGGGTACACCACAGCATCCTACTCCGCTGGCTGGCACAAAAGAGCCTTTTCATGCAGGCTGCTCCAGGGCTGGCCTTACAGGCTGTTGCCACCAAAGGAACAAGCATCACTACCATGCCACCCTGCTTGCCATTCATCCCTTGACATCACAGCTGATATATAGCAGCACACATACTATGTTGAATCTGTTTGACTGAGCTAAAACTTCTGTTACATTTACTTAATAGGACAGTTCACCCACAAATCAAATTTCCAGACTTTCATGTTGTTCCAAACTCATATTGTTGTCTTTTTCACAAAAGCAGAAAGTTATTTTGCCTATAATAAAAGTGAATGTTGACCATGGGTTGTAAAAAAAAATCACCACAAAAAAAAAAGTCAGTTTACCCTGTGAGCTGTTTTTCAAGTTTTCAAAACTCATATAGCTTTAAGTTAGAAACATACTGAAATGTAAGTCATTTTTTGTTGTATGGAAAAAGTTGCTTGGACATTCTCCTAAATGTGTTAAAAAAAGCCATACTGGTTTTAAAAAGACATGAGGGTGGCAAAACTTTTATTTTTGGGTGAGATGATTTGATATGATTATTAGTTGAATGTAATTACACTAGTGTTTAAAACGTTGGTAAGATTTTTGAAAGTTTTTGGAAGAAGTCTCGTTTACCAAAACTACAGTGGTGTGAAAAAGTGTTGGCCCCCTTCCTGATTTCTTATTTTTTTGCATGTTTGTCACACTTTAATGTTTCAGATCATCAAACAAATTTTAATATTAGTTAAAGATAACACAAGTGAACACAACATGCAGTTTTTAAATGAAGGTTTTTATTAAAAAACAAATCCAAAACTACATTGCCCTGTGTGAAAAAGTGTTTGCCCCCTAAACCTAATAACTGGTTGTGTCACGCTTTGCAGCAACAACTGCAGTCAAGTGTTTGCGATAACTTGCAATGTGTCTGTTACAGCGCTGTGGAGGAATTTTGGTCCACTCATCTATGCAGAATTGTTGTAATTCAGCCACATTGGAGGGTTTTCGAGCATGAACCGCCTTTTTAAGGTCATTCCACTGCATCTTAATAGGATTCAGGTCAGGACTTTGACTAGGCCACTCCAAAGTCTTCATTTTGTTTTTCTTCAGCCATTCAGAGGTGGACTTGCTGGTGTGTTTTGGATCATTGTCCTGCTGCAGAACACAAGTGCGCTTGAGCTTGAGGTCACAATCTGATGGCCGGACATTCTCCTTCAGGCTTTTTTGGTAAACAGCAGAATTCATGGTTCCATATATCACAGCAAGTCTTCCAGGTCCTGAAGCAGCAAAACAGCCCCAGACCATCACACTACCACCACCATATTTTACTGTTGGTATGATGTTCTTTTTCTGAAATGCAGTGTTAATTTTACGCCAGATGTAATGGGACACACACCTTCCCAAAAGTTCAACTTTTGTCTCATCAGTAATATTTGCCCAAAAGTCTTGGGGATCATCAAGATGTTTTCAGGCAAAACTGAGACGAGCCTTTATGTTCCTTTTTGCTCAGCAGCGGTTTTTTCGTCTTGGAACTCTGCCATGCAGACCTTTTTTGCCCAGTCTCTTTCTTATTGTTTAATCATGAACACTGACCTTAACTGAGGCAAGTGAGGCCTGCAGTTCCTTGGATGTTGTTGTGGGGTCTTTTGTGACCTCTTAGATGAGTCGTCGCTGTGCTCTTGGGGTAATTTTGGTCGCTTGGCCACTCCTGGGAAGGTTCTCCACTGTTCCATGTTTTTGCCATTTGTGAATAATGGCTCTCACTGTGGTTCGCTGGAGTCCCAAAGACTTAGAAATGGCTTTATAACCCTTTCCAAACTGATAGATCTCAGTTACTTTCTTTTTCATTTGTTTCTGAATTTCTTTGGATCTTGGGCATGATGTCTAGCTTTTGAGAATCTTTTGGTCTACTTCACTTTGTCAGGCAGGTCCTATTTAAGAGATTTCTTGATTGCGAACAGGTGTGGCAGTAATCAGACCTGGGTGTGGCTAGAGAAATTTAACTCAAGTGTGATAAACCACAGTTTTAACACGGGGGCAAACACTTCTTCACACAGGGCCATGTAGTTTTGGATTTTGTTTTCCCTTAATAATAAAAACCTTAATTTAAAAAACTGCATGTTGTGTTTACTTGTGTTATCTCTGACTACTATCTAATTTGTTTGATGATCTGAAACATTAAAGTATGACAAACATGCAAAAAAATAAGAAATCAGGAAGGGGGCCAACACTTTTTCGCACCACTGTATGTGTTTTTAATCAAAATACGGTGCGGTAAAAACAGTAATATTGTGACATATTAGTACTATTTAATATTATTTTAAAATGCCATTTATTCCTGTGATGGCAAAGCTGAATTTTCAGCAGCCATTACTCCAGTCTTCAGTGTCACATGATCCTTCAAAAAGCATTGTTCATATGCTGATGGGTGCTCAAGAAACAAGTCTTCGTGTTGCTTAATATTTTTGTTGAAACTGTGATACATTTTATTTTTCAAGATTTTTTTTTGATGAATAGAATGTTTAAAAGAACAACATTTATTTGAAATATTATAAATGTTACAACAACTTAATATTGACAAAATGTAAATTTTTGGTTGATTTAAATTGGGTTTAAAGTACACACATCAAGTGCACACTTGGATCTGATTGAATCTGTTTTAAATACACTTCACATTGTGTCCATGGTGATTTCTTCTGGTTTAAAGTATCGCTGCTAATTCTGTTGAATCCCAGATGTATTTGTGAATAGACCTGAGGGAATTGAGGCCTGTTTCTGTGACTTGTTTATGTGAATGTTGTTGTATGGTACATTTCTGCTCTGTGGGGCGTAAGTAAGGTACTCCCTGAGGACTGTAGCAGTTCTTAATACTACTGAGTCTAACTGTTCTACATGTTTAAACTTAATTAATTAAATGGAATCCTGAAAATAAAAAGACCAAGATTCAGTCAGAGCTTCAGTACCACACTATAATATAGTTCAGTATGAGACTATGAGGTCCTGCCTCAAACTTCTAAGCACACTGACTGGGGCAGGATGGAGCTGAGGGAGGCTTGGCAAACCCACAGGTTGAGAAGAAAGGATTCCTTATTCTAGGCATGACCCAGGTCTGCTCAGAGGAACAAGGAAGTGAGGTTCCCCTGAGGATGAAGCTCAGAACAGCTAGCTTTTTCAAAGCAGGGTGAACGTCAATGTGACCAAGGAGTTGGATATGGAGATATAGTAGTCGTTGGTTTGTCTGAATGACTAGTCAACACCTTTACTATGCTGGTTCAGGACTAACAAGCCTAGAAATTCATGTTGGTCATTTAAATTGGGTTTAAAGTACACACATCAAGTGCACACTTGGATCTGATTGAATTTGTTTTAAATACACTTCACATTGTGTCCATGGTGATTTCTTCTGGTTTAAAGTATCGCTGCTAATTCTGTTGAATCCCAGATGTATTTGTGAATAGACCTGAGGGAATTGAGGCCTGTTTCTGTGACTTGTTTATGTGAATGTTGTTTGTATGGTACATTTCTGCTCTGTGGGGCGTAAGTAAGGTACTCCGTGAGGACTGTAGCAGTTCTTAATACTACTGAGTCTAACTGTTCTACATGTTTAAACTTAATTAATTAAATGGAATCCTGAAAATAAAAAGACCAAGATCCAGTCAGAGCTTCAGTACCACACTATAATATAGTTCAGTATGAGACTATGAGGTCCTGCCTCAAACTTCTAAGCACACTGACTGGGGCAGGATGGAGCTGAGGGAGGCTTGGCAAACCCACAGGTTGAGAAGAAAGGATTCCTTATTCTAGGCATGACCCAGGTCTGCTCAGAGGAACAAGGAAGTGAGGTTCCCCTGAGGATGGAGCTCAGAACAGCTAGCTTTTTCAAAGCAGGGTGAACGTCAATGTGACCAAGGAGTTGGATATGGAGATATAGTAGTCGTTGGTTTGTCTGAATGACTAGTCAACACCTTTACTATGCTGGTTCAGGACTAACAAGCCTAGAAATGCATGTTGGTCATTTCAGCAGGATTTATTATTGTGCAAACAGATTATACAGCTCATGAAACATGACCTTGACTATTGTGTGCTTTTTATTTGCTTTTGATTCCTGCCAGAGATAATTCATTAAGCTGTCCTTTCTTTACATAAAGCTCTGAAATCTGATTATACAAGCCACACTGACCACAAACCAAACAGAGCTGTTAGAATCAGGGTTAAATAAATATTCCATAATATGCATGAATGTGAATACAGCAAATCAATGATGTGCTCGTCTTTCTGCTGCAGGTTTGAAAAGGGTCGTATCTACAGCTACATCGGAGAAGTGGTGGTGTCAGTTAACCCTTACCGGGCCATGAACATTTACGGACGGGACACCATCGAGCAGTACAAAGGCAGAGAGTTGTACGAGCGACCGCCACATCTATTCGCCATCGCCGATGCTGCGTACAAAGCCATGAAGAGAAGGAACAAAGACACTTGCATTGTTATCTCAGGTAGACTATGTCTGAATGTGATGTAACTCACCATTGAGCTCATGGGTGAATCTGTGGAGCAGCCACTGAAGTAATATTACATTTTTAGGAGAAAAATGCATTACTTCATCCTCAAATAAGATTAAAACAGCCTGTTGTCTTCCTTCTATTCAATTAAATAACAGACTAACTGGAATACAGGCTTTCGGGGTCTTCTTGTGGGGCCGCAGTATGACTGGGAATGATGTGATTAGATCTGTGGTCAGATGAGAATAGCTCGGCACTGACGTGGTGTGTGGTTTCCCAGTCACAGAAGACTGCTTGAGCAGGAGCTCACAATACAGTTCAGTGCATGAGCAAATTGTTTTCTCAAGACATGCCCATTATGTGAAAAAGATTAACGGCAATATGGTTGTTTCACAATTTCTACAAAAATCTCTCTTTGAGACAGTGTTTGTTTTCCGTCTGGGATGCTGTGGAACTATTCTGAGGTGGGGCACATAGCTCAAGGGAAATAATCTGGTGACCACTCAGATGTTGCCTCTATAAGAAAACATGGATTATTATCCAGTGAGTGACCACAGGCGGTGACTACACTGCAAAAATATTTAGTATGTGTGGTGCCACCTTGTGGCAAACAGAGGAACATGTTTATTTTTTTAGAGTGAAGTATAATAGCGTGAGAAGATAATTTTGTGGCTTTGTTTTACCAATAAATTCCACGAGTGCCTCTGTGTGGTTGTATAATACTATCAGATAAAATAAATAGGTTAGGGTCTTACCAAACAACTCAGAGAAGTGAAAGATTTGGATTTTTTTGTACCCTTTTCGCCCTAGCCTTGCCCATAGCCCCAGGGGAATGTAAAATGTATATTTGATGCTTACAATAATTATTATTTCATGTTATTGTTATAATTGTAATCTAATTACACTTCTGTTAAAAAAATTGGGGTTAGTAAGATATAAGTTATTTTTTAAAGAAGTCTCTTATGCTGACCAAGGCTGCATTTGTTTAATCGAAATACAGTGAAAACGGTAATATTATGAAATATTATTACAATTTAAAATGGCGTTTTAACTGAATTTACTTACCTTTAAATCATTAAATTAGTTAGGATATTAATTTATTAATTGACCATTTGAACCAAAATCTGATTTTCATTAGACCTGAATTACAGTGTTCCAGTCTTCATTGTCACTTGATTCTTCAGAAATCATTCTGATATTCTGATTTGGTGCTCAAGAAACATTTCTTTTTATTATCAATGCTGAAAACATTTGTGCTGTTTTATATTTTTGTGGAAACCATGATATTTTATTTATGATTATTTTAATGAAAGTTCAAAAGAGAAGCATTTATTTAAAATAGAAGCCTTTAGTAACATTACAGATTTGATTTCTGCCACTTTTGATCAGTATAATCAATGTAATGCATCCCTGCTGAGTAGAAGTATACATTTCTTTAAAAAAATGTAATGACCCCAAAAAAATTGAACCGTAATGTACAGTGCAGTTCAAAAATAAAAATAAAAATACTAAAATAATTTGTTTATTTTCTGCTCAAATTGGTATGTTACTTTTATTAGTAGTGACTGTAAGAAACAAAAATAATTAGAAAATAAATATTTATTTTTAAAAGTTAGAAATCTTTTTAGAAAGATGCATTTAAAAAACTTTTTTAGAAAGATGCAAAATAGAAGCATTTTTACTAGTAGTCTCAGATTTTTGAATTCCATTGTAGATTGTAATGGCTATAATTAGTTACTTCAGTTTATTAAATCCTATTATATACTCATATATGTAAGTATTAGTCATTGATTGTTTCTTTTGCAGGGGAGAGCGGAGCTGGAAAAACGGAGGCTAGTAAATATATTATGCAATATATTGCTGCTATCACCAATCCCAGCCAAAGAGCAGAGGTGGAGAGGTACGTACAACAAAAAGCCTTTCTGTTCCTCTCTCCTCACTGCTGCAGAGATGAGTCATATTAAGACCATGCTGCATAGCATGCCTCCTTAATGTTATAATCAACAACCACTGAGCATTTCAGTATTTTATTCTGTTTATGTAGTAGAAGCTGTTCATAATCGCATGACTCACTGCTTAGTTACAACTAAGAGAAAGCGTAATTTTCAAAGTGAAATGGTAGTGAGTGAATGAATAATACATTTCCTCACGGGGAGAGACAGAAGTGAAATGTAGGGCAGTGATTAAAATAGTGCTGGGTCACACTAATTGAAATATGACAGGTCCAAGTTGAGCTTGATAAATAAATGATAGGAAACTCCACTATGCTTTTTGCTTTATCTATGTAGCTTGAGAAATATAACACCCAGTATAGGAATATATAGGGCATGTTACGTTTAATCATAAAGATCTTTATGTATCACTCTTGTGCAACGTGCTGCATAGACCTTTATTCTTTTGTCCTAACTCTGCAGTAATAGTAATAACAATAAAATTATGCTTTGCAATTAGGCATGGGCCGGTATGAGATTCTGACGGTATGATAACCTTAAGCAAAAACATCACGGTTTCACAGTATTGCGATTACAGCTCTAAACTATGTTTTTTTTAAATGTCTGGGTAAAAAAAACAACTTTTTTTTTCACTGAACACATTTTATTTTTAAGAAACATATATAACATTTTGGAACAATAAACATGTCAGGCTAAATAATTAGAATAAATAATTAAATTCTTCTTAATTAAATGCAGTCACTTAAGTGAGCCTAAAACTGCAGCTAAATAATCAAAAATATAATCAAAACATAAATTTCTGTAAAAAATAAAATAAAAAAAATAAAAAAAAAACTGGCATGAAACCTGCAGCTCAAGCAAGGTTTTTGGCGACATGCTCGCTTCTAGCACATTCATCTTTCAGTCGCAAGTTATGATTCATAATGTTCACCTTCTCCGGATATAAGTTTGAGGCTAGGGTTTGGACGGCATGAGGTACAGAGGTTTTGTGTCACATACACACACTAAGGAAAGAGAGAGCGGTGCCAGAGGTGGTCCTATACACAGCACACACCGCACGCAGGGACAGCTTAAACGTGACAACACTTAAACTTTTTTTTTGGGGGAGAAATGGCGTGATTTTTGAAGCAGATGTAAAGCCTGGTAAAGAAAAAAAAAAAGCAGGAACTTAAAATTTATAGACGGATACCTACTAAATTTAATTATTGTAGGCTAAATCGCAGAAAAGTAGGCTAGGTGCTAGTATGTACTTTAGTAACGGCTATTTTCCGGTCACATCTGTGAGGTAACGTGAGGGAGGAAACTAGTTGATGTTAGCTGGTTAATTAGCCATGTTATCTGCCTCGGAAGCAAGTCAAATAGTATTTCAACACTGAAACAAACAGCGGGTGGGTCTCTGTCTTGATCGGGCGTGAAGAGGGAGAAAACCGAAGATGACACAGATATAGTTTATGTTCGACTTGGAAGTATTTATTTAGCGATTGGAGCTAAAACGTCATCTGTACGGAACATCATTGTGTATGGAACATGGTTAGTCTACGTTACGTGGCGTTTTGAAAAATTTCGGTTCCGTAAGACGACAGCAGACTTCGTCTTTTCAACGGAGGAAAAAGTTCTAGGTGATGTCCTCTCCTTCAGGGTCATCCTACGCACAGGTGACTGCTGCTCGCACACCAACCAGAGGGGGAGGGGTTGTGTGACTCGTTACGCTCTTCGCTGCACACAACTGAGGGAGTCCTGCACTTTCCATCTTTGACCACACGTAAAAAACTGCGCATGACCGGCATGAACGGTATACTACGTGAATACTTTTAGTGGTTTTGAACCGTGACTTTTCTTTCCAACCGCGAAAAAAAAAAAAAAAAAAAAAAAAAGAAAAAAAAAAAGAATACCTTGAAACCGGTTATCGTCCCATGCCTATTTGCAATGGTTATCCACTGTCAGATGAGTGCTTTGTGCTTATCTCATTTCAATGTTATTGCACCCATAAGATATTGTTTATTTTCTCTGCTTGCTTAGAGTTTAACAAGGCTCTTGGAACACTGGTCATTATCCGTGGCATACTTCTAAAATTATGCCAAAACACAAAGGCATCCAGCACTGATTGGAGTTTTTGTAGTCTATAGTGATTTCCTACCAGGATAACATATACATGAGGGGACACTTATGCAGGTTTTAGAGGGTAATAAGACTTTGATTTTGCTTTGTTAAACCTATAAATCAGAAATGATGACTTCAAAATAAATAAATTATTAAGACCATTGAAAGATAATTAAAAACAATTAACTTTGATGTTGCTGTTGGGATACCTAAAGCAACACTGTGCTAAAAGTCCAAAAGCAAAGTGGAATTTTATGGGATGCTGTAGGTATTTGGGTCACAAAATGGAGGAAAGCGTCCAGCTTAATGCCTGACAGGCTTGTAACAGTAGGGTTAAGACCTCTTTAGCTTGTCAGGCACTGAGTGGGGCACCCTCCTCAAATGTGCAGTGTAGGTCATGCATGGCTTTTCGGCAGGAGAACCAATGCTGAGCATTCTGTGGTCTGACCCGTGCAGCAGGCCTCATAAATCATCCACTGAAACACTCTTAACCGCCATGCTGGGATACCACATGGTGATACTATATACACAAAAATAGCCAGATATAACCATGTATACTTGCTCGTAAAGGCTTCATAAAGACAGATTTGTGTATTTACTCTAATACCAAATGTCAGAAGCAATCAGATCCATCAGTCTCATATTAAAACTGACACTCGTTTAGCTGTAGTAGTGCACGGGTGGGGGAGGGGTGGGGGGGGGGGGGGGGGGGGGGGGGGGGGGGGGTGATGCATCAAGTGGCATACTAATGGGGCAGTTAGAAATGAAAATAGTGTGGGTTTATAAATACAGGGTAAAAACATGCTGCTGAAGTCGCACGTGCCTGGGGCTTTTGGGAATGCCAAGACCACGTGCAATTATAAATCTCTCAGTCGGTTCGGCCAAGTACATTGGATATCAACTTTGATTTTAAGGGATACCGTAAAAATCCTATTGGCGGCCATATCAACAACTACCTGCTTGAGAAGGTAGGGGGCGCTAAAGAGGAGAAAATAAAGCAACTTAGATGTGACTGTCTCATGATTAATCAAAATAAAACCGAAATCACAATTTGGCTTAGTGTGATTATCAAATTACAATGGCTGCAATTTTATTAAATGCTTGATTTTTTAAATAATTAAATATTACTATAGTAATATTGCTCATTTTGTTCAATATTGTTACAAAATGTCTTAATTTTGATTGTTAACAATAATAAGTTTAATACTTTTTTTAATGTTTATTAAAAATTCTCAGAAAACAACTGAAAAAGCAACACCCTGGCAATGATACAGAGCATTTTGCTTGGGCATTCACCACTCACTTTTGTCTTCCTTGTTCATATAATATGTTCTGGAGAAGCTGTGAAATAGTTACGTTTATTATAAATTCATATGATCTTTACATTAGCGTTAACACTTTTTCAAATTTATTCCTTAGTCCCGAGTCATTTTTCAGCAGGAAGGAGAGAGGAGTTTCCACTCTTTCTACCAGGTGAGTGAAGGACTCACCACAGACATTAAAAAGCTGTTTTTGTTTTGCCAGCCGTTCCAGACACCAGACAAATCCCACCAAACCTGTATTTATGACTAAAGCCTAATCATCTCTCACTTTCATTGCGCGCAAAAAAAAAAAGAAAAAAATAATGTCCTATTGCTTCATGACGTGCAAAAACATCAGAACAATTCCATCTGCTTGTTACTGCTCTTCAAACCATTATTAAAAAGACTATAATTTACATGCTTCTCCATATCAACACAGGAGAAATTATCCTGTAGGGAAAGTCAAAGGTGTTTTTAAATTTATTTTTCAGCTGGTGAAAGGAGCTCCAGATGCTCAGCTGCGGTCCCTGCACATTCAGAGAGACCCCACAGCATACACCTACATCAAAGTTGGAGGCCAGATAAAGGTATTGCACCATGTACAAATTAAAAGAGACTATTGTGGGTGGTTAGGTTTGTGTAATATATGAAAAATTTGTTTGGGTTGTTACAGACATCAAAAAGGATCTCAAGACCATCTTGGGAAAGTAAAACCATTCTGGGGCAATCACACATGATTGTGCAGGGAATTGATTATGGTTGTTTATGGGTACAGTAGCCACTGGTGCATATTAAAACCTATTAGCAATTGCCTCATATCTTTAGCCTGTTGAGTCAAGAGATGAGATGACTTAGCACTGTTCCATTGCTTCTGCAGGGAGTTTAATGAGTGGGCACAAAAACACATTTAGAGCAACAAACAAGGTGTCGTCATGGAACAGGCCGGATTGTTAAGCTCACAGAGGTCTGAAAAAAAAACAGCCTGGAGCGCTTAGAACATTCCATGCCAGTTCCCAAGTCTTTTATAGGTGCACATGCTGGCTAAACTTCACACTCTGTCCAGCACAGCTGTGGCTGCAAAAGGTACTGCTGTATGAAATCAGTGTTTTTCTCTGCAGGAGCTGTTAGCCATATGCGTGCCAGTATAATTAGCGTTTTGAGTGTTGTGCACTTGTTTTAGGAAGTCTAGGGATTGAGTTGCTGTGTCAGCAATTTTCAGATTTAATTGCGCGGCTGTAAATTAGATGTGAATATAATAGTAGATTTAATGGCCTCTCATTTCAAAAGCGTTGATTTACCTTCACTAGATGAAGGGCTTTTAGCCGGTTTACCAACCAGGCTGTTATCCCTAAAGCTGAATTAGCCAGAAGCAATGTCAGGATGTTTTAACTTTATTTAATGTATTGGGATCTGTCAGCTTTTGTTTGTGACCGTAACTTACTCAGATTGTCTTTTCAATCTTGCAGTCCTCTATAAATGACAGTGCTGATTTTAAAGCTGTCACTGATGCCATGAAGGTAATTGGATTCACTACAGAGGAGATTCAGACGGTCTACAAGATCCTTGCTACCATCTTGCATCTGGTTTAGTATTTCCTATGCTTGTTTAAAAAGTATTACTAACTGCAGCCAGTTGCTGTAGCTCAAACTCATTGATTGATTAATTATTTGATCTTTCCAGGGGAATCTGAAGTTTGGAAGTGATGGAGATGTGACTCTCATTGAGAACTCTAAGCTAGTGTCAGTTCTGGGGGATTTGCTGTCCACCAAAGACGAGAATGTAGAAAAGGCTCTCCTCTATCGCACTGTGGCCACCGGCCGCGATGTCATTGACAAACAGCACACTCATCAAGAGGCCAGTTATGGCCGTGATGCTTTGGCCAAGGTATGATTTGGGGCTCTGGGAGACTTATTTTAGGAGACTGTGGTAAACAAAATTGTGGTTACTGCTGGACCAAAAATTTGCATATGAACTACATGCCAATGTCGGAATTAAAACCTCTACATGCCCTAAATATTTTTTTGGCTTTGAATGATCCACTATAACAGGGTTCCTCAAATCTTGCCCTGGAGGGCCAATGCGCTGCAGAGTTTAGCTCCAACCCTGATCAAAGTCAGCTACCTGTGATTTTCTAATGATCCTGAAGACATTAATTAGCATGCTCAGGTGTGTTTGATTAGGGTTAGAGCTAAACTCTGCAGGAAAGTGGATCTCGTGGGCCAGATTTGAGGATCCCTGCCCTATAATGATAATGATATAGTTTATTTCGCACACGTTATTTTCTGCATTTTTGTATTATTTGTTGTACTCTTGTATATTTTACTACTCGTAGAAAATATTCTTATAAAAATTTAATTTATAATAATACCTTTATTCATCAAGGATACATTAAATTCATCAAAAGGCAGTAAAGTAAAGTAAAGACATAATGTTACAAGAAATTCTGTTTCAAATTAATGCTATTTTAAACTTTTTATTAATCAAAGAATCCTGAAAAGAGTATCTTGGTTTACATACAAATATTAAGCACAATATTTTAATAAAATTTCATTTAAATTGTAATATTGTCATAATTGACAAATTCACATTTTACATTTGAATGGCAGTGTATATACTGATGGTTGTTTTTTTTTTTTAGACTAAATTTTTTTTCATCTGTAGCTATGAAAACAATCTTATCTTATCTGTACAATTACAATAAAAGATATTGACGGCTAATCACAGAGCAGAATAAGTTTCACGTGATGTTTCAAAACTATTCCACATCTGGGCGTTTCTTCTTCATTCACCAGTTGACTTTTACTCTTTATTTGCTTTATTTGCTTCTCACAGGCCATTTATGAGCGGCTTTTCTGTTGGATTGTGGGAAGAATCAATGATGTCATTGAGGTTAAAAACTATGATGCCAGGGTTCATGGGAAGAATACAGTCATTGGAGTCCTGGACATCTATGGCTTTGAGATTTTTCAGAATAACAGGTGAGAGCATATGCTGTACCACACATAAATGAGGATCTTAATTGGCTATATTATTCTTCTCCCTTTAGTATAATTATAGTGTCTCTCCAATTTCTTCCTTGTTTTATCCAGCTTTGAGCAATTCTGTATAAACTACTGTAATGAGAAACTACAGCAGCTCTTCATTCAGTTGGTGTTGAAACAAGAGCAGGAAGAGTATCAGAGAGAGGGCATCCCCTGGAAACATGTGGGTTTCATTTAATTGTTTCTTCTCAAATTTTTAATATCTTTACTGTTTATATTATAAAAAGAGAAACTCATTTTGCATGGATCTCTGTGGCTTTAATGCAATAACTATTTCAAGTTTGTTGTTATTTGTGTTTGTGTGTTCATGGAAACAGATTGACTACTTCAACAATCAGATCATCGTGGATCTGGTGGAACAGCAGCATAAGGGTATTTTTGCAGTCTTGGATGAGGCATGCATGAATGTGGGGAAGGTGACGGATGAGATGTTCCTGCAGGCTCTCAATGGAAAACTGGCAAAACATGCCCACTACACCAGCCGCAAGGTATTGAAAATAATACATGCCAATTAATTACTTAAACATAACACATAGTTTTGCCCAATCTCATGTTAACCATGTAGTAGTTTAAACTCATAGTTAACCATGTTAAACAGTACTATTGCGTAGCATTGTTAAACAGTGGGTAGAGCTAAAGAGTCATGAGCACTTGCACGCCGATTGCCAATAAAACACAGAAATTTGATGCACTTTTACATACTGCCTACGGTTTCAAATTATGACCGGGATTTTTTATCGCTGGGAAGGCTCCATCTTTCAGTATTAAATGATGTGCAAATCCAGCGTTGAACTGGGCCTTGTTTATAAAACATTCATCACCGAAATGACAAGAACAAACAAACACACTTAAGAAACTCCGTTGCTTCCCCAGAAAAACAAACGGCATCCACTGTTCACATAACAGTGGGTTCTTTGGGAAGCTGAACAAGGTTCTTTCCCTTATAACCAAAAACGCA
Organism: Sinocyclocheilus anophthalmus; assembly: GCA_018155175.1. Taxonomy (NCBI): domain Eukaryota; kingdom Metazoa; phylum Chordata; class Actinopteri; order Cypriniformes; family Cyprinidae; genus Sinocyclocheilus; species Sinocyclocheilus anophthalmus. Next base: position 328,740 of record JADLZN010004800.1, read on the forward strand.
CTTCTTTGGAGACATTCTTCTCTTGTGGGCACCGTCCTTGGCAGGCGCTGTGATAACCTTCCCTAACACAAAAAATCGTATGGGGCTGCTCGTGCTTTTCACTTATGGTTGATGTGTGCGCACGCTTTTCTGGGATAAGTTACAATTCAAGGAATTCTGCCCTTTATGACGTCATGAAGGGCTATGGTCGAAAAAATTTCAGAAACTTATACGAACCCGGAAGGAGTGTATTTGGCACAGAAATACTCCGTCATACGTCCAAATCGTTTTTTGAAACTTTGGCCATGTTTAGCATGAGAATACTCTTTTAACAGTGTAAATAACTCAGAATGCATCAAATAGCATTAGGATGCATTTAAGGATGCATTTATTTGATTAAAAATACAGTAAAAATTGCAATGTAGTAAAATATTACTACAATTTAAAATAACTATTTTCTATTTCAATACAGTAATTTATTTCTGTGATTGCAAAGCTGAATTTTCAGCAGCCATAACTCCAGTCTTCAGTATCACATGATCCTTCAGAAATCATTCTAATATGCTGATTTGGTGCTCAAGAAAAAAAATCCTTGTTATTGTCAATGTTGAAAACAGTTTACATACTATAGGATTAGAAATAGTAGTATGATAGAATGCTAACATAATTGAATTTTATGCATTACCATTAACCAACACAAGGAGGCAATAATGGTCAGTGAAAAATGTTCTTCAGTATTTCTCAGTGCTGAGCCATGGTGATGTCACTGGCAACCAATGGAAGCTAGTAAGTCTGATGTCTCACAGCCTTGGCAAAGTGTCAGAAAGTGAGAGGGAGTAGGAGAGTTATGGATGGAGACGGGCCGAGATAAATAGAAAAAGAGTGAACGAAACAAAATGTAAACATAACCCACCTTGCAGAGCTCTAGATAGACGGGATCTCTGGAAACTAATCGACCCTTCGTGCATTGCCCTGGGCACAGACCCAGCTAAAGGGTGAGTTTAGGTACAACTTTATCAAAATGTTCTCAGAATGTGTCCTCAGCTCACACATGCTGCATTTACGTCAAAAGGGGGAAGGAGATGTAAGCAGGCATCACCTGCCCCCTGATAATTCCCCCACGTCAGGCTGTGTGAATAATCAAAAGTCTCCCTGGATGCAGGAATAATAAGTGTCCTTCAGAGCTCATTTGTAATGCAGAGGATTACTCCTCACTGTGGAGGAATCTCAGGCCTGTTAGCTATATAGATGATGTGCATTTTTCCAGCTGCGTGTGAGCACAAACATCTGCATATGTGTATCCATTTCAGTATGTTTTAGATATGGCTAATCCATTTATGTATTAGTTACTCTCGCAAAATTTGACATGCAAAATGAGCGTATAAAAGAGAAATTGATTGGTCAGTAGGGGGAAATGGATAAGGAAAGCTTTCAAAATATATTCAGGTGTGTGTTTAAATCCAGGCTGTGACACTTTTGTCTTTCAGGCACCTCTAAGATGTTTCCAGGCTTGTTTATGGTGATAGACATCCTCTTTGGGAGACACGAACTGTGCAGGCCACTTTAACAATAATTAAGAGTTACTTGTTAAAAATCTGTGGCAAAGTCTCTTCCGTTTCCCCACCCCCCACACCACTGAGGATGTTTACCCTCTTCGCTTTGTCGAGTCGTGGTCTAGTGGTTAGACGTTGAGCTTTGCTTTTCATGCTGGAGATGATTTGATTCCCCTATACAAAAATGTTTCCCTCTTTAAATGTCAAAAAATACAAAATCTTTAGTTGTAAAACAGTGCTTTGATGTCAGAAGCCTCACTTTCATATCTAATTGCTTGAATAAAGAGTTTGCCTCAGCCTGTATACGTATGTATACGTACGTCTGCAATGTAATGGCAGATCTAGCCTCAAGCTGCCGTATCCATCACAATAATGTGCTTCATTTACAGCCACTTTCACCTTCTGTGCTTTATCAGCTTGTTTACGTCTTCCTTAATGTGCCTCGCAGGCTTTTGGTGTTCTCTGTGTTTCCCACTTTTTCATCGTACCCTTAAAATGGCTTTGATCCTTCCAGATGTGTTATAAAAAAAATCTTCTTTTCCCATCAGGTTTTAATTACTGTTATTTGCTGACACAAGCGGCTGTCTGATGGTAAGCGTTGAGGGCTTCGTTTCTTTCTCCTGTTCTTCTCTTTGATCCCAATTCCCCCACCCCTTGTTTTCCCTCTCTTCATCACGTGCCGATTACAGGTGTGACCGTGTGAGCGGATGCTGCCATGGGAGTGCGTGGATGTCTGGTTGTGTGAAGGCGAGGGCAGGCTCATTATCTGATCAGGCTTGTGTAGGCCGAAGCAACCAGCCAATTAGCTGTTGGTTTGTGCTCCTGGAGAAGAGCTCCGGTAGCCTCTGTGGCCTGCTCTTCTGCAGAACTGTTCGTTAGGAAGAGATCATGCCTTGTTTCTATCATAGTGGAAGTAATTGCGTTGTTTTTGTGTTGACGTGTGAAGCACCGACACACGTTTAGCATGTATGTTATCGGATAATTGGTGGATGAATTCCCAGTGCGACATGCATCGACACGTCAATGGACCTGGATTCTGGACACAGCTTTTTAAGTTTAGCATTAGCTAGGTTGTTTTTCTTGAAGATCTTTCCACATGACTCATGTTAGCGTTGGCCAGTGTATTGAACTCTGCTTCAGCTTTACCCTGCAGTGCTGGTCAAGTGATTTCAACTTTGACCTTGCTTGCAGCTGACCTTTCAAAGTGCATCCAATTTGCATGACGAATATATCTTTCCAACCCATGTCTGTGATTTATGCCTTGTGTATTTTGGAGTACAATGAAACAAAAGTTTAAAAACTTTCAGACTTTATGAAGAGAGCTTGAATCCCTCAGTTCCTCAGTTCCTGAACTGATTTAAATTCAACAATAAAGTTTTGTGAATCACATTTGATGAGTCCTATTTTCTTTCTGCTGTGTATCTAAGCAGTCACAAGGATTTTTTTTTTGTTATAATCTCAAATGTTTTCACAGTTTACTGTTACATTGGCCTCTGTGTTTGATCTAGACGTCTAGAGTCCACAGTGATTTGGATACCTAGCTGCTGTTGGCTATGTCGATGTGTGAATGGCAGATTTTGTTTTTTTTTGGCAGGTGCCATTGCCATTACTGTGTTTGTTTGGCTTAACCAACACTCTGTATTGAGAAGCACAGGTGTTAGCCATGATGGTGTGGTCCTGGGGGGTGAGAATAGAGCTTGGTGTAGGAGGGTGGGGAGGCATCTGTGCGACCAGCAGGTTCCAAGATTAAATGTGTCCGTACAATCACACTTTTTTTTTAACCCTGTAAATCAGGACCAGGTAGAATTGGAGTTCTTGTAGTTTGTTACTGTGGCCTACAGATTAGCACAGGTGGACCAAAACTGTGTAGATGATGTGAGTTTAAATTCAGATTCTACAAATAAATGTTGTAAACATGCCAAAAATGCTTTAGTGCAGCAACATTTAATGTTGGTGGCTAAATCTAATCTGTTTTCTTCTTTTTGTTGTGATTAAAGCTTGAGGCTGTTAAGTGGAAGGTCATTGGTTCAATCCTACTTAAGCAGGTTCCAGGATGTACTGGGGAAGACTGGGATTTTGCTTAGTTAAACCTAATAAACATAATTTGCATCTTAAAAATATAAAGGCTGCCTGTAGATTAAAATAATGCATCGTAATTAATTTGCTTTTTAACTTATAATTTATTCCTTTGTTGGCAAAGCTGAATTCTGAGCAGCCATTACGCCAGTCTTCAGTGTCACAATACAAATCATTCTAATATATCAGCAAAGAAATAAAAATCAAACACAAATCTGTGATAATTAATTTCTTAATTGACCAATTTTTATATGTAATGGATGTTTTACAGTTACAGTTACATGGCAATTATGTAACTGTTTTTCTGTGTTGTCAGGTTTTTAGAATTGCTTAATTTCATATATATATATATATATATATATATATATATATATAGATATACATATATATATATTGTCATATACAGAATAATGGATGAACTACATAAATGCCCTTATTCGCATTTTTACAATATCGATGGTTATGATAAATGATACTGTACTATAGGAGTAAAAAACACCTATATGGTTTGGTGCATAAATAAGACAAAATAAGATTCTGAAACACTGTTAAATGATTGACTGCTTCTTTCTATAAAGGATCCTTGAGGTTTAAAGGTGTGAACTTGTTCTTCTCACCATCGCTTTTTTTTTGTTTTTAAGCTGTGACTCATCTCCATTTTGACTTTCAATCATCTGTGCTCTACTTTGTAAAATGGCATATGCAGTGTGGCTCCATATATTCGATGATTACACTAAGACGAGACCTCATTTTATTCACACATTGTGTTGCTGTATGTGCCTGCATGTTTCCGGGCATGACTAATTGAGATATATCATGTTTTTTAAGAGACCCAGTGAGTGTGTTTGGAGCCTGGTCTGGGTAGAACCCATAAAGACCTTAAACTCTTGGCAAATGCAGTCCTCAAATATGAATCTCCATTGCAATTTCAAATGACTAAATGATTGAGTTTTTTTCAACACCGCTTCAGCCATCCATTCAAATTGATTCTGATTGCTATTCCACTTCGGGTGAAGTGTTCAGAGTTTGTCCTCTCTGGTAGAGATAGTAGCTTCTCATCCATTTCCTTAGAGGGCCGTTTTATCTGTATTGCAGTTAAAAAGAGCCGAGTGAGTCACCGCATGCACAAACCAAACAGAGACACCGTAAAGTGGCACCCGACACAGAATAGTGAAGCTGGCGTCTACCACAATAGAGACTGTGACACAAAAGCTCACTAAAACTTACTGATAGTCAATCCTTTAATTAATCCGGCGTGTGGGCATGTGACGGCTTGTGGCTAGAGGGATACGGAGTGTCATTGTTCCGTTCTGCTTTAATTCGCAGAAATGGGCGTCCCTGTTCATGGATCATGGATCATGGATCAGCAGTAACATGATGTAGCCATTCTGTATCTTAATGAGAGCTGAGGCTGCTTGCCTTTGATGTCACTGCTGTATTTTATGAATGACAGTGAGTCTTATATAACTGCACTAGTTGCCCTCACCCAGCATACATGGACTCCTAGAGGACAGTGATCTGGTGCTGATAACAGGGCTGTAGAGTAAGTTTATGCACAGTTGCAAATTAGAAGGGAATTTAAAAACTTTTGGGCTTTTTTTCTGTAAAATTTGACATTTCTCACTCTTAAATATTAGGAAGAAATTGCAATAAGGCATAAGCAATAAGACATCAGTAAATATTTGCTTTTATTAATCAAATTATTTGAACTAACAATTCTCCCAGCAGGTAAAATATTAATAAAACACTATGTGTAGGCTGTTGGTTGCATAGCAACTTTGATACATTAATATAAACCATGTGGCCACAGGTGTACATTTTACAGCTTCAAATGCAGCAGAATGAAATCAGAATTTGAGTCAGAAATATCCTTTTTATAATTATAATGACAGTAGGCACACTTGCTACTCAACACTAAATAGTGTAGGGCACCGTCTCTTTCACAGTCTTTCACTGAACTTCTTTCAGCACAGCTTTTTTAGCACTGCCGTCTTATGCTGGATAGAAGTGCACATCTCATCTATCTTTCATAATCGCAGAGTTACTTAGATGCTCCCTCCCAGTCTTTGAGCTGCCTCGTTCTTCTTTCGCTGACTTGTTTACTGCAAACATTTGTAGTTGATGTGTTATTAGGAGTTTCGAGAGTCTACTTTTTTTGTTTTAAAAGTCTCTAATTTTCCCCATCTCTGTCTCCACAGCTTTCCCCCACGGACAAAAACCTGGAGTTTGACCGAGACTTTCGCATCCGCCATTATGCTGGAGATGTGGCGTAAGTGCACTCTCTGCTGTTTTGGACCATAAGCCCCAAATGCTGTAATTAAAAAGCACCATTAGTAACCCACAGAAGGCTTAACTAAGTGGAAAGAGATCTAGTTCTTCCCTTGGGCACAGATTTGGTAAATAAACATTTGAATGACGCAAGCGTATTAGTCACTCTGAATGATGTAAATGCCGGTTACCAAAACAAGTTGATTCCGAATGTGAATGCAGTTTCATATTCTCACTTCAGCGGTTTGCCAGATTGCAGGCTGTCAGTTATTTCCTAAAGTTCTGTGGGTGTAGTAGGTGTGATGTGACACCACATTGAAATGCCTTGTTGATGTTCAGGCTCCTTTGTTTGTGTGTGACAATGAGAGAAATGGGTAGAAGAATGATATCTAAAATTATATTCTCAATTCAGGAGCCAGAGCTCTCTCTGTGTCAGTTATAATACTGCTTGTCTTCAAGGAGGCTTGAGCATTTACTATAACACTCATATTTAGATCAGTATTAAGTGAATGTAAACATTGTGTCTCTGTGTGTGGTTTCAAAAAAATTATGTTTGTTTGAGCTTCACAATTAGCCCAACAACAGCAACATGGACTCAACCAATTGCATTAGTGCAGGGGCGGGGCTAAATATTTATTGACCAATAGAATGGAACAATGTCTGCCCACTTTTTCTTCTGCTTTTGTTCCGGAAGTATTTTTTCCATGAATTTTTCCAATAGGGTAAAACATGGTTAAAAATGATTATTAAAAAAATTGTTAAAAATAATGCGGGCTGATGGCTGCAATAAAAGCATATACCATTGATTAAAGAAATTGCACAGTTCACCTTTAAGTCTGAAATTTGCTATGTGCAGACTCTGTATATTTGTGTAATTCAGTCGTTGTGGTTGTGTGTTTTGTTTCAGTTATTCTGTTGTAGGCTTTATTGACAAGAACAAGGACACCTTGTTTCAGGACTTCAAGAGGTTACTTTACAACAGGTCAGTATTACCATAAAGTACATCCCTCCAGTCTTATTTGCATACCTGCCAGATGTCACACAACATCCGTGACTAAGAGGGTTTTATCTCTACAACCAATCAAAACCCTTCATCAACTTCCTGTGGGTCGTCATAGCACACTCCTCACCCAGGGCCAACCCTGAGTGTGCTGAAGGCCATGTGGCCAGAGGGCAAGCTGAGCATCACAGAGGTCACCAAACGACCCCTGACCGAAAACAATAGCTCCACAGAGCGGATGACTGAAAAACCATGCCACTCTCTTCAAAAACTCCATGATATCTCTTGTGGAGAACTTGGCCAGCAAGGTGGGTGTGTTTGAAGCAGTTTGGATGGAGGGCGAGTTGATAACGAAGGTAGTCACACCCCTAATAACTCCTAAAGTCAATTTGAAATAATAAGAGTGATTAATACTGCGAGTCAAGCATGGAAGGCACAAATGGAAGGAAAAGGGATGGGCATATAGATGTTTTGCTAGGGTTTACAAAGGTCCCAAATTTCCAAATACAATACTCGATGTCGATATCACTATTAGTCCGTGAATGATTTTGTTAGATGAATAGAAAATAAACGCAAAGCTCTGAAAGAGAAGTTGAGGTACCTGGAAAAATTGTCTAGTTTATTTATCAATATATGAATATAAAAAAGTTTTTTCATGCAGAAGGCTGTGAATGTCCAATTGAGGGTCATCATGCCGAAAATATTTAATAGAGTGCAACAGTCAAGGTCCAGAAGGAAAATCGTAAAAATCTAAAGTGTTTTTTAACAATAGATTATATGCCTTTAAAAGACGAAACTGCCGTGTTTGGTAATCAATGGCATATACTTTTGTTGAAGCCATCAGCATTATTTCAACTAATTTTATTAAATCATTTGCAAAGGGATTAAAGTTTTTGTCTCCACTAAAGCTATTAAGTACCCAGTCTTGTACCTTTGTCTTTTTGTCCAATTTTCAAATACTTTTTTAGTTTTTAATGCGAATATCCTCATAGCTGGTTGGTGTGGTAATTTAATAAAGATTTTCTTTTAAATCGCTATGAGAAAAATTATTCTGGAATCAAAGTCGTTAAAAAAGTGTGAGGCCACTGTTGCGTTCTATAGATGCAATTACTCACAATCGCCCTCTGTTGGTTCATGTAGGAGCCATACTACGTGCGTTGCATAAAGCCGAATGATGTTAAGTCACCGCTGCTGTTTGAACACGAGCGCTGCAAGCACCAAGTGGAGTACCTGGGCCTCCTGGAGAACGTCCGGGTGCGAAGAGCTGGTTTTGCTAACCGACAAACCTACCCACGGTTCCTTCAGAGGTGAACTTCCTATGTTTTTCCATTTGTATGGCCAACATGTCAATTTCAAAGCATTTTTTAAATAATTTATTTGTTTATTTTATGTTTCAATAGTCTTTTTATTTGATGTTCATGATTTGACATTTGTGTATGGTTTCAGCTCATGAATTGCAACTCAATGCTCTTGTGACAGCTTGTGTGAGACTGTTGCATCTTTGGTTGCTAGTGACATCTGAAACTACAGATTGATCAGATCTTATGCAACGTCTGTTGGTGTGAATGCTGTCATCCTCTGGAGTCCCTTCTTCACGAAGTGTCATAATTGCTAAAGGGTTTTATGTAACAATGACGTGCAAGAGTCTTTTTCCAAAAGCCTTGAGAGCATACATTGTACTTTGTCTCTCAATATACAATGATTCTTGATATATAGGGACCAGAATCCTTGAGCAAAAACCTATAAGATATTCTCCTAAAGTCTCAGTTTTTTTAAGATGAAGTGTCCCAAGTCTCGGAGGCCTCTGTATATTGCTCAAAACAAATAGTTCCCTAAAGAAACTCTGAAACACACTTGCCACAAATCTGATGAGTTAATGAGATTCAACACCTGAGTTGACAAAATGTCTGTCGCTGAGAGGAAGTTAGACTGAAATTCTTCTAATTGAGAATGCAGTGTTACACACTCCACGGAGTTGATTGTGTTGCAGATGTGCATGGAATATAATGCACTACTTAGAGGCGAGATTGGACAAATGAGAATTTGATCCAAGGATTTGGTCTGGCCTCACATCGCTCTTAAATAAGCACTCGTTGTGTTATATAATGCTTGTTACGAAACGGATAGTTCGGACTCTATATTCTGATTGGATGAGGCCACACTTATACATATATATAATCTATATATATGATATATATACTAATTTTTTTTTTTTTTTAATAAATTATATGTTTTTTAAATAACAATATTGAGGTATTGCTTCTAATCCCTTAAAACATTCTTCTTTCCTTTTCATTTTTTAGGTATAAGATGATCTCCGAGTTCACCTGGCCCAACCACGACCTGCCATCTGATAAGGAGGCGGTGAAACGTCTATTGCAGGGTTGTGGGTTCGAACACGACGTGGCCTACGGCAAGACCAAAGTGTTCATTCGCACCCCTCGAACAATCTTCAGCCTGGAGGAGCAGAGAGCAGAGATGGTGAAGAGGATCGTCCTCTTTCTGCAGAAGGTTCGAGCTCAATACTTCAGACATGTTATGTGTAGCTTAGGCTTGCTGTGAACTTATATAAATATATACAGTGGCTATTTGGACACATGAATGTCCTTGCATGGTATAACGAATATATCAGACCAGTGTCATTCATTTTACAAGAAAATAATACTTTTAAAGTGAAATATTTAGCAAAAAGAGGTATTTGCATCATACATCTTTTAATAAAAAAATGCACAAAAAAGTAAAGTTAGTTAGCTTTACTATCACTTGTTTAATATTTTGTTACCTATTGCAATGGCATGCAGACATTTTTAGTTCTGACTTAAGGGTCGAAATATACTTTTTTGGACACCATATAAATATATATGCATTTGAAAATCGAATGTCCTCCCACAAAGTGCAAGGCTCTTCATGCTTGCTCCTATGAATCATGATACCATTTTCGACCTCAAGCCTAACCCAGCTAACCTTATAACCTCATTATACACTACCATTTCAATGAAGCTTTGGGGTTTCAGAAGACTTTCTTAACATGTTTTGAAGAAAGCGTCCCTGACCAACATTGAAAATGTTTCTATGCTCACCAAAACTGCAATTCAAATTTATTTGATTAAAATACAATAAAAAAATGCACAATCTTCTATTAGAAATTTCAAATAGCGAATTTTCCATTTTGCTCATGTGTTTAACAATAATAATCTTTTATATCAATTTATATGTATATTATCCGGCATCACCGTATCGGATGATCAAGTTGTAATGACACGCACTTGCTACAGAAACTAGCGGCAACCTCACAAAAAATAACAAAAGCTGGGCGACCGTCCCATATAGTTTCATAAAAAGCAAAGCCTGTTGATCCATTTTCCCCACCCATATGTTTCATATGGTATTTGGCTGGTTTTCAAAAATTAAATCTGATCAGAGGAAATTTCTTAAAGACTTTCATTATGGGCACCACTCAGTGGCAGGCAACATTACTCTAACTTCAGCTGTCTCGATACAGCAAGGCTCCATATCCGCACCATGCACCACGTCTCCTGGTGAGGTGTCTTTCCACCATTACTTTTCAACAGCACACCTCACACCACAGCATACTGAACAACAAGGCAACAATAGAACAATATGGCACCCAAATCCCACCACCTCACAGCATTTTTGTATTTTGTCTGTGTAAATACACAACGCGCAGTACTTTGTGGCATTTTTAAAGGGACTTTTCTACCTTTATTTTTCCTCAGGAGCATGAGAATACTTAGAATGGCAGATTTATTGACGACAGCAGGGATACGTCTATTCTCACAACCGCGTCACACAAAATGATTGTGGGTTCTAAGTATAAATTCCCCACTCTCGCTTTACTGTCTTCAGTGACTGACTGTTATTAGAAATCAAAGCATCTATTCTGTCTGCGCATGGAGTGTTTTTTTACCACTCTCCCATTTCAAGATCTTATGCGCTATTTCAAAAGATGTTATCAGGGAGTACCCATTATCGAGATGCTTTTAAACACAAACTGACATGGTTTTCCATCACGCTTGTGTTCAATATCAAACTCTCAGTTCTAGGCTCAGTGTTTCTGTTTCATAGTCTCACTTGACTGCTACATTCATGAGCAGACACATATTAAAGTGTTTAATCTGTGCTCTTCCTGAATCAGAGATTGATTGTTTGATATTTCATATAGATTCAGAGCTGGATAAAGGTGTCATCCTGACACAGGTTCATTTTGGGTTCCCTAAGGGGAAAAAAAAAAACTTATTTGTGGGAATTTTGTCAGTGTATTAATCACATTGTATACCTCCAGGCAATAACCGAGCATCCCAGCAGAGCTGATATCACTTGTGTCGATCTTTTGTGAGTGACAGGCGCTAATGTGTTATTTTGCACAAAAAACAGCTTATGGTTGGCCCTAAACACTGAAACCATTCACATGTGTGTCTTAAGGTTTGGATCATCTTTCTTTCATGCACAATCCCTTTATCAGCATATGGCAGACTGGTTTGACTTGTGCCAAGTCTGCCAGTTTTGCCAGCGGTTCCAACATTTGTGCCAAAGGCTCCTAGTGAAGCCAATTTAAAAATGCTACTGCTCTTCTCTTTGAATCTCCTTGTTTGTAGGCCTTTGAGTTCTGCTTCCTCTTATTCTTTGTCTCTCATTTCTCAGTGCGTAGCTCATGGAGATGCATTTATCTTAAACCAAAATAACCCACAATCCCCCAATCAATGCTCAGTTATTCTTCACCTCCCACTTTCTCTTCACTGATTTCCTGTCTGTCTCACCCCACCACTCCTTCACAGATTCCCAGCCATTTTTCTGTGCCATTGCCTTCCTCCGCCCCCCTCACTCCACTGTCATTTCTAAGCCGTTACGCTTTAGCGCTTCTCCCGTAGGTGATGAAAATACCCAGGATCCTCTGCTCTGCCTGCTAGCTCCTTTGGGCAGATGCAAGATGCTGTGCTGTCTCTCATTGTACGACCCTCTGTTCAGCTCATCAGCAAGATGTGGCTTTGAATGGAGGCAATTTGAAGCAAATCGGATCAGCTGTACAAAACACAAACATCGAGTGACTACATTATTCATGAATTTCCTCCCTTTTAATTAATATTTAATATGTTCAAGCCTCAGCATCCACATCGACCAGCCATGTTAGTTTTGGTTTCTGTTATGAGAGAAGCTCTCTGTTTTTTTATGGACGGAGTTAAATCCCATATCACTAATTTCTGAACAGATTTAAGACTACTTTCCAAACACAATGTGGATTTTATTGCATTTGTTGAGGCAAACAAATGCTCAATGCACAGAGATGTCAGACTCCCTGTATAAATCTCCTATATTTTCTCCCATAAATCCCTTATGCCTCCTCTAGGATTGTTTGTTTTTGCTTAGATCTTCTCTGCAGCATCTTCTTCCTTTTGCTGTGTCAGATTGCAGTGGTAAGCGAACACTATTTTACAGAAAAATTAAGCATCTTTTACTCAGCATGGTCAACTGGGGCTTTTTTCCATTTTTATACTTGTCATGTAAGTTTCTGTTAAATGTATGCCTGGTTTTGTGATGTACGATTGCAATATCCCCATTCTGATGGCTCAGGAGACAACAGTTAATGGGGATACGCCATCACTGGTAAAGTGGGAAATGGAAATGTACTGCATCTAATGGAGGTGCTTTACCATTCTGTCCTTGAAAAGAGCCGTTTCAGATGTGCTCAATGTCATTCATCTGGGCAAATAATAAAGGAATATATCAAAATATCTTTACAGTACTTTAGGACTACAAAGTAGCAATATTTTGTCTGAATTTTTAAATGGAGATTCACTCTGATTCATTGAATCAGTTGTTGACTCAAGAACAGTCGCAATCGGATTAGTCAGATTTGCAAATAATGAATCATTGAGTGCAGTTAGTTCATTCACAAATTGAAATGTTGATTTCTTCATTTCAGAATATTGAGTAACTATATGGTTTTATAAAATGTGGTGGAGTAAAAAGTATGATATTATGCTTTGGAGTAAAGTGAAGTAAAAAGTTTCCCAGTTGGAAAAATAAAAAATAAAAATACTTTGCTTAACTTTAACTTAACTCAAATTAAGTATTGTCTTAAGCCAGTAAGCAGCCACCTAGCAATCACCCAGAAAACCTTCGAAACCACACACATAACAACATGCTGCAAACATATAAGCAAATGCATAGCAGCACCCTAATTTCGCACCACTTTTATTCAGATAATATACAAATTTTGAGAAGTATTACAGCAGTCAAATGTAAAGCAAGTGACAGCTGCAAAAGGAGCCTTGCTGTTATTTGGCTGAGAAAGTGGCAGCACCCCAACATCTACCCCAGAAACACACACACACGCACACACACACACACACACACACACACACACACACACACACACAACACACTAGTCCAACAATCTGCCAGAGGACACAGAGAAGATGGAAGCTTCCATCACCAAGTCAATGGTTTGCCAGGCACATGGTATTGATTTATGAAAATGGCTCCTTTCGTGTCTTCCTCCCCCACCGTCTCATGGGGTTGTCTGTGGTTAGGATCTTTTGTGTATGCGTTTAACTCTGCCACATACCCTGACCGTGATTCTGTCCTGCCAGTGTGTGAAATTGTGTGTGTTGAGGGATTGTGGGATTTGCCTGCCTGCCTCTCTGATTAATGATAAGTCACCTCACATTCTGTCAGCCATCTGTAATTGCCTTTTGACACCTGATGGCACATCTGAATAGATTCTGCTAGAATTTCTTTGTCCCGTTTTCTGCAGGTGAGAGATTCAAACAGCATCTTTTTATTCATTTTTACATTTCACCTCAATAAAGAAGCTGTTTGCACAGCAGTTACAGTCATTAAAATGCGTAGATCTTATCCTATCACACTCTGTCTTTTTAATCAAATATTTTTCGGCAGCCCTGAAAAGAAAATTAGGAAGAAAAAGTGCTAAACAATGGGATTTGATTGAAAGATTTAGGCTTTAATTATTTATTACATGAGACTTCTTTGTCTTAGCTTTCTCCACTTTGGCTTTGATGAGTATGGAAATCCGCTGCGGAGAGGTGGTATTGTGCTGGGTTTGTTAAACGCTGATCAGACGAGCTGACTGGGGAGGGGGGCAGGGTGAGTTGAGGTCCTGTTATTGGCCTGATTTACCCACATTCCCCCGGGTGTTGTCTACTACCACTATCCTCTCTAAAAACAAACACAGACCGTCTGTCCGCCCCACTGTTTTAAGCATTTCCAATGTCATCAGCATGGACAGTGTGAATGTGCAGTCGGCATCAACTCTCTAAATGAGCATAAACACAATTTGGACAGCTCAGGCTGATTTCACTGACATTCTGCTATGTTGGTTGTGATTGCAATGGTACATAGATTTGTTGTTAGGAATATTTGTAATATTGGATATTTATGGAAGCCTGTTTCTGCCACTGAATAAAAAATAAATAAAAAAAGGTAATTACGAATTTTTATCTCACAATTTCAACTTTACATCTTGCAATTCTGACTTTTTTTCTCAGAATTGTGAGATATAAACATGCAATTATGAGAAATTAAGTCAGAATTGTGAGATATAAACTGGCAATTCAGATTTTTTTCTCAGAATTGTGAGATATAAACTCGCAATTCTGAGAAATTAAGTCAGAATTGTTTTAATAAACTTGCAATGGACCCTTTTCACATTTCCAGGTTTTTCAGCAGCGGAAGTCGTCGTAGTTGGATTAACTTGAATAGCAGTGAATGGGAGAGTACCACAAATATATTTTTTGCATTCCCATTTGCTCAAATAGCAAAAGAAAAACTCCACGATAGTGTTTTCATGACTTTCAATAAAAGGAAAAAAATTGAGAAAGACTGGTAACGGCTATCAGAAGAGAGAACGATGTCAAATTTACCGTCCCTCCCACGCGGCAATAGAAACACCCTCGCATTAGCATTAACTGTTTTTTTGTAATTTGATGAAAAGGTGATATAACACAAAGAATAGTGTTCTAAATCTAGATACATTTAAAAAAAATACAAATATGAAAAACTTTCGAGGATTTATGATGCTGACGACCGTTAAACGCATCATCACAGTCTTGTGAAAAGGGTCCATTGCGAGTTATAAACTCACAATTCTGATGACATATCAGTCTTTTTTCTCCTTAGAGCTGGACTTTATAACTCACAATTACGAGTTCATATTTCACAATTCTGAGAAAAAAGTCAGAATTGTGAGATACAAACTCGCAATTGCGAGTTTATATCCCGCAATTCTGACTTTATACAGTATCTTGCAATTCTGACTTAATAACTCGCAGTTGAGTTTATATCTCACAATACTGAGAAAAAAAGTTAGAATTGCAAGTTTATATGACACAATTCTGAGAAAAAAGCTAGAATTGCGAGCTGCAAACTCGCAATTGCGAGAAAAAAGTCAGAATTGTAAGATAAAAAGTCGCAATTACCTTTTAAATTTTTTATTCATTGGCAGAAACGGGCTTCCATAGGTATTTGCAACATTTATTTGTTAATTTCATATGATGAGAGATGTCTGCTGCATTACGCTGAAATTATAAATATTATAGTTTACCCTTAAAAATCCATGGCTAAGTGTGCATTACACGCAATGTATGAAGGGAGTTGTTTTTGCAACTCAGTTTAAATTTACATGCATTTACTCACTGTACATGTCTTGTAGTCAAGAATTAATTCAGAATCATTTTCACACTCTTGAACAGAAACAGTCTAAAAACATCCGTTCAGATGTTTAGCCTGACAAAAACAATAGGTTATGCAATAAGCATTTTCTCTATTATGTAATATGTAAATACCTTTTAACATTAAAATAGCTAATTATCATCAGCTTAATTTCTACCCACTTTAGAACCAAAAAAGGTAATTGTAGTTAAAGCACATTTCAAAGTGTTTTATACCCAAAATGCAAATCTGGGAAACATGCAGCATTGTAAAGATATGAAATTGACCTTTCAACCTATATTTAGCAAAGCTAATTACCATTATGTACTCAATAGTACATTATAATTGATGCCTAATCAATAATATCAATAAGTTATTCTCTGAATTGCGCTACATTTCTTTCAGTCTGATTGATTGGTTTGTGTTTAGAAATGACAAGTGTACATCATGTACATCACATTGGTTTGGTGATGTAGGACCTCTGTTTGCAGATTTGCTGAGTATGAATGTGGAGCCTTGCTGTTTCTTCACTCCTCTGCATTAGTCATACGGTTAAGTTACGTAATGCGTTCAGTCACAGTAGCACAGCAACTCAAAGGCAAGTTCTTCCTTGAGGTCAGTGCTAGCACACAGGCAAAGACTAGAGGCCATGTAGGGAGACTCGCCCACACTTCGGTGCTGATTTGTATTTTATTTTACACAAAATTTTAAACTGAATACAGTGTAATGCGTGCTTGAGGCATCTGTGGTGACAGTTCAGGTAACCAAAATCAGCATCCTCATAATATTTACAGTACGGTAAGACAGTTTTATGGAAAAGGATATTGGAATTGATGTCTTTGGACAACACTTCAAGTTTAACCACGTTTATGATGCCATATTTGCCAGACATAAGGCTCTTTTCACTTCTTCCCACCTGAGTCAATGTAAAGTGGGTTCAACATATGGTAGGGATTTTTACTGAATACTGAGCCACTCAAACAGCTCCCCAGAGGTCCATTATCATCTATTATTGGTGTCTAAGACAGGCCTTACACCCTCGGAAATGCACTTTGGGTGCCACAGATCAGATTATATGTATCATTAGCTATATTCCTAGCTATATTCCACTCAGTCTAGCTAAAGGGCTATTACACACAGGAGCAGATGTGTTATATATGGCATCATGGTATACTGTATCTCTACCAGGGGTATTCTCATACACAAATAAACATAATAAAATAGCTATATTTAGACTTGAAGTAACGGAAATACTTGAAAAGACATTATGCATCTGGTTGCAAGAAAAAAGGTAACCGTATTCAGTTACAGCTCAAAAATAGACTTTATCGGGTTATCGTATATTTTTGTACTTTGTACTTTTTTTGTCTTATGTCTAAAATTTAAATGTAGTAAATATTTTTTTCATGTCATATATATTTATTGTAGTCCAAATAGCAATATTTTAGTCAAATAGAATTTAAATTTAGTCAAAAAATGTTATTTGTCAAAGTTTTAAAAAGCAATTTCTGAGTAAATTTTTTTAAATTTGCCTTGAGATAGTCCATATTGTGATATTTGGATAAGGTTACAATATTAATTATGATCTTTCACACTCTTTTTCTGTCACTCACAGGTGTGGCGTGGGACACTGGCCAGAATGCGTTACCGCCGCATGTGTGCCTCCCTCATCATCATTCGAGCATACAGAAGATACAAGGTTAAGTCGTACATCCGTGAGGTCAACCGACGCTTCAAAAACGTGTGTGGCATGAAGGATCACGGCAAACATGTGAAGTGGCCCACACCGCCTAAGGTCCTGCGCAAGTTTGAGGAGGCACTGAGGAACATCTATAACAGGTCAGAGTTACAGAGGACAGGAAGTGGACAGGCTCACTGGTGCTCTGTGTGACTCATGGGGTAGTCATGTATGACTCCAGCTGTGCTGCAGTAACGTCAGCCGTATGGCGGGGGACACAGTCTGGCCTAATGTTACCATAACAATGTAATGTCTCTGACTCACTCCCATTCTTTCAGCTCTTTATCATTGTTGGACAAGGAAATTTTATTTTTTGCTATAGGCTTGTATATTTCTTGGGTCTTTAAGTTAGGAATGGCTCTCTTGCGTTCAACAGGGCTATTGTTGCTGCCTGAAGCACTTATTGATCTTTGGATCAAAGTCTTGTTGGAGATCTATTCACAAGAGCCTTAACACAGCTCTGACCCTGAAATCGATGTAGAAAACAACCCAAAAGTCAAAATAATATTACTGGTGTTTAGATTTCTAGTCACACAACTAATGTATGACATTTTTTGGCATTTTATGGCATTTAAAAAAAAAGTAAGCATTTTTTTCAATACAAATTATATTATCAGCATAACAGCTTGAGTGAAACATCTACCTGAAGTTAACATGGATTTCATTTGGTTTGCCCCCTTTTACTTTAATGCAAAAACTGCATGAAAAGCTAATAAATAATTAAATTGTTAAAATGTGAAAATTTACAATAAATAACAAATTAATACAATCAAAATAAAGGACAAAAAGCACTCAAAAATCACTGCTAAAAATAAGTTATTATATATTTAAATATTTTTGTTTTATATGCATGTTGTGTGAAAACTATTCCTTTAACTTACATCAGAGTCGTGAACATGCAAATATTTGTTAAGTTATTGTTTTTTTCTTTCAGTGGGTATTCTCAGGGGGTACTTTTTTTACCGAATTTTTTGGATAACGCTTTTTAGTTTACACTTTTTAAAACCAGAAAAATTTCTGCTTATATTTAGGTTTAATTAAAATTTTGAATCCTATATTACCAATGTGGTTTCAGTATATTTATGTGGACTTTTTAAGCTACTGTGTACATTACAATTCATGTTGCAGGCAATGGCCTTGTGTTTATGATATTTATTTAAATATATTTTAGATGGTGGGCCTGGATGCTCATTAAAGACCTGTCTCCAGAGGAGATGGTGCAGATCAGGGCTAAAGTGGCCACATTAGAGTGTCTGAAGGGGCAGAGAGCAGATCTCGGCCTGCAGAGAGCCTGGGAGGGCAACTACCTGGTTAGTGTTTAAAACCGTCTGGTTTGAAATAAATTATGATACATTTAGTTTACATTGTTTAACACAAACATTTTTCTATTCTTAGAAAAAGGACAGTCCTGGGACAGCGTCTTCCTTTACTCTTGTTTCCAGTGATCTGCAGAGGAAAGATAAGTTCATGAGAGTCCTCTTCTCCTGCAATGTCCGCAAAGTATGTCCTTCATTATATTAGGTTGAGTCCTCTCTGACTGACAGTTACGTGAATCATTGCTGCAATATTAGATGTTTGGCCCGACCTGGCATGTACATGTAACACTATGCCTTATTATGTCGCACACAGATCTTCAATCTCGCTTCAATATCACAGCTAGAGACTCCCCTCGCAGCACTCTGCTTCCACTCACTAGCCCCATCCCCCACTCTCACAACATGGACCCCGTCAAGCAATACAAAGACAAATGAAGAGCATCACACTGCCTCATTATAATGTAAATATATACCTGTTTTTTGATTCAGTTAAGAGGGCATTCAAACAGCGCCAGAACTTAAATTGCAGTCATATTTGGAGTGCAAATGTAGTTTGGTGCCCCGATTACAGAGAGTCACTTCAGATTCTTCACATGTCCAGAAGTCCACAAACTGAATTTAAGAACGGTTTAAGCAAAAAAAAGAATTTATTTGGTGATTATTCAGATTGTAGTATTGTAATAGTTATTGCAGTTATTTCAGATATTTCCTCATATTTAAATCAAACTGGATTCTGTTTATAGCCTTCCAGGGGTGATAAAGTCTTTTTTTTTTTTTTTTTTTTTCTGTAAACCTGAAACATTTCATCCTGTGCTAAAGCTGGTAGAACATCTAGACTTTTCATTCATGGTCACTTTAGATAACATAGCTTTACATTAAATTATTTTTCCATTTTGCTTGAAACGGCTGTTTTTTTTACTTTCTACTCATGTATTACTAAAATGTAAGTCTTTACTGTCACTTTTGATTAATATATTGCACCGTTGCAGCATCGAAGTATTAAATTCTTTCACAAAAAATTAACTAATTTTGAAACTGCATTGTAGGTTGTTTTTTTAATATAATAATAATTAGGTAACACCGTTAGTAAAAGGGGCAATTCTCTATGAAATAGTCCTCTTATTAGCATGCATCCCATTATACACATATTTTGACTGCTATTTAGTAATTCATAAAGCCACATATTCTGCATGATCATAGTCTATATCCTTAATCTTACCCAATACCTAAACTTAACAACTACCTTACTAACTATTAATAAGCAGTAATTAGGAGTTTATTAAAGCAAAAGTCATAATTACTATTTAGTTAATAGTGAGAACTGGACCTTAAAATAAAGTGTGACCATAATTATTCTAATTTAATTTAGTAGGTAGAGGGAGAAGTGTTTGTGGTTGAAGTGACTCCAAATGAACTTTATGAATGTTTAAATTTCGCATCCCACAGAATCATTAAGGGTTGGGTTTTTTTTTATTGCTAGGCACGTGGCGCCTTTGAATAATGAAATTAGCCCCAACCATGCAGGTAAGTTAATCTTCTGAGTGCTTCTGAAATGCTGGGAAATAGATTTTGTTGTCGAAATCTACACGCAGTTGGGGAAGGTCAATGCCCAGCTGAACCTCTTCTGCCAATCACATGTATTTATTGCTCCAGTGTCACAGAACGCACAGGTCAGGGAAATGGATAAAATGATTTATGTGACAGCTAACACCTAATAAGACAAAAGGATATCAAGGACACTGATTGCATTATTAAATGGTTGGGCTGGAATCGTGTCATAGAAAAAAACATTACTGAGATATTATCCCAAAAATAAATAAATAAACACCATGTTAATCTCTTCCCCCCCCCAAACAATCCACTCTGCAACTCAGCTACGCTCCTCCTCCTTCATCCGTCTCCTTCTCCACCGTTGTCATGCCAACATCCCAGGGGATGGGGTTGTCATGGTGACTGAATGGGAGGGGAGATCAGCTGATGTCTAGTATCGTTCCGGCATGTGCACAAATTTGCCTCCTCGGTGTGTTCCTTCTGCTTGGGCTTGTTTGTGTCTTCACACTTCTGTAGGCTTTCTTTGTTTTCATCCCTTCTCTCCTGTTGAAGTCTCTAATTTCTCTTCATATATCTCTTTATGTTTGCTTTATTTTCCTGAATGCTGTTTGTTTGTGTCATTTATCATTTATCGGCATGATAATAAGAAATGATAATAAAATTGCCCAGTATTACTATATAACGGGAAGAATATATGTACCTTATTGCAGTGGTTCCCAATCTGAGCACCCCCCCCCCCATATATATGCAGTAATGACATTGATTTTTTTCCTTAGAAATGCACATTTGATTTAACTGTAGTAGAAACTTAAGTAAGGTGCAGAAATGTTCATTATCAAAAACTGTAACAGTACAAACTGTAAAAATGGTAACAACCTCATTTTTATATGGTGAAATTAAATTATTCTGACTGTTTGAGTTTTATTAAAATTAAACATTGCTCTTGCTCTTCCATAGTAGCTTACATATTTAGATCATGATAACCAGGGTTAAAACCACACATATTAGCACCTCAATACCATGGTAAAAATGCAACTATATGGTTTCTTGGTATTTGTATTTGTCTTCTAAATACATTTAGTATGCACAAACGCTATAGCTTAATCACAAAAATACTGTAATTATATTCCATTACTCCTTTAATACATTTAATACATATGCATTAATAATATAATACAATTCTATATGAATATCCCACATTTCTGAAACAATACCATAGTGCCATTAGTGTTGCTACAGTGAATACATGGTAAATACTGCCTGGCGGAATTTGAGATTGAAAATCATTAGACTGTATTGTTGCGCACAGTTTCTCTGGCTTGAAACACTAAACCTCATTTCCCCCCGTCGAGTCATTTGTGTTTTTGCGAAGCGCACTGGATCTCACAGTGTTGTTTAGTGCTTGCGTGACTGAGACTCACCAGCGAGTAAATGCATCTGCTCTTGTAAACTCGTGCTGCGCTATCGTTTGAACTTTAAGTTGAGCGGTCACCGAGCTGTGTCACGGTTCAAATGTATAGCGCTGTTTCATTCCACTTTTGGCGCATAAACATTAAATAGAACATTTATTGAACTCTTGTTATCGTTTTATCGAGGAAAATTATACCACAATAATTATCATTGGTGTTAATGACCCCAGGTTGGGAACCACTGACTAATAGTTCACAAAATCCCACTGCATGATTCTTACATAATGAATCTTTGATTAAACAGCAGGAACAATACAATTCCTTCAATCACATCCAAACACAGGAAGTCAATGGTAATGTGACTCATTCCCTACCGATTAGAGAGACCAGGGGTGCCTCATCCATATTTCCACTAGCATTATGTGCATATCAGGATATCACAACCTGTTCTGGCCTGGTCATCAGTGTCATGTTTGACTCCTCACATTTGTCTTTCGTAACTGTTCTTTAAATATTTACTCATAAGTGACAAATTGCTCATATCCGGCATTTCATAATGACTATTATCATTTGGTCCTAATTTGGTCACACCAGCTGTCGCATCCTGCATTTTTTATTCTGTGAGACCACCACCAAGGTCTTAGATGTGGTAGAGATGGTTTCCATCCAGCCAAGCTTTATTTTAAGATAAATGAGGGTGAGATAATTGGTATTGACAGTGTGGTGTGGAGTCCTTGGTTTCTTAATCTATTCAGCTAGTGATTTTTGCCCAAGAAAACTGATCCATGGGGGATTTATTTCCCCCTAGCTGTTTTACCCTAGCCCAGACTGTGTTCGTTGAACCCTAAACCTAGAGATAAAGAAGATGAAAGACAAAGAAATTTTACCTCAAGGAAACTGCATTACATTTTCAAGTGTTTCATCTTGATAAGAGCACTTGTGTATGGAGACTTGCTATTGTTTTTGGGTCAGATATGGATATCTGGAAGTCTAGTTTTAAAATGAGGTCTTGTAAATTTAACCTGTTTATTCATGTTAAGTTTCAGATATTTTTGAAGAAAGAAATTGTCAAGTGATGACCGTGAAAATGTAATGCTCAAGACTAAACAAACAGCCTAATAATATTTTACAGAAATCTTTTCAAACCTAAAAAAATCATACATTTTTGAATTATGTATGTTTTCTTGTACTGTATTTGTTTTCCCATTTCCATTGACTATTAATTGATTTTTCTTTTCTTTTCTTTTTTTAAGAGACTTGCTAGCCAGTCTCTGTAGGGGTCTTTTCTATCTTCCCTGTGTTATGTTTTTTGCTTGTTGAATTGCAACATTGATTATTTATTGTTTATCATTAATTAATTAATTAACACCATTTGAAAATAAATTTAATTATATAGTGAAGAAATATAAACATAGTGAGGGTATTGAAGTGGAGGTGATTGAGGTATTGGTAGTGTTGTCTGCATGATTCGCCCCACCTTTTACTGCATTTTTGCCATAATAGAAATAAAATACCTGTATAGTGGCCTTTCATCAACTTTTCAGTTATTAAAATAAAGCTGAAATAAAATAAAAACATAGATAAAAAATGTAAACAAATAAAAATGTGAAAATATTTCCTAACTAAAATAACGTTTCAGTTGACATTCTAAAATTATTCAAATTAAACAGAAATAAAAAGAAATTAAAGCTGAATAGAAATATAAAAAATAAAACTAATAAAAATGACAAAAACATTAAAATGATTAACTTTAAAATTAAAACTGAAAATATAAACATTTACAGTAATTTAAAATATTAATAAATGGTATATAAATTTATACTAAAATACAAATGGTTCTGAAGGTCATCTGTGCTGGAAGTAGTGTCTCACCTTTTTTATTGTTACACAGTAAATTATGATTTGGTCCCACACCTTAATGTACCAACAGATGTGTAATGTTTCCTGCGAGTGCACCTTCAAAACCCAGGGCCCTTGGTCTCAGCTTCATGATAATGAGAACTAAATTATGGCAGAGCTTATTAGTGCATGCTGACCTGCTGTGTGTCTGTATGAGTGCTGTTTTAACTCGCATCACCCTTTCTTCCTGTCTCAGGTGACCGGAGTGAGCATTTCCCCTGGGAAAGACCAGCTGGTCGTCTTCCACACCAAAGACAACCGAGACCTAATCGTGTGCCTGCAGGGCATAGTGCCAGCGGGGGACAGCCGCATCGGAGAGCTGGTTGGGACCGTGCTCAGCCACTTCAAAAGGTGACACTGACAGGGGGCGCTCCTGAGAGCAATTTGGGAGAGATAGCAGGACTCTGGGGATGGGGCCAGGGTACATAAGGCTAAGTAAGAGTGCCAACCAAGATAATTCAACCACTCTCTTGTCTGCAGTGCCAGTTCAGGGCGTTTAAGGACAGAGCAGCCAGCTTAGCCCTGTCAGATTGGTACCCCCTATGGCTTTTTATGAAGCGGGAGAAAATTTTGTGTCTTCTAGATTTGAGAGCTACTTTAAGCTCCCTAGAATCAGCCAAATGATTGCACAAGAGCTGAGCATGGTACAGAGAGGAGATATAATATGTTCTGCTTGATGTTTGCTAAATTATGCCCTGGTGTGTCATACTGTGATGGCTGAGGGGTTACACCTACTGAAATCGATGGGCGGTAGACACTATAACAGGCCGTTTGATGATTTTGTATGGCTTATGAATCAGAAAAATGAGATGGACTCTAAAGGTTATCTGAGGGTATGTAAAGTGTGTGTCTGTCTGTGTACTGAGATTAGAGGAAAGCACAGAGATACGGGTAAGATGAGGGCAGTCTGAATGAAAGTTTCCAATTTGTGTGTCTGTTTGTTTTTATAACTAAATGAGCCTGGCTGACAGGGCCATTTATGATTTAAAACACAAACACACCATTGTAAGGTTCACTCAGTCTCCCTAAAAATCCACACCACAACCACACCTTTTAAGGGCTGTGACCTTTAAAAAAAATGCACAGTAATCCAGTTAATGAACTTTCAATTTCATATCTATTGATTTTGCCATTATTTAGCAATTTTTTTAATACTTATTCATTTCTGTAATTATATTATTTTATTTTCGTATTTATTTTTATATTTACTGGGCCTCCTAAGTTAATTTCCACTTTAGTCTCTTTATATTCAAGTTGGTCAAACCAAGATCATAACTATACAGCTGTTCAAAATGGTATCATTAAGATTTTAAAAAATTTTTTGAATGAAGGTCTATTACGCTCGCCAAAGCTGACATGTATTTGTTGTATTTATCGACACTAACATACAGTTAAAATAGAATATTATGAATATGTATTATAAATAACAGTTTTAATATATATAACAATTGTATTCTCTGTGATAGAAAGGGGATTTTAAGAAGCCTTTACTTAGTCTTCAGTGTCAGATGATATTCAGAACTCAGTCTGATATGCTGATTTGGTGCTAAAGAAACATATTTCTTTTTATTATCAAAACAGTTGTGCTGCTTATGTTTGGGGATACTGTTGATACATGCTCAGACTTTTATTATTCATGTAGCATGGGATTCATAGTTCAACAGAACAGCATTTATTTGAACCCGAAATCTCTCCCATAACCATTGTTTTTACTCTCCTTTTTGATCAATTTAATGCAAATCTGCTGAATGAAATCAGTTTCTTACTTAAAAATTATTAGACCGTGTAGGATTCCATCACATAAACCCTTAACGCCTAACAACGCTATGTCATCGTTTCATCCAGAATGTGTATGTTGTGGATGAGCCTTATGCTTCGCGGCTCCAAACTACAGATGGTGATGCTTCTCCAACCGTTTAATTTCCTTTTACAAATGATCCTTTTGAGTACAGCATTGCCTAGTGTGTTCTAGGCATACAGATGTATAGACTGTAAGGTTGACTACCCAAAACACAACGCCCCTTCATCATGGCAACTTGCTATAAAATGTGTTGAGTTATATTGACCGTGCAGAAATAGGAGTCATTCACTCAGGCTGATCCCGACGTAATAAAGACCCTGGTGTCACCTTCTACTGCTAGCAGCAGTGCATTTTTACGCACAAACACCGGGCTAATCAGATTTGCACGTCCTTTTTCGATTTTTGCAGCCTAGGAACTGCCCCCCAGCCTGATCATCGGCGCCTTTCTGTTTGGATCCATCCTCCCGTGCACCAGGCATCGACTTCCACATTTGCCCGAACCCTTAGTACTTCAAGGCCAGGCTCTGAGGCTGCTGTATTCTGCTGCTTTCCTCTCCCTGTAGATCTGTACTTAACCTTTATCTCTCCTCTGCTGTCCTGCACAGCAGCCTGAGCACTAGCCACCACAGAGAGAATGTTCCTTCCTCTCTCAGTTCACTTCCTATTGCGATTTCAACAGTGACACCTAGGAAAGAGCTTGTATAGCAGCTTTTGAGAATTAGTAATACAAAAATTGTAGTCTGTTTAAATCATTTTCAATTTTACTGAACCTATCACATTATGCTTGAGTGAGTTTGGATCTCTGGGCACGTTTTGCTGAGGTTTGACACTGAACTGGTTTGACTTTTCTGCCAGAGTGGCTTTACGGGAAAACTGCAGACATAACTGTTTCTCCTGTGCTATGAATAGATCGGAAGAGCATCCCATGTATTGAAAATCAGTCTGACTGGCACAGTCTGTGCCATATGCGAGTAAAATATTGCATTAAGAATGTTGTCAACAAAGTCTCTGATAACTCATTCGGCTGTACGTAAATAGAGAGGATTATTTCGTTAAGTGCCCACTTTCTCTCTCAACATTTTTATTTTTCTCTGAAACTTGCTTTGTTTATCCTACACCATCATTCATCATATCTCACTGTTTGTGACAGCATAAATATAGAAAATCATAATCATAAATGTAGATAGCCACAAATGTTGAATAAAATAGTCTTTTTGTTTATTACTATTAGGGCTGTGCAAAAAATCGACTTGCGATTTAATGAGAACTCGTAAGTAGTAAAGGGGCGACTCCGTGATTAGTAGTAAATCTCCAGAACCGTGCTTTCAGATGGAGCGGGCACTTTTACACCCCCCCCCCCCCAGAGCCGTAGTTCACTGACAAGCGACACCAAATCACGTTCATAATCGGCAATGAATCTTTTTTCTTTGTTTTTTGTTTTTTCTGCTCAGGCCCGAGTTTTGTGGAACACCCGACCTTCAGCAGAGCCTTGGCTAGGGAACCATACTGGATCGGTGTAGCTAAAATGCTCCGCTTCCACTCTGAACAGCACGTGTACTGCGAGACTTTACCCGGACTAAGCAGCACTTCACACTGACGAGTATGCCGCATGAAACAGTCGCAAATTATTCGATTTTTTGCACAGCTAATACTAGTCTGTTTGGTAACGTATCTCCATTTCACCCGCCACTTTTAGTTTTAGTACGGCCCGGGATGGCTTAACTCGGTGAGGACGGGATGAGTATTGATGTGAGTATTTAATTTATTGACGGTCCTATGGTCACTTTTAAAGGGCCGTCACTATGATTGCTGCTAACAACGTCACCTGGTAACCTTATTTTTGTGTGGTATTACTTGGTGCTACATGTAACAGTGTTTACCTAGCCGGTTTAATGGCTTACAAAATTTAAAAAACACATTATCTTGAATACCGTACTGACATAGGTTTGTCCTCTATGCCCCGCATTTCTGAAACGATTTTTCGATTTTTTTTAAAGCTCATCGGTCTGAAAAGCGAGTGTGCTGTGATTGGCCAGCTATCCAAAGCATTGTGATTGGCCGAAAACCTCAATCGTGTGACGGATATGTTACGCCCCTACCATACTGTGATGATGCCCTGTCAGGCCGGAGCGATGAGACAAAAACATTAAAACCCATTATAAACGAGGCAATCGTTGCATCCAGTGGGGACATAATTAATGATTATAATAACTTATACTGTCTTTTACGCGTTTGCATTGCATCGCGCCGCGTAAACATAAAACCATGTCTGCATGTGATCGGAGAAACAACAAATAACAAGCACTACTCTACACTGCCCAAAAAAAAACTCGCTTTAAATATATAAAATTATAAAAACTCTTTAAATATAAAAAACTAGCTTACCGGTCGGGAGTCACGATGGCGGCGGTGGCAACAATACTACAGCGAGAATGAAATGTACGCCTTCTTTCTTTGCGTGAACATTGGGCGGCGTGATACAAATCTTCCCACATCGTGACGTAGACATGGGGGGCGTATTAGAATGAGCCATTTTATGTAGACGTAGTTGACTCTAAACTTTTATAAAGAATATATCTTTGGATTTGAGACTTCAGTCTTTGCAAATTTACAGATCTTCTTTATGCACAAAGAGCTTGTAAAACTCCCAAAGAGAAAGCGAAAAAAATTTACAACGCATAATATGACCCCTTTAAAGTGTCCTTATATTGTGTTGGAGTCCCCTACAACGGGTTTAAATGCATCTAATGTCAGAAAACATTGTAATTTTCTCATAATATACATTTAATATTAGAGTCATTTGCTAATGATTTCGAAACGATTCGTTCCAAACAAGGTCGGAGCAAACCCCTCCCTTCCATAAGCCTACACTGCTCTGATTGGTCAGCTGGCCAAACCTGTTGTGATTGGCACAGAGAGGAGTCCTTGAGCAAGTTAGCGAGCGCTACCATTGACAAAGCACCTTTGCATAAAACAAAGTGCTCCAATCCGTTCTTATAACAATTACATAAAATACATAAGTGTTTTTGTAAGCGAATCGTGCCCACAGCTAAAGTTTAGCTGCTAAACTGTGAAAACTTAAAACAATAATGGTGGATAAGTTAGCGAGTGCTAACGTGACTAACTGAGAACAATACTGTTGTAAACCAAAATATGTTCTACTGTAAGTGTGAAGACGACAGACAAAAGCGCTTGTGTCTTAATTTAATCGAACGCAGGACAGCTGCTAAACTAACCCGCTCATCTTCCGCCCGCATTAACCCTATAACTGCTGGTGCAGCAAAATAAATAGCAATTTCACAATGATTATAAAAACTTAGGTGATGTGGTTGCCTGAATTTTACCGTATAAAATACGGTAGCAAAGTTTTAGGTTTTTTACGGTTTTAACTTAAATTTACAATTAAATACCGTAATTTCATTAACTTGAGTAAATGTTAAAGGGGTCATATGATGCTTTTTTTTTTAAAGATCATCATTTTGTGTATTTGGTGTAACAGAATAGGTTGACATGCTTTAATGTTCAAAAAACACATTATTTTTCAAATACGTTACATTATTGTAGGTCCTCTATATGCCCCGCCTCTCTCAAATGCTTCGTTCTACAAAGTCCCTCCTTCCGACAAGCGCCGTCTGCTCTGATTGGCCAACTGACCCAATGCATTGTGATTGGCCGAACACCACAAGCACTCGTCAGAAATGTAACGCCTCTTACCATAATCGCGAGCTTCATCTTTCAAAATAATTGTAAAGACAGTAAATAATGTCATTAGTTTTAACATCAGTTCAAGCCGAAAGGGGACAGAGGCGCGGGACAGACACAGTGATGAAGCTGGTATGTTTGCAGTACACAAGCCACGGTTAAGACCGCTGACTCTACTGTGACGTGACGCTGTCTCTCTCTCTCTCACACACAAACACACACACCACACACACGCTTGTGCGCACACAAACACATTGCACTTTGCGACACAACACACACAAACACACACACACACACACACGATGCGCCAAACTCCGCATTTGAACAGTCAATAGAAAAAACTTAAACTATTAACAAAACAGTAGCTAATTCAGAAGCGCCAGATTGTCATAGCAAAGTCAGAACTACCTCCTCTCCTAGGTTCACGAAACGGTAGTCCATAAAATGCATTGCTGTTCTGTTTGGGCCGCCTTATGCAAATATTCTCACATAGTGATGTAGATATGTGGGGGGCATGTTAGAATGAGCCGTTTTAGGGGGGCGTGACAGAGTCTAACTTTGATAAAGCATATCTCTTTGGTTTTGAGACTTAAAAAAAAAATCTTTGCAACTTTAGGGATTTTATCTATTCACGAATAGCTTGTAACACTCCAAAGAGAAAAGGAAAACTTGAAATCGCATCATATGACACCTTTAATTACCACTTTGAAGTACTGAAATCTGTTTTGTACCTTGTACTACACTGATAACCACCAAATGCAGGTGGTGATGAGAAAGTAACATGATGAACAAAAGCCCTAACCACCCACGAGTTGTGTTGTAGATTATAATCATATCTAGAAGGGATAACTAATACTAATAATATAAAAAGACTGTAAGCAAATAACACTACACCGCAAGGGAAAACATTTTTGTTTGTATTCTTCTGCAAAAACAAGCGAACCATTTGCACAATGTAAGGCACTGGGAATTCTGGGCAATGGTCAATGTACGGTATTACACGTAAATTGCATGGTCTTTTGCACTTCCAAATAACAGTTACTACCGTAAAGTATGTACCCACCACTGACCATGTAACGCTAACCATATTTTACAGTTCTTGTATCTGTGATCTTATAGTAGGCCTGGGTACCACTTTCCATTATACCATTTAAACAGGTTTTTACTGTTAGAATTTTGAGTCTTTTACCGTTATGTTAACACCGTCACAAGCGTCATTTTTTACAGTGTAGTGTAATCACATGCTAGTTAGCACACCAAATCTTCATAATTTTGGAATGAACAATAAGTACATTCACATAACGTATCAATCGTACTTACAGGTTGTGCTTCGGAGAGCTTTTTAGTCCAAATTAAGAAGATTAGAAGCCAATGAATATAAAAGCCAAGATTAGAGAAGCAGTCTTTGGTAAAATGACATGCACACAACAAAATGTTCAAATTGTATTTCTGTGGTATCCTTGAACACAGCGTCTTCTCAACATGATGTAAACACACAAACTAGTGGAAGTGTTTGTGGGCAGGTCAGACTCTGTTTGTATTTCGCGGGCAGGCGGGATTATGCAAATGTGTTACCTAGTGATGTATAGCGGTAACAGGCAAAAGATTCGAAAATATGACGACTCGTTAAGGCGGTTCAGAATCGACTCTTTCTTTTGAGAGACAATAAATAACTTTATATATGGTGCACTTTCAGATTTAAAACTTTACATGATGTTTTCATTTAAGGATGGCTCAGTTATAAACTGCACAAGAGATATTTTTCAAAAACCCATATGACCTGCTCTTTAATGATTTTGGCCATATAGCCTAGCCTAAGTTTTGAATGACATCATAGTAAGTAATTAATAACAGAATTGCATTTTTTTTTAGCTATCCCTATAAAATGCTGTCTATGGAGGCTCAATATTTCTTTCATCTTTCCCTACTTTCTCTCTTCTTTTCCAGTGTAGAGATGTGTGAAATTAAATATTTAAGGTTGTGTGACTGCAGCTCTATTTTTAACCGGGCTCTTCTTCATTGGCATGCACAGCACACAGGAAGCACTGCACCTCTTTCTCTCTACAGAGGGAATACCTCAGTGCTCCAGCCATCACACCTACCTTTAAGCATTATTCAAAGAGTTTCAAACTACAGCCCGACAGATACACACCCACACATACCCAGTCTGACATGCGCACACACTCACACACATCTGTCTGCATCACTGTAGCTGTCACTCAAGCTGTCACAGATATCAAGGAGCGCTTCACTCATGCACTAAATAGAACATGTGAAGACCCGGATCAGGATTAGCTAGACTATTTCGAGTCTTGAGGTTCTGTTGACTACTTTGTTGCAGCAAGAAAAGTCCTCAGTCTCCATTATTAGACTATGTAACTCTTTCAAAAGAGGGAATTCCACTGTGAGATGCCAACTCCAGTGTGTTTGTGTAATCTGTTTAAATTGGGCTCGAAACAAAGGTGTTGGTGTCAGCTCAGCTAGTGTCTCATCTGAATGAGGACCCTTGTCTCTATTGATCACTGTGGCTTGAGCTTAAAAGGGGTTTGTGAAATTAAATGAAAGAGTTCTCTACAGGAATTCATTAAGTCTGTCTCCTTTTAACACTTCTCTGAGGGAATGAATGGTGCCTTTTGGACTCAAATCCTGTTTCAAAGCTCCTGGGAGAGTAAACAGGAGTTTGGATGTCTGAGTGAGTGTCGTTTCTGAACTTCTGACATCATTATAGTGTTAAGGATGTGGGGTCAAAGACTTGTGCTTCAGGCAGTAGGAAAGCAAGTCCTTGAGGCTTTGCATCTTCCTCTGACTGTAATTATATATTGGCATGCATGTAGAAGGTCAATGGGTCATTGAAAAACTCGTTGGCAGTAATCACTTACTAATATTAAATCATCATTCAGGTTTGATTTTCTCTTGGCTTCAGGGCTTCGCTTTATTGCTTCCTGGAAGACTGGCAGACAGAAATCAGCTTGGAGAAATTCAACAGCAGTTCAGAGTATGAAAAGACAATGCAGAAAAGCTGAGCGGATGTGGCGGAAGACGAAACTTGAAATTCACTATAGCATATATAAAGACAGCCTTCGTACTTTCAATGTGGAACTAGGCAAAGCTAGACAGTCATTCTTCTCAAACCTTATAAACAGTAACTTAAACAACACTCACACTCTTTTTGCTACTGTTGAGAGACTGACAAACCCCCCAAATCAGATTGCCAGTGAAATGCTCTCCGACAGCAAATGCAATGAGTTTGCTTCCTTCTTTTCTGAGAAGATCAATAATATCAGGAAGGCGATTAGCACATCCCCAAGTTATGCAGAGGTTAGACATATTCGACCACAATATCAAAAAGAAGATACTATGTCTGCTTTTAAAGAAATTGATAGCAACATTTTGGAAGAAACAGTACAGCACCTTAAATCGTCAACATACTATCTTGACACACTTCCCACATATTTTTTCAAAAGGGTGCTAAACAGTTTGGAAGCAGATCTCTTAGAAGTGAACGCCTCACTACTTTCTGGGACTTTTCCAAACTCCCTGAAAACTGCAGTGTGTAAACCCCGCTGAAAAAAGAGAAAATATGATGAGTGAGTCTATTGCAGCACATATGATCAAATATCAATCTGATATTATAGGACTCAAGATTATTGAACAGGTAGTCTTTAATCAGCTGAACAAATACTTTAACACAAATGGATACCTGGACAATTTTCAATATGGTTTCCGACCGCATCACAGCACAGAAACAGCACTCATTAAGATAATAAATGATATTCGCTTAAATTCTGAATCTGACAAAATATCAGTGCTGGTACTACTAGATCTCAGTGCTGCGTTTGATACTGTCGATCATAACATACTACTAGAGAGACTGGAAAACTTGGTTGGGCTTTCTGGCATGGTAATTAAATGGTTCAGGTCATACTTAGAAGGGAGAGGTTATTATGAGAGTATAGGAGAGCATAAGTCTAAGTGGACGTCCAGGACATGCGGTAAAGTCCCACAAGGCTCAATTCTTGCACCTCTCTTGTTTAGCCTGTATATGCTCCTACTAAGTCAAATAATGAGAAAGAACCAAATTGCCTATCACAGCTTTGCTGATGATATCCAGATTTACCTAGCCTTATCTCCAATTGACTACAGCCCCATTGACTCCCTCTTTCATTGATGAAATTAACAGTTGGATGTTTAAGAGCTTTCTTCAGTTAAACAAAGAAAAAACCGAAGTCATTGCATTTGGAAACAAAGATGAAGTTCTCAAGGTGAATGCATACCTTGACTCTAGGGGTCTAACAACTAAAAATCAAGTCAAGAATCTTGGTGTGATTCTGGAGACAGATTTTAGTTTCAGTAGTCATGTCAAAGCTGTAACTAAATCAGCATATTATCATCTCAAAAGCATTGCAAGAATTTGATGTTTTGTTTGCAGTCAAGACTGGGAGAAACTTGTTCATGCCTTTATCACCAGGAGGGTGGACTATTGTAATGGTCTCCTCACCCCCCTTCCCAAGAAGACCATTAGACAGCTCCAGCTCATCCAGAACGCTGCTGCCAGAATTCTGACTAGAACCAGAAAATCTGAGCATATTACACCAGTCCTCAGGTCCTTACACTGGCTTCCAGTTATATTTAGGATTGATTTTAAAGTACTTTATAAATCACTCAATGGCCTAGGAACCTAAATATATAGCAGATATGCTCAATGAATATAAACCTAACAGACCACTCAGATCATTAGGATCGAGTCAGTTAGAAATACCGAGGGTTCACACAAAACAAGGGGAATGTGCTTTTAGTTATCATGCCACCCGCAGTTGGAACCAGCTTCCAGAAGAGAACAGATGTGCTAAAACATTAGCCACATTTAAAATTAGACTCAAAACTCATCTGTTTAGCTGTGCATTTATTGAAAGAGCACTGTGCCATGTCCGAACTGATTGCACTATATTAAATGTATAATCGTTTTCTTAAATTCATTCTAAACCTCTTAAATCAATTTTTTTTTTTTAATCCTGTGTTGTTATGTTGTGATGATAGTTTTTATTTTATTTTATGTAAAGCACTTTGAATTACCATTGTGTATGAAATGTGCTATACAAATAAACTTGCCTTGCCTTGCCTTCCTTGTGCACTGCTAAAAATCCAGATGATCAGTCTTTTCTCTCTTTTTTTTTACTCTCTCAACTCAGCACAATCACATGCCATTACTCTCTATTGATCCCAACTTGCTCTTTGATCACTTTCTGTGTGCTTAATACCCAGAGTGCTTCAGAATGACCTTCATGCCCTCGCTAACAAAACTGGGCCAGATTCCAATCTGCACTTCTCTGTAATGCTTAATGTGCAGTGCTGCAAACGAGAGGAGACTAAAGAGTCTGAATGTGGGTGTTGTGTGTGTGTGTGAGAGAGGGAATTTACAGCAATACCCATAGTGGTCCAGCTGTAAATCTGAGGTTGATACCTGATTGCTATGGGCATGATGGGATAGGGATCATGTTGGTTCTGGCCACTTTCATACTACCCCGTTTAGTAACAATCACACCCCAGTTTTATTTCTTATTTATCTAAATTATGCTGTATGTTAACATGCTGTAGTGTATTTCGATTTTGTTGAATGTTTTCAGAAGCCATACTTAATTCATTAATATAGATATATTGATTTAAACTATACCAAAAAATGGCATGGCTTTTTCCTTCCCGTGAACCTTTGAGAGAGAGAAGCAAATCAGTTAATTAAATTTGAGTTGACATGTTCATGTGTGACAGACTGACAAGGTCTTGTCACATTACTAAGAGTGAAGACAATGTGCTGTCCTTGAACACTAAGCTCAATTTGACAATTAAAATAACAGTACAATATCATTGCTTCGGTTATAAAATGCAATGATAATATGTATAAAAAATAAAAAAAATAAATGAATAAAAATAAAATCTAGTTTTGAAACAAATTAATAGATTTAACCTATGTATTATAGCATGATGCATTAAATTGTCAAAAGTGACAGTTAAGACATTTATGTTACAAAATATTTCTATTTCAAATAAATGCTGTTCTTTTGAACTTTTTAGTCATTAAGAAATCCTAAAAAATATATGTATCATGGCCTCTACAAAATTAAGCAGCACAACTATTTGAACATTAATAATAATATAATAATGAGAAGTGTTTCTTGAGCATCAGATCAGCATATATATAGAATGATTCTGAAGGATCATGTGACACCGAAGAATTAAATAATGGCTGCTGAAAATTCAGCTATACCATCACAGCAATAAATTACATTTCAAAATATATTCAAATATTTTGGATCAATTAATGCATGCTGCTATATACATATTATATTTATTTTAAATAGATGTTAATTTTTTATTAATTTATATATATATAAATGTTATTTTTCACTTTCACTGCCTCTCCTCACAGCCTCTCAAATGTTTGTATTCCCACCTTTTTAGGGTTAAACCAAATTGTTAGTACAGAAAACACCAAATATGACAATAATAATTTATTAAATCAATAATTGTTTTTCCAGTGTTTTTCTTTATAAATCAATAATTTTGAGAGGAGAGTTTTGGAGCAGACACATAAGGGAATTTCCTTCATTGATGGGATCAGATTTCTAATTCCAAAGATGCTTGCTGGCTTAAGTGTGTGTTATAGCGTCAGTGTAATGAGAAGCGGGCATGATACAGCATAGAGCTGGGATAGGAAGCTACTCTGTGCCTAATGTGCTGGATTATAAAGGCACACAATAATGTGAATGTTTTTTCAGGACTCATTAGTCTGTTTGCCAGCGTCTTTGTGTCGAGGTGCTGGCTGCAATCATTGTGTCCTTCAGCAAGGTCGTCCTTCATGCTGAACGCTTTTCCAGGCTCCAAATGGTCAAGTTTAGACCCCTCTCATTTGTCCCTCTAGTTCTCTCATTTTTCTTTTCCTCCTGTTTTGTCTGCCATTATTTCTCTCAGGCTCCACTAGTTCTCTTTCTCATTCCATCTCTATCTGTTTCTTTTTTCCTCTGTATTTCTCACCTCACTCTGGCTGCTGCAGATGCAGTTTCCATAGCAACTAGACGATCCATGTCTGTCTGATATTTAGTCCATTAGTTGGCCTGCCGGTTTAGAATACTAATGAGTGAAAGAGAGAGAGTGAGGATTGTCTAAATAGCTTAATTTGCCTGCCCTTTCAAGGTAAAGGCTGCTATGAATTGCCTGTTGCAGTGATTATACTGAAATTTGTATGTAAATGAGTCGCTTACAGTAGCCTGCAGAGGGAAAACTCATTTCGTCCTATCCGAGCGAAACGAAAAAGCGGGAATTCGCAATCTTTGATGTGCTTACATGCACAAGTCTACTCTCTGCATTTGTTTATTAGTCAAGTGTAAATTCAGGTTCCACTTTCCTTTTGATTTTTACTCAGTTAAAGGAATATGGAACCTTTTATGCTACACTATCAATAGAAAATATATATTTATTACTGCATTAAAGTGAGGAGAGGATACGTTTTTGTGTTTTTTAATGTTTTGAAAGAAGACACACCACACACTGTTCACCAAGGCTGCATTTATTTAATCAACAATCCAGTAAAATCTGTAGCTTGGTGAAAATATTATTACAGTTAAAAATAGCTGTTTTCTGTTTTAATATATTTAAAATAATGTTACACGATCCTTCAAAAGTCAGCTGGTTTGGTACACAAGAAATATTTCTTATATTATTATCATCAATGTTGAAAGCAGTTGTGCTACTTAATATTTTGTGGAAACGGTGCTAATTTTTACACTTTACTTAAAGCCTTTGTATAATGCATTATAAAATAAGTTTTAGTTGCATATGTATTGCCTTGTAATGCATCTTATAATGCATTGTACAATCTTATGCACAATTGTACCCACAGTTAATACATTATAACTCTATCAATTCATTGTTACACTATGCATCTTAAATTTGGTTATTATTTACAACAAGACAGATTATGAATAATTATATAATGCGTTAAACCCTTTAATAATCCTTTATAATGCATTATACATAAAGGATTAAGTAAAGTGTTACCAAAAGTTCAAATAGTTAAAGTTGAATGTTCAAAAGAACAGCCTTATTTAAATAGACATCTTCTGTCAGATTTAAATGTGATTTTACTCTCACTTTTGATTAATTTAATGCATTATAACTGAATTAAGTATTAATTTAATACTAAAAAAAAAAAAAAAAATAACATAGACTCCAAACATTTTAAAAATCGTGCATATTAACATGATATTTATAAAGTTTATTTAAACCATTTTCACATTGTTTTAAAACATATATAGTGCATTACCTATATAGTACAGTACCTACATATATAGTAAAATATCTACTGTATATAGTACAGTAACCTGTAATTTATTATTACTATCCTTTGTTTGGGTATTGTTATTATGGTAAAGCTGTAGCAACCGCCATTATTCTCATGTGCCTTGTCTAGCATTTCACCATCCAGTCCAATAGGTGGTGCAACAACAACTCCAGACATAAGCAATTAAACACTAAACGCTGCCAGGCACAACATAGCAATCAATCACAACAATTAATTAACACAGATGCAGCATTACCAGCTCCATAAATGAACACAGCATTCGAAAACACAAGCTCATGGAAGAAACTTGACCACTGGGGTCACTGTTGGACATGTTGCCTCAAAATAAGTGATTAGTGAAAGTATTCATTCAATATTCACATTTATCTAATTTTATTTTTGTACTAGCAACTAGTTTGTTGTCACATCAAATACGTACAGCACATTGTTGTTCAGTGTTGTGCTATTTATTTATGAGCTGGGTGTGTTTGTGTGTTTAGTCATCCTGAACTGAACTGTACAGAAAGGCTTAGCTGAAGAACAGGTTGGGGGATTTATATGGCTGTTGGAGTGTAGGTAGATGGTATGATATTGTGCTGGTGTGCATTTGAATTGGAGTGGATGAATCTGACCTACTTTCTCCTGTGCTAGCTCTGCATTGCCGCGTCTCTCTCTCGTGCGGCTCCACCCCCACTGCCCTTGTGTCTTACATTCTTTTACTCTCTGCATTCCAAGCAGCCCGAGATGTGATGATGGGAGGATGCTTCGCTGGCTCATGTACAACACCCCTCCTCTCCCTTCTCTCTGTATGTGTGACTCTTGGGCACCTAGGCTGCATCTAATGTTTCCACAGCCATTTTACCTACCGTTCTGTTTGTTTACAATCCTCTCATTTCTTCTAATTGAACATAATCAAATGCTTATACATTTACAATACATAC
This sequence comes from Sinocyclocheilus anophthalmus, assembly GCA_018155175.1. Classification (NCBI taxonomy): domain Eukaryota; kingdom Metazoa; phylum Chordata; class Actinopteri; order Cypriniformes; family Cyprinidae; genus Sinocyclocheilus; species Sinocyclocheilus anophthalmus. The sequence continues at coordinate 366,996 of JADLZN010004800.1, forward strand.
AGTGGGTACGGAAAGTATTCAGACCCCCTTAAAATTTTCCCTCTTAACAATATTGCAGCCATTTGCTAAAATCATTCAAGTTAAGTTTTTTTCCTCATTAATGTACACACAGCACCCCATATTGACAGAAAAACACAGAATTGTTGACATTTTTGCAGATTTATTAAAAAGAAAAAATGAAATATCACATGGACCTAAGTATTCAGACCCCTTGCTGTGACACTCATATATTAACTAATGTGCTGTCCATTTCTCTGATCATCCTTGAGATGGTTCTACAACATCATTTGAGTCCAGCTGTGTTTGATTAAACCGATTGGACTTGATTAGGAAAGCCACAAACCTGTCTACATAAGACCTTACAGCTCACAGTGCATGTCAGAGCAAAGGAGAATTATGAGGTCAAAGGAACTGCCTGAAGGGCTCAGAGATAGAATTGTGGCAAGGCACAGATCTGGTTAAGGTTACAAAAAAATTTCTGCTGCAACTTAAGGTTCCCAAGAGCACAGTGGCCTCCATTCCTTAAATAGAAGACGTTTGGGACGACAAGAACCCTTACTAGAGCTGGCCGTCCGGCCAAACTGAGCTATCGGGGGAGAAGAGCCTTGGTGAGAGAGGTAAAGAAGAACCCAAGATCACTGTGGCTGAGCTCCAGAGATGCATAGGGAGATGATAGGGAGAAAGTTGTAGAAAGTCAACCAACACTGCAGCCCTCCACCAGTCAGGGCTATATGGCAGAGTGGCCCGACGGAAGCCACTCCTCAGTGCAAGACACATGAAAAAACACCTGAAGGACTACATGATGGTGAGAAAAAGATTCTCGGTCGGATGAGCGCCAGATAGGAAGTTTGGCCTTATCTAAGCTGGGGATGTGTGGAGCGGGGGGGGAACACCAGGCACACGGATCATCACCTGTCCAATATAGTTCCAACAGTGAAGCATGGTGGTGTCAGCATCATGCTGTGGGGGTGTTTTTTGCTGCAGGGACAGGACGACTGGTTGCGGGGGAAAGATGAATGTGGCCAAGTACATGGATATCCTGGACGAAAACCTTCTCCGGAGTGCCCAGGACCTCAGACTGGGACGAAGGTTTACCTTCAAACAAGACAATTACCCTAAGCACACAGCTAAAATAACAGAGGAGTGGCTTCACAACAACTCTGTGACTGTTCTTGAAATGCCCAGCTAGAGCCCTGACTTAAACCAAATTGAGCATCTCTGGAGAAACCTAAAAATGGCTGTCTACCAACGTTTACCATCCAACCTGACAGAACTGGAGAGGATCTGCAAGGAGGAATGGCAGAGGATCCCCAAATCTAGGTGTGAAAAACTTGTTGCATCTTTCCCAAAAAGACTCATGGCTGTATTAGATCAAAAGGGTGCTTATTCTAAATACTGAGCAAAGGGTCTGAATTTTTTTTATTTCAGTTTTTCTTTTTTAATAAAATCTGCAAAAATGTCAACAATGCTGTGTTTTTCTGTCAATATGGGGTGCTGTGTGTACATTAATGAGGAAAAAAATGAACTTAAATGATTTTAGCAAATGGCTGCAATATAACAAAGAGTGAAAAATTTAAGGGGGTCTGAATACTTTCCGTACCCACTGTATGTTGCTGTCTTTACCACCACTACCATAATTACAGTTTCTGTCTTCGTAATTGCTACTATTATCGTTACTATTACTAATGCAGTTACGCTTACTGTTTCTACTGGAGCTATTATGACTATATTTCTTTTAGGCTACTGCTATAATATCCCTCATTAATGCAGTGATTACTGTTATTTTTTGGCTTTTTGCCACTTGTTTATATAGCATTATATTGTATGTTATAATGTAGTATAGTATTTAAAGATTACATTTATTAATGTTGAATTTCTATTTCTATTCAAATTTACATTTCAGAATTTTCTAATTCAATTCAAATTCAAATATAATTTTACTTCCTATTTGCTACCCTGATTCAAATTCAAAATCAAAAGTTGCAATACCTTACAAACATGTATAATAGGCCTTTTGCAAAAAAATAAATAAATACCTCAATGAATTCAAGTGCTGTATTTTTCAACTTTCTGTTTATCAGCGAATCCTTAAAAAGTTGTTATATTGGTTTCCACAAAAATATTAGACAGCACAACTGTTATCACATTAATCAAATAATTAAAAATTGTTTCTTGAGGACCAACTCCCGAGTATTAGAATGATATCTCAAGGATTATTTATGTGGCACTGAAGAAAAAAAGGCCATCACAGGAAAAAATTACATTTTGGAATATATTAAAATAAAAATATATATTAAAGTGCCCCTATTATGGATTTTTGAAAATTATCTTTCATGCAGTGTGTAACACAGCTCTAAGTGAATGAATACATCCTGCAAAGTTTTAATCTGAAAGTGCACCATGTATAAAGTTATTGTCTCTCAAAAGAAAGAGTGGAATCTGAATCATTGAAACGAGTCGTTTTTAAAACGAATCCCAAGCCGTTTCATGTTGACTTCAACATGAAACATTAGCATATTGCGTGCCCACTTGTTGGTCTTTTGGTGTTGGTCCGAATGAAAATGTAAATTCATTCTTTGCCACTAGGTGCCACTTTTGGAGCGGTAAAAATAGCTGTTTCCCTGGTAACGCTGTACAGAAGCAGCACTGTGCTCACAAACACTGCTTTATCAAGCATTACAGGCATGATGAAATGAAAATGAGACCGATCGGACCAATCACCGCAGATTAGCGTCACGCAAAGGAGGGGTTTGGAAAAATGAATCGTTGAGCGAATCGTTTGGGAGTCGACATTGAAAAGACAATGAAAGTGTTTTTTGACCTTGCATGCATGTCAACCTGTTGTTGGGGACTCCCAAAACCAAAATATTAACCTTTCATAACCCATAATAGGGGCACTTTATTTGCAAATTACTTATAGTAGGGAATGATGTTTACTGGTTTCGTTTATTTTTATAAATGCAACCTTGGTGAGCATAGGGGACTTTTTTCTTACTGACCCCAAACTTTTAAATGATAGTGTATATGCAAGGAATACACTGAGAAATAGCTTTTTTTAGTGAATTGCTTGTTGCACTCTGGCTTGGGTTTGGAGTTAGAAAAATATCTGAAATATCCTCACTCTCATATCCTCACTCTCCAGGAGCCTCTCCATTCCACTTTTTTATACCTCCAGTCTCTCCTCTCTTTCTTCACATCTCTGGTCTTTTATTACCAGTTGTTACATGCACTGCCCCTCCTGCAGTCATCCTCTGCTGAGGCTCTGCTCTGTGCTTTCATGTTCAGACACTGATGAATGACAGTAAGGAGCTTTATGGGTATATAGACATTATCTGGAGGTTTGATAAGTCATGCTTGACTCCAGCAACAGCCTCTTGCTGCAAATGAAGTGCTAGGCTGTCCTTGCTACCTGCCATGCTCTGTGAAATCTGCATTAACACTATTGATTTCCACCTACAGTGCGTGCATAATTATTAGGCACGCTGATATTCTTTTTTTTGATCATCACTTGGACCCAAGCACATGTTCGTAATCCACCTAACCCACTCAGGTTTAAGACCACTATTCAATTTTGTGAATCTGACAGTAAGTTTTGGGAGTTAATTTTTAGTTAATCTCCTATCCTGAAAATTCTGTCTTGCAGAGATTGACTAAAAATGAGCTTCTAAAACTTACTGCCAGATTCTGGAAGATAAATTAATTAAATACAAAAATAATATTAGTTATTAAGATTGATGTGGTTTAGAATTCGTCAAATGTGCTTGGAAAAAAAATGTGATCAGAATATCAACATTCTTAATAATTATGCACGCACTGTATTAGACTTTCATATAATAATATCACATGTTGTGTCTCTCAGGATTATTTTTATGATTTGAAGTGACCAGAAATTGACCCAGACTGTTTTAAAGTATTGTCCCCCCAAAAATGTCATTTTGATTGTGCAGCTCCCATGGGGATTCTTTCAGGAAGTGACATTGTCTCCTCCGTAGCCAACAGGGCAGATAACAATGGGTGACGGATGTATAAAGTGTGCTGATTTTCATGGGGCATCTGTCCCATTGTATTGTGACCACTGAGGAACAGATTGTCTACTGCAAATCGGTGAATGGTTTACCTCACCCTTCACAGAGAAAGTTGAAATTATTAGGTCCATACTGCACCCACACACCTGCTGTTCATCAGAATGAATTATATTAATGATACGATTCATTCTAAGCCTTCAGCACAGGTCCACTTTTTGATCCCTATGAACCCTCAAGAAGAAGTCTGTCTGCAAATATACTGCCTAAATATTACTGCTGTCGGTAATTTCAGTTCCTGGTAACCTGACGGGAACACACTTTAGTCAAGGAGTAGACCTGCAGATGTCTCTTAAGCTTGAAACCATGTAGATATATACCGTAAGAAGTATATATGGAGCAACTGCCTGCTTTGATCTGATCTGAGCCTTCAAATTGACTTACATATTAGAGTCATGCTGATTCAGTTATATTAACTCTTTGATGCATTTTAAAATACATTTTAACCAGTCAGTGTAATATTTTCAAACCATCTTCATTGATTTGACCTTTGAGTCTTTTTTTTAAATAATATTTAAATATAATAATATATGTACATTATACTTTTGACTTTCTATATTATTATTATTAACGACAATAAACTCTTAAAAAAGCATTGTAAAAACACAGATTGGCCAATGATTATTTTATTCTGAATTTTAAAACGTTTATAATTAATAGAATGATTTCTTTCAAATTTAGAATTCATGCATAAAAGGATTTAGTAATATTTGGTTTCTTATTTTAATGAAACCTGTTCATTTAGATGTTACCACATGAAACGCACTATTTGGTTACCAAGCAAAGCATTTTGACTGTGTATTTCCCTGCAGGCCTGGCCTCTCTGTCGGCCATTGTTTCCTATTTTGAACTCTCATTTTCACTTACATGCTCATCCCTCTAGCTTTTTCCCCTCCTCACTCTTTCTCCTCCTTTCCCTCTTTCGTATTCATGCCCGCTGTTCTCTGAGAAGAGCCCCAGCTTTGATCAATATTTCTTCTTGCTAAGCCTTTTCTCTCTGTGCTTCTAAATGGCCTACTTTGTAATCTCCTCCTTAACAGCACTCTTTAAAATTGTGAAAAAGAGCAAAGGCAGTGATGCCCCACCACTGATCTGATACATATTAGAAGCTAAAGCTTCTGCTTGTGTTTGATAAATAGTAGTTTTAGAAGGCGGGCTTTACTGCACAGACAGATTTGAGGAAGCTGAATAATTATATTTCCTATAGTAATCTGTCTACTCGGCTTATTCATCATCAGTGCTGGTGCTTCAATGAACGTCATGCTCCTTTTGGTAGATTTCACACATTGAAAATGAACTAAATGCCAATGAAAATCAAATGTAGCAAAGCTTAATTGTTCATTAATTAATCAATGAGGTATAATTTGATTTGTTGTAGTCCATCCATATTTTGAATTTAGGGATCATGGTTAAAAATAATTTCCACTATCACAAGCTGTGCTCCCTATAATCCCTCTACTGTAGGACAAGATTTAATAATAGCAACTTCAAAAAGGTGCTTACAGCCTGAGGAAGTCAGTCCGTGTTTGCAAAAGAGAGAGTAAGGGTGAGAGACCTGCACACGTGAAGTATGTGACAACACCATGTGAGGAAAGCTGTGCAGTCAGGTTACCGGGTGGGGCATATGAAGCAAAGGATGCTGGGATGCTGCCTCTCTCTTCTCTGAAGTGCACAGCAAGCATAATACTTTTTAGCTTTTTTTTTTCTTTTTGAGGATGTGAAGACGGATTAGCCCAAGGGCATATCTGCTATTTTGGGAGGTGGGGTGTGACTGTTGCAGACACACATTCATTATTCTCTCCTTCCACTTTCCCTCTTTCCTCGACCCACTAAATCTGCTACAGCCAAATTGCTTTGCAGATAAATACAGATGCAGAATAGTGATCATAAGAGACTGTTAGCTATCTGAACCTCAGTTGCATCTGCTGGTCTGGCAATGGAGGCTCAGTTAAGAAAATCCTACTTTTGGCCTGCTAACCTTCAGTACGTGCACACTGAGAAAGAGAAGGAGAAAATATTTATTTAAGCTTCATTGCTCTATAGGGTTTGTTTTTTTTATGGCACATACACAAAAAGTAAAGCATTAAAAGTCGAGATAAAGCAACTCGATATTGATGGACATTTTATTTTAAAGTGGTCCCAAAATATTTAGACACATAAATTAAGCTTTAAATTAATGAATTTCATTTAATTAAATAAAACTAAGGGGGTTTGTGAGGTGATGAAAAGCTAATAATTAAATCATAAAAAAAATTATATCATTTTAAAATAACAACAATTGTTTTAAAATGAAACAATAACGTTTATAGAATATGTATTAACAATATTTATTAATATTATATTTATTGTCATTAGGGCTAGGATGACAAAAAAATTTGGGAATACCTCAAATATGATATTAAAGCAGGTGGCATCTACAAAATACATGTTGCTAGCTGTTTTTCAGAACCAAAGCTAGCTCCATAACAATTACAAAAACAGGTGTTGTATATTAGTATTTTTAGATATATATTCTTATATATAGTATATGTATTATTTTCTAACTGGGTGTTAATTAATTTTAATAAAATGTTTTTAAACATGTACGTACATACATAAAGTGTTTATTATTTTTATTTTAGTGTGTATTATTATTATTATAAATAATACACTTTAAACTTATTTTTGTGCAATATTTGAAAGCATACTTGAAAAGTATGCTTGTGGAAACATTCTTTAAAATAAATGCCACTTGGTTTGAAATTTTGTTATATAATGCAATGATATATATTTTTAAATGTGATTTGAGTGTCAGAAATGCCTGTTAGCGTCGTTTTATATCTATAGAAATCTTAGAATAGAAAAAAATAGAAAGTCTTCGTAAAGGTGCATACGTGTTTATTTATCCTAGTAAATTTCCCCTAACTGATGAAATGCACAATTATGTGTGAGAATACAGATAGGCCTATATACAGACATAGTCATGATGCTGTCTGGCACTAGACAACATCATCTCCTGAGTGCTCACTTCCCCTCCCCCTTTACCTTCCCTTAATACTCCTTCTATTCTGGGTAGCAGAGCAGGCCTCAAAGGTGGTGAGTCAGTTGGCGAGAAGGGCAGAGGCACAGGGGAGAGGAGGGCTGGAAAGAATTGATTTTTCAGTGGGCCATGCGGAGCTGTCTGCTCCCCAGCACTGTGTGAGAGAGTTGGGCTCACAGAGGGACACTCAGTATGGGGAAATATACAGTTTTCATGCCGTTCCCTGCTGCTAAAATCAAAACTTAACTACACCTCAAGCCATTTATCGACTAACCTTTCATTGCTGCCTTAAGAAGCTGAGGGAATTGTATACTATACACTGAGTAAATCCAGGGTTTTCCGACCGTTTGTGAATGATAGGAGAGATTGATGCTGGTTGAGACAATCTGTTGACTGACTGGAGCAGCCCTACCACATGATGGGGTTCATTGGGTTGCCATAGAAACGTCTGGCACAGCAATCTGCTGGTACAATAACTTATGGAGCCAGAGCTTTATAATGGGGAGTTTATCATCTGCAGGATTTCTTTAAAAAGCTGCCTGGTGAAGGTCACTCTTCTGAATCAGACTTCTGATTTAGAAGACAATTAAGTTGTTTTGGTTCTACTACAATAAACACCTATAGAATCTTTAATAATGTTTTACAATGGGCAGATAAATTAGTTTTGGGGAGATGGGATTTTTCATGCAAGAGTATTAACAATGTTCTGAGATCAGTATATGTTAAATTCAATAGACAGCATTTGTGAAAAAAAAACAATTTCAACTCGCTTCTCATTTTCTTAAACAATAGCCAATCTTTTTAATGATTTAAAAGCAAGCAAAATAGAAAATGTAAAGAGTTAGAGTCGGAATGTTATCAAAAGGCACTACATAAATTCTGCAGTGAATTATTGTATTATCAAGCCTGAAGTGTTGGGACGGTTTTTTTGGCTCATTAAAGGTACATATCATGAAAAATCTAGGAATTACGTTCCAGTTTGGTATGAGGCGTGACATCAGTCACGAAGGGAAAGCATCCGGGTGGCACCGGTGGCATGTATACACAGACCCAGAGTTAAAATGTGGCAAAAGCAGCTCAACTAGTAAATTGTTATGTGGATTAGTCGCCGTGCCTTTGGCGCAAAGCTTGTGACAATAAATAAAATGAGCTCATCTATGTATGATACTCCACCCAGTGACGTAGAAAGGGGATCCTATATAATATACCGCCTTGAATTGCATGTGTCCCCCATTGCGGAGGCAAGAAGTGGTAAGTTCTAGATGCCAGTGGCGAAGTTGCGCTCAAAAGCATTGCTAAGTTCTATCTTTGGCTGCACGACGAACACAGAACACATTAGAGGTCCCAGGCCGTCAGAGGAGAGACGGATGAGCAGTGGCTTTTTTTATTTATTTACTGTATATTAATGCCACACAGCTACGGAATATACCCTTGTGATTGCTGGTTCCCAGTGCTACCTTCACAGACAAGACTTATGGCGGACTACATGAGAATACATTATCATTTGTAAATAAAGGGGCTCCTTTGAAAATAGGTCTCCTTAAATGGGGTGGTTGCCATTGCACGATTTAAATTATGGCAGTTAAAGGTACCTACGAAAACGGCTGGTAGGGACTACAACGAATTACCTACCCGGGTTCGTGACGTAATAAACCCCGCCCTCGGGAAAAGGCAGCATAGGGGGCGAGGCCATGCTGCGCTGCTTTAGAGAAGAGGAAGAGAAAACTAGAGGTGCACGTAAAAATCTATTTATATATGAATCGCGATTCTGTCTTCTAACGATTCTAATGGATTCACAAGTTTCAAAATCAATGTTCTAAGTACGCAGGCAGGGTCTTAATACCCTTGCATCATCACAGTTCCCTCTCAGCACCCGCTCTGCATCTCCTCTCTCTCTCTAACTAAGGTCAACAGCTCAGCTCAAACAATAAAATGTTCCATTTTATACACTTCTTTTACCCATATGTTGTTATACCGATGGACGCGGGTGTTTGTCAGTATGCTCTTAAATCTTTTAATCAGGATAAAACCGTATATTTAAAGCTAACATAAGCAGTAGCATTTACAAATAACAGTATATCTAAAAGTATGAGACAACAACAAAAAACATAGGCCTACCATTAAAAGCCGTGCTTGCACAGGTTCTGCACGATCCTCTTCAATAATATCCTCTGCTTCTCAATCAGGCTCAAACTGATAAGCGATATTAATGACGCCTCTGTTTACAATACAACTGGAGTCATGTATGCCGTCTGGCTGCGGGGGAGCGGGTAGAGCTTTTAGACGACGCACTAGAGCGCCGGGTTGCCAATCACAACACAATGGGCCATGAGTTGTACCAAAGTCAGGAACGGGGCCTGGCATGGAGCTCTTTGCTGAGGGAGAGGGGCTTCCATTACAAAGGAGGAAAACCATGATCAGCGCGATTTCTCAGAGAAGGGACAGAGTGAGATGTGGAAACAAAGGTAAATATGCTGACAACAGCTAGGAGTTTTTTTTTTTTTTTTAAAAAGGAGCATTAAAAGTCGATGTTAGACCTGCACCACATAAAAGACAACAATCAAGCCTAGAAAAAACCCAGTGAACCACCCCTTTAAGGTTGGACTGGGGAATACTTGGAATAACAAAGAAAAGGCTAGTACTATTTGCTTCCACTAAGATTATGTTAACTCCATGTCATGTCGGTACGCTTTTGAAAAAAAATAAGGGTATTTTTAAAAGTTTAGTGGATTGGTTCTTGAGTATGCAGGGTCACATGCACAGTAAAATTGAATCAAGCAAATAAAGGTTATTGTCTTTGTCAGTAACGGACCTGTGCGATTAAAGTGGAGGCTCACTCAGAAGTCACTTTCAAGAGAAGGCGTTTGTTGGTCAATGCGTCAATTCAGCTGACTAACTTAAATGACAGGTGAGCAATTTCATTGAAAAAATCTCAAATTAACACGAGTTTACTATTTGATGGCTGGAATTTGTCACAAAAAAATTTGTGTTAGTATGAAAACGGATTAATATGACCTGCACTTTTATTTCACTTCCATCGTAAATTACCTCATGAGACCCAGCTTCACACTTTTTTTTTTTTTTTTTTTATTTATTTTTTAAGACTAGTTACATGAAAACTATGACGAAACAGTGGAAGGCAGTCCGCGATTTGCCGTTAACACAATGCTTTGTGTAATTGGAGCATACTGCGTCGTGTGGTGTGTATATATGTTGAATAAAATAACAATTAGTCCCTTGTATCTCTTTGCCGCCTTGAAGAATTCTCAGTTCCTTAAAGTGTAAATACGTCCGGGAAGTAAGAAAACACACATTCAATGTATTCTCAATTCTTCAATTTATTCATAGAAACAAAGATTTTATATAGGCATATGTCGAGGGGAGTTTTTACCCTCTTAACCAATGAGGATAGGATGACGTACACATATAGGATGTTTGGCCAAGAACATGTGTTTTGTATAAAATCACCACATATACAGAAAAACAAGTCCATATTAGGAATAGACTTCCTGGCGAAGGTGAACTCCTTTACCTCGTAATCCTAGCATTCATCTCCTTATTTGGGCATTTGACCCAAGCAACTAATGTATACATGTGTACATGCCTACCTCGAATATGAGTAAGAGACATTAAAACACCATACAAGAGAGAGAGAACAGATAGAGGAGGGAGAGTGAGAGGGAAAGAAAGGAGGGGTGAGGCATATTTGGAACATTCTCAAGACAGAGTGTTTTCTAACATATATATCTAAAATATTAAATGGAGTAAGTATGTTTTCTAGGTTTAACAAGGCTTTTAGCAGTTGGATCTATTGACTTCAACTGCAGAGTGTGTGTGATACATTTGAACATTTATATTTCCATTTACCCCTCTAAAAACACAGCGCTCTCTCTCTCTCAATTACTCTTGTGCTTCATTGATCCCGTCAGCGAGACAGTCTGGCGTAAAATGCCCCAGAACCAACCAACCAGATGCGACAAGCACACAGAGCTCTGTGGATCAAAACAAAAACAAGAGCATATGGAATATTCCAGTGACTCTCTCTCTCTCTCTCTCTCTCTCTCTCTCTCTCTCTCTATCCCTCTCTACTCTCGCTCTTCTCTTCTCTGTTTCTAGTGAAGAACAGGAAAGTACAGGGAAAATTGTTTTTCAGCGAACCACTGCAGTATGAATGGAAGGAAGTGCACTGTCATCGTGGAAACCAAGATCAACCAATCACAGCCAGACTTCACCAAGAGCCGATCGGGATACATTCTCTCAGTGCCAGGCAACTAGAAGACCAGAGATTCCAAAACGGCCCCTTTAAAAGGACATTGACAGCAGGGTATCTATTTTGTGCTAGTCCAAACCTTTGAGTTGAACCTTAGATATGAAGCCATACCAAATTTGCCTGAAGACAGGCAAGGAAGAATGTTTAATTAAAAAAAAAAAGGTTTGTCCCTAAATTCCAAACTTCAGTTTAGATTATTCTCAAGATGACAAGGAGGTAGCGATATAGACCCTCAAAGAAGATTTACCAAACTCGGCGCTGTTTATTTATTAAACATTACAACCGAATGAAGAGCAATCATAAATGTAATATTTATGAGGAACAGGATATGCAGGATTTTAAAAGTATCTAACTTGTGTTTTGAGGTCTTTCCTTCAAAGGGAATTTGTTGGTTTTTGATCACTGCTTCATGTGGGATGAAGAATAGCTCTGCTTGTGTCCCGATGTGTTGCACAGATCATAAGCAGTCCTGCGGTTGCTGCTGAATTTGATTGGATGTTCTTGAGCGGGATGTGTTGATCATATCCTTAAACTCATTAACTGCTCAGAGAGGAGCGTTAAACTCTCTCGTAATTTAAACCATTCTCTTTTTCTGCTTATAGCTGGTCATTTATAGCACATATTGTACAGGTACATCTAAAAAAATTAGAATATAATGAAAAAGGTCAATATTTTTTGTCACTCATTTCAGAAAGTGAACCCCATATATTATATAGATTCATTACACATAGAGTGAAATATCTCAAGTCTTTATTTCTTGAAATTTGAGGATAGTGGGCTTACAAGATAATGAAAAACCCAAAATTCAGTTCTCAGGAATTAGAGAATATTGAGGAAAGTTCAATATTGGAAACCGTAATGAGTGTCAACCGCGCTAAAGTCAAGATAATAACCTCACAAAACAACCTGCAAAGGTTTCCTGAGCCTTCAAGATGGTCTCTCAGTTTGGTTCATTAGGCTACACAATCATGGGGAAGACTTCTGGTTTGACAGTTGTCCAGAAGACAATCACTGACCACCTTCACAAGGAGGGTAAGCCACAAAAGTTAATTGCTAAAGAAGCTGTTTTTTCACAGAGTGCTGTATCCAAGCATGTTCATAAAGTTGAGTGGAAGGAAAAAGTGTGGTAGGAAAAGGTGCACCAGCAAAAGGGATAACCGCAACCTTGAGAGGATTGTCAGGCAAAATTAATTCAAGAATTTGGAGGAGCTTCACAAGGAGTGGACTGAGGCTAGCATCAGCGCATCAAGAGCCACTACGCAAAGACGAATCCTAGACATGGGCTACAAATATCGCATTCCTCGTGTCAAGCAAGCTGTGTATGCTCAGTGTCCAAGCCTCATTCAGCTGAACTAAATGTTTTAGCATTTCAGTGGTAATCAAGGTCCAGAATTCTGGAGGAGAGGGGAGAGGCCCGAGATTTTTAACCATGTTGCATTAGAGAAAGTCACGAGTGATGAAGTGTGCAGAGCACCAAGGTCAGTTATCGATTGCGGCTGGCCCTGTCATCTGCTGGTAGTATGGTCCACTGTGTTTTCGTGATTTTAGCGTAGTATCATCATACTGCGACCCAAAGCCATCTACACAGAACATTTTAGAGCACTCAATGACTTCCTTACATAGGGATGACCAGATACTTGTTATGGAGCGCTGATTTCAGTTTCCGAGCAAAGGTGCACTTGGCACCTGCCCCACACTGCCAAAGTACCAAAATGGCGTCAGTTGACTCACTGGTTCAAACACTCGCTGACCTGAACCCAATAGAAATCTATGGGGTATTGTCAAGAGGTAAATGAGAAACAAGAGACCAAAAAATAAAGATGAGCTGAAGGCCACTGTCAAAGAAACCTGGACTTCCATAACACATTGAGCACGTGGACACAGGCTGAAGTTGACTCCATGGCCCGGCCATTGAGCAGTAATTCATGCATAAAGAGGCCCCCAACAAAGTATTGAGGCCTAGAAAGAACATACTTTTCAAGAAGCACTAGAATTCTGTTTAAAATATCCTTTTTTTTTATTGATCTTATGTAATATTCTAATTTTCTGAGACACTGAATTTTGGGTTTTCATTATCTGTAAGCCATAATCATCAAAATTTCAAGAAATAAAGGCTTGAAATATTTCACTCTGTGTAATGAGTCTATATAATATATGGGTTTCACTTTCTGAAATGAGTGACAAAAAATATTGACCTTTTTCATGATATTCTAATTTTTTGAGATGTACCTGTATACAGAAACGCATATTGGATATAGCTTATATAGTGTACTGTATGCACTATACATAATGTAGGTAGGATGAGAGCTGTCATTTATTCACATATTTCCTGATCTTGGAGTAGAATCAGATGGGGCGGCACAGAACAGGATGTGATGTTATTTTCTGTTATCATTTTTTAAATAATAGACCCTGCCGCCAATAGTAGTCCCTTTAGTTCTTCACTCACCATCACTGGCTTAAAGCAAAAAAAAAAAAACACTTCTGTGATGATAAAGCCATTTAACAAGACGCTCTCTCATGTTTACAATGAGTTCAAAGTAGTCGCCATTTTACACAAGCCAAAAATGCATGTCACCAAAAAAGAACAGACAACCAATTGTTCCATTAGGGTCCAATTTTACTTCTGTCAGCTAATTCTATCTAGTAATATTTCAATATTTTGTCAATATTACCACTGCAAACAGCTAGTGTTGATATTACGAACGTTGCACATCTAAGTGTGTAAATGTGTTCAAATAAGAGAGAAAGAGAGCAGTATTGATTCATAGAACAAAATCAACAGAGTTCTGAGTGGAAACTCCCAAGATGTCTGACCCAGTTTTAAGCTTTCGTAACTGATAAAGAAAGTGCCAAGCTGAAAACTGACTTCTGTTCTTCATTCCTGAGGTGTTTGCATAAATCTGTTTTTCCATAATTGTTTCATTGTTTTGTTCATTGCTTCTAGAAAGAGATCTTTTTTTATCAGGTAATTAGGATCGTTTCTGGTGGCCAAAAATATCACTAAGCTCCCATCACTGGGTGGAATTAAAATGAGGGTGTGCGCATTCAATAGTGAACTGAGGGCCACGACTTCTGATCTGTCCAAGTCAGACTATCACTGAACGCTGATCATGTCTGCTTCAAACAGGTGCACACTCTCTCATCTTCTTTCTCAGTCCCTGTACTCTCTCTTGACTATTAGCCTGGATTGGTAAAGTGTGTCAGTAAAAGAATGCACATAGTACATACAGTACTTTAGGAAGATAAAGTCAAATGATTTGATCCATTTTCTGCTCACCAGTTCTTAAAAGCAAAGAAGTGCAATAAATGGACTTACAGCAATTTCTGAAAGTTATCAAGGTCTATTTTTCTTGAATCAAACACTATTGTGTATTAGACATTTTTTTGGTCCTCAGTAGAAAAATACTGACAGTGTGCGATTGCTCTTTTACCTTGATAAAAGGAGTTATGTGATTGTTGAGTTGCATAAAATCCAACCCATTTTTTGGAGAGAGCAGTCTGTTTTGTTCTGGCAGAGAAAGTCATATGATATATGATCATTATATACTATAAAGTAATTTCTTTCTTTCTTGTCGTGAACCCCAGTGATTCTGTTTAAGTGCAGAATAATTCCACTTCCCAGGTAAAAGTCTTTTATATTCTTTGTTGTAATTATACCTATTCATCTTGGTTAATATTCAATATTTAGTCTGATCCGATGAAATAATGTGCCTACTTTTATACTTCTATTATTTAATTAATATGTTTTAAATTTGGAAAAGATGTTACACATGCTTGGACCAAATCAAAAAGGGAATCCAGTTTATACAGTGTTTCTTTAAGAATAGTTTTTTTCATATGTATATTAATGCAATAACCTGTGCATTTAGTAATTTTAAACCATTATATTGCTTGGAAACCTTTTACTGTTTTTTTTTTTAATCAAGTAAACGCTGTTCCAAATATCTGCTCCTGAAAATAAACATGCCCTTCAAGTGTCTGCTCCAAGGCTTTTGCTCCATCACGTTGATATACTGTCATTATTTCATTGATTTGCCACACACTGCTATTAATCCAGGGTGAGCAGCTGTTTGCCGCTGGGAAGTTGTTGACGTCATTGAACCTGCCAATCTTTTCTGCTGTGGGCGTGGTTACAGCAGATCCACTTACAGCAATGTTGAGGTATCATGGTTCACTTATACATGGGTATTTTAATGCTTGTTCATGAGTTCATGGCAGATGGGTAGCTTATGTATGGTTTTATAGCGTAATTTATAATTATACAATTATAATTCATTACTGTACTGGATTCAAATGCAGAACACATTAAATCATACCATTAATGAATAGCGACGCTACAGGTGGGTGTTATTGGTCCACCCCATCAAAGCTATTAATTGTGTGGAAAATAAATGAAACCACAAAATAAGATTAAAGGTACAACATATAAGTTTTCACCGCTAGAGGGCGCGTATTCAAAAGAAACAAAGCCATAAATTGATGAAGCCGTGACTGAGTGTGGAATCATGGTAGTTGTCGTCTTCATCCCCACAGCCGACGCAATCCGATGGGACTCAGACAGAAATCATGTTCATTGATGAGCTAATGTATTAAAGATTTATTAACATCGTAGTATGAAGCAGAGTGAGGCGGAAAGCCATCGAAGCGAAACGAGGCCGCTGAAGCAATTGCTACTGAGAGACGAGAGAGACACACGGCTCGAAAGCAGTGGAGCTTTTATTATGCCACACTTTAGAGCTTCCGCTCCTTCCGGTCGTGTGTATGTGGGGTAAAGCAGCGCTGTTTTATCATACTAGATACGTTTGAAAGTTCTGTTATAATGTAATCAATGATTAATTATAGTGCGGTCATCACCTGTCTAATAAAACGCACAACATATTAAAGCGTCTTTGGTGTTTCCATGTTTTCTACAAAGCAAAACATTGAAATCGAGGGTGTATGACATCAGTGGCAGCCGACCACAATGACGATATGACTTATGCGCATTTCACTGTATGCATACTTCTATACTATGTCCCTTAAATTATATTAATATTTTGGGTGAGAAACAAGGTACACAACTTTGAGTGTGTAGTAGTAGAGTATGCAAGCTTTGGGACATACTATCATGTCACACAATTGTGTCTTTAATGGATGCTCTGTCGCATACCATA
Organism: Sinocyclocheilus anophthalmus; assembly: GCA_018155175.1. Classification (NCBI taxonomy): domain Eukaryota; kingdom Metazoa; phylum Chordata; class Actinopteri; order Cypriniformes; family Cyprinidae; genus Sinocyclocheilus; species Sinocyclocheilus anophthalmus. The sequence continues at coordinate 383,523 of JADLZN010004800.1, forward strand.
GACTAGATTCACACACCCTGTCACTGTAAATTGGCCTGTCAATCATCTTGTCACAGTTAACATCCTCCACATTGCATTTCATTTAACTTCCTACCGTATTGGAGAGAAAAGTAGTAGCACATTGATCTGCCAGTCGCGGGTCTTTCATGAATGTCTCGGGTTACTTATGTAACCATGGTTCCCTGAGTAGGGAACGAGACACTGCGTCCTCTAGGGGTCGCTATGGGGAACGCCTCGTCGTGACCCGTGTCTGAATCATACATTGAAAAAAACACCAACAACACATTGGCCGACAACAGCCATGACGTCACTACCGGTGACACTATAGTATAAAATAGGCGCCGGGAGCACACATCATCATTCACTTCTTCGTCTGAAGCTAGCGTCCGCAGCATGGCAAGAAACCTAGAGGACGCAGTGTCTCGTTCCCTACTCAGGAAACCATGGTTACATAAGTAACCCGAGAAGTTCCCTTTCATGGGAACTTCGAAACTGCGTCCTCTAGGGGTCGCTATAGGGAACGGTATACCCACGCCACCATGATGAGGGGAGTGCATGCCAGAAACCATGGCGAGCACTAAGTACCAACTCTACCATATTGCCATGGGAGTTGCCCCTTTGACGTTAGACGGCTGTCAGTGACATTATTCCCTACGGCCAAAGGCCTAGGCTACAGACCCCAAAATACTTACCTGTTAGGGCCAGAACTCCTGGGTAGAGCTCAAGGCTTGGAAGCAGGAATAAATTCCTTTAAGGGATTACGACCAAGAGCCTAGAATCATACTAAATCTTGTCCTGTCACACAGGGGCAACAGCACGCTCTGCATATGCTAAAGGAACTATCTCAACAGATCCCTAGTACCAACACCCTGTTAATCAAAGGATACATAGGAGGGTGGTGCACAAGCGGACAGGGGTTTTAAAACCCTCAGAAAGAGCACGGAAGCTGTGCGCGTAGATTTACGTAACAGGATTTTAGGGGGGGGGAAAGTGGGTAACGACATACGTGCACAATTACCACTTATGGGGATTTAGAAAGTGGGCAAAACAGAAGCCATAACCGTGCACATACAGCTAGTGGATTTTAGGAAAGGTTGGCAAAGCATACGTGCAAACTTACCCAGATATGTGGATTTCAGAAATACAGTTCTAGGGGTTCTCGTGGCACCCTGAAAAAAGGCAGCCTATAGATAAAAAGCGCAGTTTTCCCAAAAAACGCTATGATAGATGGCTCTATAATGCTGAGGGCTAGCCAGTAACCTTGTGGAGGGAGCAAAAACATCAAGCCTCAATCGAGAGGGAGCTCAAGCCTACAGTAATGTTCAAATGGTGTGACTACACAAGCTAGCCGTTATGTTACGGCTGAGGGCCTAGACACAACTTCACACCCAGTTATCGCAATTCCGATAAGGGGGCCTCGCCAGGCAGCATGTATCCAAAGCCTGGAACAGGATAGCAATAATTTAATCTAGCTGTGGGCGCAACAACATGAGTTCGACTCAGTCGGAGAAGGGGGCTCGACCAACAGCAGTTCCAATGCTGGAATGGGCTAGCAGTAGTTTCCTTGGCTGTGCTGCTGTGAGCACAAACCCATGTGACTCTCAACGAGAGGGGGGCCGCCACCCCAGTGACGACTCGCCGTTCCGCTGCAGGCGTGCAGGTGATTGTTAAACCAAGTCAGGAAGGGAAGGGTAGGGCATACGCAAGCGGCACAACACTCAGCGCATCAGGGAGGCCAGAGGAAGGGCCTCTAATTCACTAGATGCTGCTGGGTTAGGTGCTTGTGAGAAACAGAGAACTCAACTTTCATGTGAGAGGGCTAACTCCGAATTTCAGAGGGAAGCTAAAATGGACGTGCGCATCGAGCTGTCCAGACCTCATCCCTCCGCTCGCCTAGACAATCCGATCAATCGCTAGACAGAGAGGGATATAATGCGTTCAGGGACAAGACCAGAACACACTACTCTAACAGAGGCGTCGGCGGCTGCTCTATCACCCCGTGAGCGACACACAGCCCCACTCCCGTTAGATGTCATTCAACATCTAGTTGACAGAGGAGTTGCTTACGCGGTCATCTCGACAATCAGCCCCATGGGGTCACCTCGCCTCACGAGACCACCTTAACCAGCTATAGCTGGAATTTTAGGAAAGTGGAACACAGACTTTTCCCCGTTGTGCAGTGTCGCCCCTCGGGCGGCTGGTCGGCACGACCCGCCACGGAGCGAAGTGAACACTTATCATACAGGGATTAAAGAAGAATAATGTTGAAGGGGTGTCCTCTTGGCACTCTGACAAGAACCAGGACCACGAGAAGGAAATGGCACATCCAAAAACGCTATGTTTGAGAAGTCATCAAGTCAATCCACGGCTATAATGCTGGAGTGGCTAGCAGTAAATCTGTAGCTGAAGGAGCAAAAATCCAGCTCTCAATCGAGAGGGAGCTCGACCTAAAGCATGTTCCAATGCTGGAACAGCTAGCAGTAGTTTACATTGCTGAGGGAGCACAAACCCAGCTCTCAGCGAGAGGGGGGGGGCTCGACCTACAGCGTGATTGTAAAATCAAAAGGGTAAGCATACTGCAAGCCAGCCAAACACTCACATCAGGGAGGCAGAGGAAGGACCTAATCCACCTGATGCTGCTGGTTCCGGTAAACCCTTTTGATAAAAAAGGGAGACTGGATCAATGTACTACCACGAGGACAGCACATTGGGCGAGAATCCAACTCATCAGAGAGATAACGCTCGAGAAAAACACCATACTCACAAAAACCTTCATGGTGAGGGGAGCGATGGTCAGATGTGTCGACATGAGACCACAGTTGAGTGGAGCCCAAGGTGAGAACCGGGGCCTAAGCCAACACAGATAAAGGGAATGAGGCTGACAGCGCGTAACCCTTACCATACAAGATTTCAGAAAAAGTGGGCAAAGCATAACGTGCACAATTACCACCTATGTGGATTTTAGAAAGAGGGCAAAGCATAACGTGCACACTTACAAGCTATGTGGATTTTAGAAAGTGGGCAAAGCATAACGTGCACACTTATGTGGATTTGTAGAAAAGTGCGCAAAGCTTAACGTGTGAACCTACCATAGTATGGATTTAAGAGTTTTCCAAACATCTGCTCACAGATACCTGGAAGTACTGAGCCAAACTGGAAAGACAAGCTCAAATACAACCCTCTAATGTGAGGGGAGCACTGCCTGAGACAGCATTACACAGGAAGGTTCTCGTAATGCCACATATACCTCCCGCTCGATGCCTCAGCAAGATGGGATATCCTGGTGATCCGGGAAGCCCCTCAGGGCGACCCAGATAAGGTAGACCAGTCAGGGTAGCATGAAAACTTAACCCCAGCCCGGACGTCCAGGAAAATTCTGCAGTGATGAACCAGGGGTCTTGTGTTTTTATGGCTGGTAGTACGACAGGCTAGATCGATAGAAGCCTGTTGTACTGGTCTTCGCTAGGATACAGGAGAGTATGAACGCCGAAACCCCACGGCTTTTGTCTTAACCTCGCGACATAATCGACTTGAGCTGAAAATAATCAGACTGCAAAGTTGATGGCACATCGGTTTCTGAAACCAGCAAGGGGGGTCCCTGAGTCACAGAGGTTTTTTGACGATACCACTAGAAAGAAGGAACAGAAACACTCCCAGGTCCGGGAATCCGTACCACTGCCAAAGAAACTAGCAGAAGACTAGAAGGTAAGATTCTATCGCCAGCCGCACGGCCACATATATTTAGACAGGATGTACTCACCCACAAGTGTGTTCCCGCGACGTCGGAGCATCGGCTCCGAGAGAAGCGTCTAGGACCGGACCATCGTAAGATGGTCCTATGAAAGCCATAGAACAACCCAAACTAATAGGTCCAGCATAGGAGACTTAATGCAGAAGATTTCCAACCTAACCTCGGTAGGTGGGGATGATGGTGGTTACAGGGGGAAATTAGGACGGTGAGCTAAGGGCAGTCAGATAGTAAGCCGAACGAAGGGAGTAATAGGGAAGGGTATCACTCTGATCCGGAAAAAGCGCTGACGCCCGTTGGCGTCACATAACTTGGGTGTTGTACTTACCTTCTTTGACCCGTGATTCGTCCTACCCTAACCCGCGGTAGCGGGCTGGGAGGAAGCGCAAAGCCGCGTACATAGCCTTCTGAGCACAGTCTGATCCTCAAAACCGAGCGGGCTAGGGAACCCGGTTGTTCGGGCCCAGACCTTGGACTGTCGTCCCGTATTCCCAGGTTCCTTCAGCAGGTCAGCCAGATAGGCTGGGGCCTCGCCACATCGTATGTGCAATGAAGCGAAGCCAGACTTCACCAGCACCATCAGCCCGCTCATAAGCGACCGACCTGCTGCTGCTGCGGAGGCCCTAGGCATCAGCGAGCGTAAGCGATATCAAGGAGGGGAGTCTTGGGACACACATCTCACCCATAGAGAAAATAGCTGGCCAGCTGTCTCTCTATAGGGCATCTGCTCAATACCGCTTTCGCGCATGCGCCTCGATGCATAACTGGTATGCTGGAACCGATGGATGAGTGAGGAAAACGGCCTCTTTCATTCCTTCTCAATCTTTATATGGAAGAAAGAAGGCTCACCTGAGCTGGAGGTATGGCAGACAAATAATGTCCTCGAGATATTTCAAGATGACTTTCTTCACCCGGATTCATGAAAGGTGAAGCGGCTCAGCGTGGTGGTGGCCTATCCATAATTTACAAAGCTCATCATAAGAGGGCTGCAAACGGAGGACTTGGGAAAGCTCAGCATCAGCTTCTTGCCCTCCAGGGAATTTCCTGCTTTTGTGGGCTGATCCCAGCAGCGGCACTGGCCCCTGACATCAGACAATTTAATGAAAAGAATAAACATTATCCTCCAGCGGAACCTCACTCACTCTTGCAAGCCGACGATTCGCGAAAGGGAAAAAAACCCCTCAAACTCATCGGCGATCCACCTGGATCCAGGCAAGATGGCGGGACCCCTCTTTCATCACGAAAAAAGAGAGACAAACAGAGCGGAGTTTTCCCTTGGAAAAAAAACGCTCGCAGTGTGCACGACGATTGCCCCGTCGGATGGCATCGCAGGCGGGCTCTTCGCCCATAACAAATAACGAATCGATTGTGTGTGTCCAGATGGTTTAAACAACGTCAACCCGGTATGCACACCTCCTTAAACGCTTTGCTTAGTCTCGCCATAATGAGATGGATAGAGATCGCTCTTACCACAGAAATGCATGCTTCAAACAAAACAGTAAGAACGAGAGAGAATGCTGTCGTGCTCAGGTGCTATTTATACTATGTAGTCGCACCACGGTAGGACGCATGGCTGTCGAACGGCCCACCGAGTTGGTGTGTTTTCAATGTATGACTTCTGACACCGGTCACTCTGAAGGTGTTCCCCATAGCGACCGCTAGAGGACGTAGTTCGAAGTTCTCATGAAAGGGAACTCTGCTCATGTTTTATGCATAATGATGTATTTAAAAGTTAACGACCGAACGGATGTTTATAAAAGTTTACATTACTGTTGCAGATTAAATATAACACAGATAACATTAAATTAATATTTTTTACCAGGTTAAATGTTGAATATTAGTAACTCAAACCCCTTTTTCTAAGCCTCTCTAACTAACCACCGGTCGCGCACATTTCTCTGGATTTAAACACTCTTTGAAACATTTGGGATAATGTAATCAGCTTTTTAAATAACAATTCAGTCCCATTTGACGTGTATCGTTGAAAACGGATTCATTCTGGTGAATTTGTAAATGAACATATTCTAAAAAGGTTTAGCGAGTCCCTACATGGCATTTCATATTATAAATGAGGAAGTAGGCTACTCTTTTTATTCTTCTAGAAATATCTTTTCAACTGCTGTCATTACTTAGGAGTGTTTATTCATTCAAAAACCCACATATAATTATGTATAATTTGATAGAGATTTTAGATAGATAATTATTATATAATTTGATAGAGACACCAATTAAAAGTCCACCCTATTTCACTAAGATCCACCCACATTGGCTAATTAGAGATTTCTGGCCTTGCCACTTGCCCTAAATGTATACTCAATAGTGTAGTTTGGGAAGATTGACACTCTCCTCTTAAGCTTGCAAATATTTTAAAATAGAATGTTTTTACTGCAAATCATTTATTAGTTTCAGTGGTATAAGTTATAATAGGAAAATGTTATTGTTTAGCAAGCTACCATTATCCTAAACAACCCGATCTGTGATAATGCGAGACCACATAATTGGAAAAATAGAAGTTTTCTTGGTAAACTACCAGTTTTCATGTTGCTAATCTGCTTATGTAACAGCCCTGCACCCAAATGTGACTAGATACAATTTGGACAGTCCAGCTGAGAATTATAGTGTTCTTTAGGTGAGGTCAGCTAAAACCTTTCTGAAACAACCACGCTGTGGTCTATCTTTAATTATCAGTGCATCAGTTTATTTGTCATCACAGTACAAAAATAAATAAAAATAAGCAGGAACAAAATGCAAAATGCTGATTTTCGTCTTTTTAAAAGAACAAAACCGTAACAGATCTGTAACCCCTCCCTCCCTCCCACCCGCCTGTCAAACTCTAGCCCGATACTATAGAGTCCTACCCTCTAATAAGCATGGCCATGCTCTGATCCTAGAAAATCAACTTACACACATCACATTCTTCTATACAAATACACTCGTTCGCGCTCGCACACTCATGCAATCCATTTTTGTAACACTGTTTTCAGTTCTACAAAGAATTACGCAACAGATACAGAGAGAGTTTGACAGGAGTTTAGTCTTTTACTTATTATTTTTTTAAGTGTTTTTCTTTGTTTCAAAGGACTACTCTGTGATGCAAGTGAAAAAATGGCACATTGTTGTGGGCTGGGGGCAAATAATAGCAGGCAAGCGGTGAAGAAGGGCTCACCTACTTTAGCCCCCACAACCTCAAACCCCTGCGGTCTCCTCAGACAAATTGCTCACAGAAAAGTGCAAGTCCCGTATCCAAACCTCCCCTGGCACGTTTTTGAGTAAATTATTGGCTTCCTCGACCTTTAGTCACTTAAAGCAATGCAGCAGGGCAAGCAGTCACATGGAATCCATCCATCCCACTTTCATATCATGAGAAGAACAGGCTTTTGCATGAATTAACAGAGACATAATAATGTTTGCTTATATGACTGTCACATTCTTTTTTTGACTACAAAGAAAGAAATACATAAATACTGAAAGAAAGCATGCACAATTTAGCACTGTTGAGATGTTTTAAAGTGGGCAAATAGATCATATAACACACATTTTCCCTTGATAACCCAGATCCAGTTTGATTGATGTCATCAATGTGGCTGTAAATGTAAGTTTGTAATATTGTCTGGTACTTGAAAACCATTCCTCTATGTAAATGTGATAGAAATCGCTGCTCATCTCCAGAAATAGACCACATCTCATCCAGTTTAATGCCTGGAGCTTGTTATCGTCTGTGTTGTCATGGGCTAATCACTCATGATTGCTTTTGCAGTGCTAATATGTAGAACATCCCAACAGTACATCACAGAGAAATTGGTTTCAGGTATTTCATTTTGATTGAAACCGATCGTCTGTCACTATGATGAATTACCTTGGTGTTTCTCAGATCTGAAAATGGTCTTAAACTAAGCTCTTATAGACGTTATCGCCTTGAATAATTCATTCGAATGCAAATGTGCATTAACCGTAATCTTCATTCCCACCAAAAGGTAGCCATCGATCTAAATGCTGCACTGGTTTTTTTTTAACAACACGTTACTAAAATCTCTAAATGCAAGAGAGAAATGTGTGAAAATAATTAATAAATAACAATAAATTACTATTCCGACAGATACTTATTAATGACAATCCTACCGTTCCAAAGTTTGCCGGCCTTTGGTATGTTTTTAGACCTACATGATTTTCATCAAAGGTATGGCACTGTTTTTGATACATTTACAGGCTTTTCTGTACAGAGCCCCCTGTTGAAACTAGTCTGAGTGCAAAACAAAATGACAAAACAATGGCTCATTGAAGCAGGCAAGGCAAGATAAACTATTTTAACTTGGGGTTTTTTTCTTTCATATTTCATTCCCTAAACACATATGCAGTCGGCTTAAAAAAACTCAAAGTACATCATCCGGCTTGAGTGTGCATTCAGATGAATACAGTTGTTTATAAAATTACATAAACCACAGGTGAGATCTGTTTAACTCTGTATCATGGATGAAAATAAAGTAGGTATTTTTTACAAATGTGCTGACAACCTCTTCTTTCAATGCTGGCCTCAAAGTCATTTCCCTTTATTCTTTGTGTGTGGCTTGTGAACATAAACACGTTCAACCTGATGCTCAGATGCACCTCTTCCCTTTTTGCAATTGGCTGTAACAGAATTTGCAACATCAAGGTGTTTAGCATTCAGTGAGTGTCCGGTTTCATGGACACAGGAGAACAAGTGTCTGTTGATTATGAATCAGTCTCCATTTCTATTGAGAGTGGTGGCAATGATCTTGGTGCAAAGTGTCCAGAAGTCAGCTTGACAACAGCTAGATTCCTGTCCACATTCAAAGTTGTGTTCTTTTTGTCTCGTTGTGTCTTTTGAAGTCTTTTCTGTCAGTGCTTTTAAATATTCACTACTTAAGAGCATTTGGTCCACTCAAGTCTGGCATTTCTTTATATTCAGGTCCAAAATTGCCATTACTAAAGGTAATAAAAGACCCACTGCTCCTTTTGAACAACATTAGCATCACCCATTGCTTCCTATAAAATGTATTAATGTGAATAATACACTGAAAGACATCTCATTATTTATTCCACCCATGTAGGAGCTACAAAAATTGAGTTATTTACTCACCCTCTAAAAGAAGAAGAGACAAAAGGAGATACTGTTTTCACTTTAAAAATAAAGGTTCCTTATTGGTAGCTATTCTTCCATGAAGAACCTTCAACATCCATAGAACCTTTCCATTCTCCAAAAAGTTCTTTATAGTGGAAAAGAGTTCTTTAGATGTTTAAAATGTACTTTATACTAATATAAGTTGTTCTTTAAGAACTGAAAGTACTAAAAATGGTTCTTTAATGGTATCGCTGCGAAGATCTGCTCTTGGAACCTTTATTTTTAAGAGTCTACAATGAGGAGTCAATGGGGTCCAAAACAACCCTGTTGGACCCCATTGTTTCTGGACTAAGAAACACGGAGACATTTTTCAAAATGTCTTCTTCTGTATTCCAAAGGGCATTTGGAATAACATCAGGGTGAATAGATTTCTCTGAATTTTAATTTTTAGCTGAACTACCCCTGGAAAAAAATGCCAGACGAGAGTGACACCAAAGACATCTCCAGAGCCCCCTCACCGGTCCAGGCTGATGAGCAGACGACTCCTCTCCTCCTCCTTCTGGCTCTCGTTTTTGAGGTCTGCAAAGACCTGGGTGAAATAGTGAGGATCCGAGTTGATCTGCAGCATCTTGGCGCTCATCATGTTGATGATGGACAGGCAGCGGTCCCAGAATGTCTCTTTGGAGGTCTCCACCAGGAATGGCTTGAGAGGGTATGAGATTTCATTGCCCATGTAAGAGTAAGACAGGTAGAGGCAGGTCAGCAGCACGGCCTGCAGCTCGTGCTCCGTAGCCACTTCAGAGGAGACCACATCACGGCAGAGCATGTAGACGAAAACCACGTTGGCCGGAGTGATGAAGCCCTGGTCCTGCCAGCCCTGGAGCAGCAGAGAACGATCCACACTACGGAGCCACAGCACTGGGTCGGTGGGCGAAAGGTGCTTGAGTCGGTAGCACCTCCGGCAGAGGAACTCTCCCAAACAGCGCAGCAGCTCACTGGTGGAGGCTTGGACGATCACCCTCTTGGGTGTCCCGGGAACAACGTTGGAGTTGGAAAGAGGTGCCTTCTTGACCGAGGAAGCTGTGTTGTTGGAGTTTTTGGAGCCTTGGTTTGATGGACTCGACTGGTCCTGTGTAAAGGAGGAGAGATTTGCACAAGACTGTGACTTCTTGAGGTTCTCATTGTTGAGGTGAGAAACATTGTTCTGGTAGCCGGTATTAGGCTGCACCTTCTTAGACCCCTTTTTCTTAGCTGAGATGGCTACTATTCGTTTCCATGGCAGAACGTTGATGAGTGGGTGCCGCTTTAGGTTCTTGTCCTTGGCGTTCTTGCTGTTCTGAACCGCCGTGTAGTGGCCCACGGTGGCCGGGCCATCCTCAAACAGGGCGGCCTTCCGGTAGCTGGGTGAAAGTGATAGCACGGTTCCCATGATGCTGGGAGCAGGTTATCAGAATCTCAAGTTTAGGGGTCAGCTAAAGAAGGTGCCAAACTGGAGCCCCACTGCTTCCTGAGACTAGTTCAATCTGTGTTAGACATCCAAATTTAGGTTGGTGCTCTATTTAAAGAAGAATGACAATGGGATAGATGAGAGCTGTGTCACTGCAAAGCCTGTAAAACAAAAAAGGCATGCATAAATACATATACTTTTTTTTTTTTTTATCAAATTGGTGCTTTCCTGACACATTTTAATATATACATTTTAATACAGTCCTTTTAATATAGCAATGATATAAGTGTGTATTTTGATTAGCATCACATACTTTTCATACTGCAGAATGCACAGTGTATGCAGTACAACTGTGCAAAATATAGTCTCTTCAGAATAAAAGATTCATTATAATATAATACTAGTAAATTGTATCTTCATGATATAGATCTAATTGTTGCCTTTTTATATTTCTTGTCTTTGTTAAATTTGAGTCAATTTATCATTTTTTTCATCAACACAAATAAAGGGTTATACCTGTATTAGTGCCCTAACAACATAATACTGCATGCTTGCCTGACAATTAGGCATTTTGTTTTCATTAAAATAATCTTAAATTATTAATGCTATATCCAAGATGATTTGTCAATGGGTTTTCTCAGGTGTCAAATAATTATCTTAAGTCAAAAATGTTCATATATTATTGATATTTATGTAACCTGTTCTACACATGAAAACTTAAAATTGCTTTTTATATTTCTTGGTGGTTTAAATTTGACTATAGCACACATTTTTATGTTGAAAACAGGCCTTTTAAAGGTATTGCGTCGTAGATTTAAGTAAGAGGCATAGATTCTTTATTCCTTGACATGCACTCACAATAATAATCAAATAATTATTTTTAAACTGCATGGTTTCCTACAATATAAACAATTGATTTGTTGTGTAGATCTACCACATTTACAATATCATAATTTACAGCCCACGTTTATAAAGAAATTACACAGCAAGCTCAAACCCGCCAATGAACATAAATAAAGACATGATTGCAGATTCCACTGTTTACTGCCTTCTTGTAAATACTGACTCCACTGTCTCATCGTAAATTTGCATTTAATAGTACATTTAATATTCTCATTCCTCATTCTCATTCAATGCATGTTTGTAGATGATTTAACAAAACAAACAAAAAAATCATCTGTTTTGCTACTATAATGTATTTGTACGTTGCTCAAATATGTCGGCCACTGTCCAAGGTTCTGAAAATGTGTGATCCTCCCTGTGATGTTTACATGAGCACGAGAGATTACTGACACTCGTTTTCATCAAGTCAACAAAATTAGAATATAGAAAGACAGATAAATCAACAAAATAAATGTTGACCAAGTCAGCTTACAATTCCCATAAGAATACAGTAATGTATTTAAAATACGACCAACAATCAAGCAAATATAACATCTATGAATACAGAAGCTTCGATTAAAAACAGCTCACTTACAGAAATCTGCTCTCCTCCACGATGCTTTGGCAAAACAAGAGCCGCAGTAATGGCTGTCTGGGTTTATCCTTGATAAACTGCGCATCAAGGAGATGCAAAATCAGCCACCTCAAGAAAAAGATTGAATATTAAGATGGTCAGGAAGCCTAAATTCCAATGGAATAATAGGCTTTTAATCAAACAAAACAACCTTCACGTCTTGTCGGAGGTCTCTGTAGGTACTCCAGTGGTCTGGGGATGCTGGATGTCTCCTTTGGTTGGTGATGCTGAGAACGGTGAAGCTGTGCTATTGGTCCACACCAGCAGAAACGGGATTTAGGTTGATGTGCTGTCAGAGCCGCGCTCGCACACTGCGTACTGCCGTCAGAAAACCTGTGCTAGAGCGCCTCCCTGTGCTGTGTCCTTCGCGCACTTGGCAATCCCAACAAACTTTTAGACTCGGAGGTTATTTAGGTTAGTTAAAGTTAAAAATAATTTAAAAAATGAACAGAATAAAGAGACAGCTATGTATTTATAATTAGCTAGGGCCTACATTTGTCTAAAATATTTTATATCGTCCTCCAGGTAAATAAACATAATTTAATGTAATATTTATGTAAATATAGCCTATACTTATTTACTACATAATTATTTAACTACTATTTAAGAATAACGGTCTCCTACATTATTGCTAAGGACTGAGACAAGCGTTTGTAAAAAATTGATACCCAGGTTTGTTGATAGTGTGGGCAGATTTTCTGGCATTTTTTTGCTGGATTTGGTCACTATTTTTATATTTTTGCTTCACCATGTATAAAAGTCACCATAGGAATTTTTTTATATAAAACATTTTTGTTAGGAACTTTTTTAAGAACTTCAAAAAACCTCATTCTTTCGGCGATATGAAATCTTGATACATTCCCATTTATGAAAATGTTAGTTTTGAATGTTCCCTGAACATTCTTTTTTTAATATGACCTTTAAAGACATCATTAAGGGGAACATTTCATTTTATTATTTTGCAAATATAATGCAATGTTGCTTTTGGAAACCACAGACGAACATAATTATTTCACAATGTTTCAGATGTCTTTTGTGTTTTATAATGTGCTTATACATGTAGGCCTGTTTAAAAAGACCAGGCAACTTTGAGTGAACGTTCTAGTGTTAGCTACTGGAAGAATGTTTGTTCATAACTTTGAAAGAACTTTGCCAGAACGTTAGCCAAATTACTTAATCGTTCTTTGTTAGCAGGGTATGTGTATTCATTCAGCAGAAGCGCACAGATTTCACCCATAAACAGGCAGGATGGTCAATGGCATAAGGATAACCATACACTAGGCTACCTTATTTATAGCAGCATTTATTTCAGCATCGGGGTCTTTGTCACCACCTGCTGACCATTAAAATAAATCAATAATAACAAAAATAAATAAATAAATAAGACTGTAGAAATTCTCTGAGCAGCATGGTAGCCTACGAAATTAAGTAGTAGTCTTAATAAAGTAATAATAACAGAATTTAGATTAATACTGCGATATTTGAGATATAAATGTTTTAGTACTCAATAGTGCACTAGAAAAGTAAAAGCGAAAAATACTACAAAACCCAAACTGCCACCGCAGGCACACACACGCACGTACGTATTGACGCACTTCCGGTTGGGCTCGCAAGTGCTTGTGGGTAGTGAGATTTTTTTTTGAATAGGGAAGATGGCAGCCGTGGCAGTGGTGGAGTTTCAGAGAGCTCAGTCTCTCATCAGCACAGACAGAAACGCTTCTATTGACATTTTACATTCAATAGGTAAAACTGTCTTTAGTTTCTTTGATAAAACTTTACTTTTCACTCTGCATGGCTACTTTAATGCTTCATTATGAGGAAGGCTGGGGAGCCATGAGCCGGTGCTGACTCACTGTACTGTGTGCGTGCGCGCGGCTCAAAACCCAGTGAGCTGCCTCCATAGGCAGCATATTTGGACCTTATTGCCGCGTTCGGAAGTTCGAATCGAGCATAGAACAAAGACCGCTGTTTGGGCTTCTTGTGCGTGCTTTAACATTTGAACCGAACGTTCGAACGCACCCCCGATTCGCTAAAAACTTGTCTAACTAGGCAGCTCACAACGTTTTGAGACACAGCCAGTGTGTATGGACAGTTAGCCTGCAATATTAGCCACCATTCCAGGCCAGGGCGTATTTTATCACGTATAGTTGGGAATTATTTAAATGTTGTATTATTAATTATAGCTCCACTGATGACATTTTATTTTGAGATTGGCATATTTTGACAATCTTAACTTTATTGACGTGTTTCATACCAACGTTAAAGCAAGCTTTGACATTTCTGTTTTTGCTGTCGTGACATTGACTGAGATTTGTTTCTTTCTCGGTTTGTCTGCTGAAATCATAATTTTTTATTAAATAAATGGGCTTGCTAATTAGGGCATAACGAGCAGTCTTAGATGAAATAACTTTAGTTTGGTAGAGTTAAAGCGGTTGTTTTTTGACTAATTAAAACTTGTGCCGATTATTTGCCGTCTTATGTTTGTTTTTGTCGTCTCCAAGACCTGTTAGGTTTCTTTCATGTCAACCTGATTCTTGTTTTCGTCTTTTTCTTATGAGTAACATAATGACAAGTTGGTTTCAAATTTAGATTAAATTAGATAATTAGGCATAGGAACTTGGTTATTATTACGCAAGTTACTCTTAAAGGTTACATTTATACTTTTAGACTTTAAAGTATTCAACCCAGATAAATGCACAGAGACAGCTATAAGCAAGTAATTTGTAGGTTGATTTTCCCCGACAACACCGACGTTGTCAAAACATTACTTTTATTTTGAGCACCCTGACAAACCCAACACAGCACCAATGGCACAGCCAATAGCAGGAGTTTGGGGGCGGGAATATGTGTTGTTCTACCAATGGCTGATGGGGGGAGTGTTCAGGGAAAGCTATTGAAAGTCATTAGAAGGGTCAGCAGAAATTACACACTTTATCTATAAAGGTACATTCCCTAATTCGCTTTTTTTCTTCAATTAAACCGCTATTTTGATAAATATAGTTAAAATCGTTTACACTCACATGAGATTAAGACATAGATGGTTGCTTGTTTCTTGAATGTGCTACTTACAAATGTTTTAAATTTACACCAGTTATACATACAGTCATTATCTAACACACTTAATGTATTTTTGTTTGTCATTTAAAATGTTGTATTATATTACTAATTTTGTATTTACTATTTAATCATTTTAATTGCAACAGCAGCATACATTATATTAAATAATAAAATATTTACAATATTCAGGTCAATTCATTTATATTGATGGGAGAGTTTATTAAAGGTCGTTGGCCTTAGTTACTAAACTTTGTATTCTCACTTTGTCTGGATTTTTCAGTGAGACGAGATGTCCAGGAAGATGATGAAGAGGCGGTTCGTGTCAAGGAGCAGAGCATCCTGGAGTTGGGCACTCTCCTGGCGAAGACGGGACAAGCTGCAGGTTGGGATCAACATTCTGGGGGGATGCTGTTCCTGCTATAGAAATGTTTTACTTTGTTGTGACACATTATCATTGCGTGTTACTTTAGAGCTTGGTGGCCTGCTGAAATTTGTAAGGCCTTTCCTGATCTCCATAAGCAAGGCAAAGGCAGCACGGTTGGTGCGCTCTCTCCTGGATCTATTTCTGGACATGGAGGCTGCCACAGGCCAGGAGGTTGAGCTGTGCCTGGAATGCATCGAATGGGCTAAAGCTGAGAAAAGAACCTTCCTCAGACAAGCCCTAGAGGTAAACTAAATGTGCATAAACAGCTTTGGACTGTCATATCAATCAGCCAATAATTAATCATGGATCAGTAATTAATATAAAATGGGTAGTTCCAACTAAGATTTGAGTGGATGCCATAAAAGAACCCATTTATGCTGAACTGAACTGGTATCAGGTGAATTGTATATTACTACGCCAAATTAATATAAAACCTTAAAACGGTGAGCTTATAAAAGCAATAAGCCACTCCATGTGTTTCATTGTTTTTGCCACAGCTTTTCATTGTCTAATAATAAAACAAGGTAAATCTGTAATTTTTGTCCTTGTGAGGAGTCATTTTTTTCAGTCATTTTTATTATTTTCTTAATTTATACATTAAAATTACTAGCAGTAGACAGCAAAATAATTAATCATTATTCCTTCTTTTTTCCCCTTCTCTTACATCTCACCAAGGCTGCATTTTTGATAGAAAAATACAGTAAAAGCAGTAATTTTGTGAAATATTATTTTATCTTAAAATGTACATATTGTAATATGTCATTTATTCCTGTGATGGAAGTCTTTAGTATCACACCATCCTTCAGAAATCATTCATATGTGAATTGTTGTCAAATAAATTCTTATCAATGTGAAAATCAGTTGGGGTGGCGTAATATTGGGAGGAACCATGACACCTTTTTTCAGGATCTTTAATGAGGTTAAAAGAATATTTATTTTAAATTGAATAATAATATTACTATCATGACATTTAAAAATATTCTTAACTAAATTAATGAATTTAATTAACTAGCAGTAGACAACAATATAGTTTATCATTATTCCTTCTTTTTTTTCATCAGGCTCGACTCATTTCACTCTACTTTGACACAAAGAGATATCAGGAAGCCCTTCATTTGGGTAAGAATAATGTCGAAAAATAAATGTGTACATGTAGTGGGATTCAAACATCTGAGCCAAATACTTTTTTGCACAAATTATGATTTGCAATTTTAATTAGAAAATTGCAAAATAAAAGTATCCTCACTAGTGTACTCTGTCATTTGGATCCCACTGTGTTTTTGTTGTACACTCTAGTACTTTTGATGTGCTTGAAACTTTAAGATGACAATCTCTGTTCTTTCTCTTTAGGTTCCCAATTGCTACAGGAGCTGAAGAAGATGGATGATAAAGCTCTGCTGGTGGAGGTTCAGCTGCTGGAGAGTAAAACCTTCCACGCTCTCAGCAACCTTCCCAAAGCCAGGGCTGCCCTCACCTCAGCCAGAACCACCGCCAATGCCATTTACTGTCCCCCAAAGCTCCAAGCGGCTCTTGATATGCAGTCAGGCAAGTCTCACTTCTCAGTTTAGTGATCTGCAAGTGCCTTTGAAATCGGAAGTGTGTTTCTTATTGCTATGTGACCGTTTCACCCTTGTACTCCAGGTATCATCCATGCAGCTGAGGAGAAAGATTGGAAAACTGCCTACTCTTACTTCTTTGAGGCTTTTGAGGGCTACGACTCTATCGACAGTCCCAGGGCAGTCACTGCACTGAAATACATGCTCCTCTGCAAGATCATGCTCAGCTCGTAAGTGAGATAACCGCTTACAGTTTATCCCTGTTTGTGTGTGGGAGGCCACAGGATAATACAACAGTCATTGTGTTGGTTATGCCGAGCTCTGTTATGTAACACCGCCTTACTAAGTAATACTAAGCTCTCATATCTTCAGTACAAGGCATCTTTATAAATCATCGCCTACGCTTAATGACTTCTAGCTTAAGTGCATAAAAGTGTAGCATGTATTAAAATCACAGATTTTACACTACTGTTCAAAAGTTTGGGGTTGGTAAGATTTTTAAAATGTTTGAAAGAAGTCTCTTATGCTCATCTCAAGCTGTGTTTATTTGATTAAAGAGACATTGAAAATATATTAAAGAATTTTTTTTTTAATTATTTTTATTCCTGTGATGGCAAAGCTGAAATTTCAGCAGCCATTACTACAGTCTTCAGTGTTACATGATCCATTCTAATATGCTGATTTTTAAACATTTATTATTATCTGTATTTAAAAAACAGTTGCTGCTTGATATTTTAGTTGAAACAGTAATATAATTTTTTCATCAGTGTTTGATGAATATGAAGTTCAAAAGAGAATATAGAAATTATTTGTAACCTTATAAATGTCTTTACTGTCACTTTTGATCAATACAATGCATCCCTGCTGAATAAAAGTATTAATTTCTTTTCTTCCAGGCCAGAGGAGGTACAGGCCTTGATCAGTGGCAAACTGGCTCTGCGATATGCAGGGCGACAGGTGAGATTTTTATAGATGAAATCACCACTTGCAAACAAATGCTCTGCAGCAGCACTTCACGGTTCTTTGTGCGTCATGCTTTTATGTTTGCTTTTAACAACCTGCTACACATTTGACTTTTTTTCTGAGCAAGTGCTCATTTATAGTTGTGCCCTGTAATTTTTTCTCCATCAGACCGATGCACTGAGATGTATAGCACAAGCCAGCAAGAACAGATCATTAGCAGATTTTGAAAAGGTGAGATTTTGACTGTCTGTATACATTTTTAATTGAAGTCTTTGACGTCATGCTCAGCTTTCTGCTTGCTCTTTCACACATGAAGGCCCTGACAGAGTACACTAAAGAGCTGAGGGACGACCCCATCATCAACACACATTTGGCCAAGCTTTATGACAATTTGCTGGAACAGAATCTCATTCGGGTCATTGAGCCCTTTTCCAGAGTACAGGTAGTGTGTGCATGGATGTTTTCATCCTAAAGTGTATCATTTTTTTTTTTTTTTTAATGTTATGTTTTTGAAGACTTAATTTACAAAGAACCAAAGCTTACAACCTTTTTATGCCCCCCTCCCCCTTTTCTCTATTTTCAAGATAACACATATAGCAGGCCTCATCAAACTTTCAAAGGTACGAACTGTTTTCTTTTGCTCATAAGTGTTTATCCAGAGGTCATGCATCACTGTTTCCAGGTCCAAATGCTCCTTCAGATGTCAAAAGCAAACAACAAATAGCTCTATTATACACTAATGGTATGCTGTAGTACTATCAAAATAAATCATGTTTTTAAAAGCTCAGCTTGAAGGTGTGATATAAATGAACTGTGCTTATAAACGGCTGTTCAGGTAGTGTTTTCTCACAGAAACAGATTAGGAGGCTTAGACATGGAAACAGTATTATTGGATGGTCAATATGTCATGACAAGTGGATGGTTTATAGCTTTAAAACTGTTATTAGCTTTAATCATAATGACACAGGATTGCAGCCTTCAATGCCACCATAAAATAACAACAAATTGATAAGTTATGAAATGAACATTGACTATATTATCATGTATACATGATCACTAAAATATACATCTCTTTGTTATTTGTTTTGTTTCCCACAGGATGATGTTGAGAGAAAACTGTCACAAATGATCCTGGACAAAAAATTTCATGGTTGGTCTTTTTTTAATTCGTCTTAGTAACTGTTATTTCAAATATGAACGCCCCCCCCCCCCCCCCCCCCCCCCCCCCCACCCCCCCCCCCCCAACTAATAATATATAATATGATTTGTTTCGACTGTTGAAGCATGGCATGCTAACCATCGGACACCACCAGCACTGATTCCCGTCCCCATTTGAAAGAGGCCATAAGAATGCTCTTTGAAAGGGTCATTATTTTGTTTGTGTACTGAGATAGGTTAACGTGAGTCTTTATAATTGAGTGCTGTGTGTACAATGCTGCTCCATGCCGCAAAAGCCCAGAGTGCCCTATGGACAGGCTGAACCAGTGCATTGGGATTGGCCATAATATAAAACATGTATGACATCCCGTAACACACTCAGCGTCTGAGGCTTCAAAGCAGTTACAAACACAAATCGTTAATTATAGCATTGGTTTACCATATATTTCGAGGCCCAAGTTAAGATTTAAAAAAATGTAGAGTGAGGTTAAGCAAACACCGTTTCATTAGTGGTACGCTTTTATTTTGTTAAAGCCGGCCCTCGTCTTTGCATAGGACTTGAGTGGGCATTATGCTAATTTTCAAAATGCGCTATGTAGACGTTGTGAAGAATATCTAGACTTCAGGTCTTTTTGTTTAAGCGGTGTTCTCTGTTAGAGAGAATAAATCCCTTTTGTGGGGACCTTATATATTATTATGCCCTAATAGACACATTACACATTAAAGGAAAATATTAAAACGCATTAAGTGAAAGTGACGTGACATGTGGCCAAGTACAGTTACCCATACTAGGAATTAGTGCTCTGCGTTTAACCCATCCTAAGTGCACACACACAGACAGTTTGAAATACCAACACGGGCAGAAGCAGCCATTTATGATGCGGCGCCCGGGGAGCAGTTGGGGGTTCGGTGCCTTGCTCAAGGGCACCTCAGTCGTGGTATTGAAGGTGAAAGAGACCGGTGGTTATTCACTCCCCCCACCTACAATCCCTGCTGGACTTGAGACTCGAATTCGCAACCTTTGAGCTAACTATTAGGCCACGACTTTCCCGACTTAAATGGCCTCTTTAGGAGTGTATAAACAAATAATAACAGTTATTCATGACTGAAGTCGCCTAAGGAGTTACATGCTCCTCTACAGCATGTAACTAAATCTAATGAACGTGGCAAAATCTCCAAAATATCTTGAATTCATTTGCCTGATGGACTTCTACTGTTGCAGGCATTCTTGACCAAGGTGAAGGAGTGCTCATCATATTCGAAGAGCCCCCTGTGGACAAAACTTACGAGGCAGCTCTAGAAACCATACAGAACATGAGCAAAGTTGTGGATTCACTGTACAACAAGGCTAAGAAGTTAACATAGGTGAGGAACTTTAAAAAATAAAATGCATACACAAATATTTTGCTCTCTAAACATCCATGTTTGTTATGAAATATGAGTAAATGTTTATCTGTAATCTGAATCTGTTTGATTTTCTAAGTGTATCTTCATGTTTCTTTCCCGCAGAGTAAGCGTCAGAGGCTGCTACTGTGTGAAATGGTTGTATGCGTGTGAGTTTGCCTGTGTGTATGCGTGTATGGCCAACATGTGGAACTTTTTTCTCACAGCAAAAAGGGACAACACTGAGCAAGATCTACTTGTTCCCCAGTTGAGAGTTTTTAATGTTTTCTTTCAAATGGACAATTTCATCTTTCTGATCCTCTGAATTTTTGTCTGTATCTCTCAACAGCCAACACAGGCCATCAGGGAATGTTGTACAACTACAATAAAATCCTAAAATGTCATATAGAACTGTATAGCTCTTCTACATTGAAAGTTTTTTAATTACAGCAACTTTGTGATACAGACTCTTGGGTTTCGGTTATCTGCGGTTCATCGGTTGTTTGCAGTATTGCATATCTTTTTCCTTTTTTCTTCATTTTATGGATGCACATTCTAAATGATTGTTATAGATGAGAGATTCAAAAGAACTTGGCTGTAAGGAAGAGGCTCTGTAATAAGCACAGTTGCCAATCATATTACCACACACACTAGAAAATTATTTTCTAAGTCCGTACGATCGAGTATTGTTTGCCGTTTACTTTTGCATTATACCGTCTTTACAGTTTTGTATTTACAGTGTACTGTTTGCCAAGTAGGGTGGTTATATTAAATGGCCCAATCCTACAAAGGTTTTAGTCCTCTTTGATTAAAATAACCTTTTCCCCAACACACATTTATGTCTGCACTGAAGTTTATTCTTTTTCGTTCATTCTTTTGTTTGTTTGTTGTTTTTTCTGATCTTTTCAGATCAGTATCTCAATGCAAACTCCATTTTCTAGTTTGCCAGCAGTAGACTATTGTATAAGTTAAATACCATCAATATTGTTTTAAAATTCAATGTTTTGTAAAAAAAAATGTTAACTCATTGTTTTCCTGTAAATGTATACGTTTACACATCCTTTGGAAAAAATAATTTTTCATTTTAATTTATTCTGTTTAGTGTGCAATTATAAATATTCAATAACAAAAGAGTAATTTCTTGTGGGAGAATGATGTTTTTAAATGACTTTTTGAAGTCCAGTGTTGATTTGAGAGCTTCCTGCATGTGATTGTGATTGATTTGTAGTGACGATCTAGCATTGATCATTGACAGTGAGAATTCAGTAAGACATTAAACACTTTGGAAAGTAATGTTTTTTTTTTTTTTGCCTAACAGTGAAAAGTGGTCCACAAAAGTCCTCTGTCCAAAGCTCGATTATTGAAATCTTGATATAAGCAGATTTCAGTTCAAGGAAAATGATGTTTTATTTTTGTATGAGTTGGCCTGTTCACTAATTAAAGTGTTTTGATTACATTTCTTGGTTTTAGGGGAAATGATCCTTTGTACATGAATATAATCAGGCAATTTCCTTAGTGTGGAAGCAAGTTTGTTCTGCTGTGTGTTTTCTTGTTGGGCATTTTCACAACAAATACATTAGGATTGAGTGCTAAATCACAAGGAAATTATTTCATGAGAACCCAACCCAATATATTGTTTGCTGTGGTTAAAACATTAACTTCGAGTAGAAAAAGAGTAACCTCAGATTAATATATTACATAAATATGTAAAAGCTTAAAGCTGGAGATTTTAAGTTCCACTTTTCAAAGGGTTTAAGTATTAGTTTGTTTCTCTAGTTTTAGAGATTTAATGACTGCAGAGGGCAGACCGAAGTGATGGGATTAAAAATAATCACAATAAATGAATAATAATAATAAAACAAACTACCACCTGCCACATACACTTAACACCTCCTAACTTTTTCCACCTTTCATGTTTTCTCTGTGGCTGGTCGCTCTCCACCTCATATTCCCTCTGCTTCTGCGCCCGCGTTTTCCATCCCCTCTTCCTGCTTCACCCTTCCTTTCCCTTCATCCATTCCCTACTCCAGTTCCTCCTTTCTACCTTGACCGATCTTCTATAAATTACTTTGATTCACATCATTGTTCATCATTTCGGACTGACTGGGTTTAGCACCCTCAGCAGTTTGTGATGGATGTATAGATAGATCCAACCTATGTATGAATAAATGTGAATGGTTAACCTTTATTTTGAAATAAACCTTCAGGTACATGGTACAGGCGCTATAAAAATAAAACATTATTATTATTACATGAAAACCACAAACTCCTGAAATATTTATTTTTTTTTTTTTTTAAAAAAAAACCCCTTCGAATATAGATTGAGTAATTCGAATCATAATACGAATAACTGTTACACTTTACATCCAGTAGCATCCAGAAATAACATTTGAAATATTGTTCTGCATAAAAGACTTTTATTTGGACACATTAAATGTCCAGCGTTTGACACGACGTTCTTGTATATGGCAGTGCAGTAGACAAACACTGAATGAAATGAAACCATACACGTGTTGTATTGATGCACGCAGACAGGTATAATTAATAAACATGACTGCACTGCGACGAGGAATCAGTGAAAAATCCAGAAAGTAGCGCCATTGAAAATAAAATTAAGAGGTAATGATTTTAATTTCTGAAACTTTATGAACTCACATGGACTTTGCATTGCTGCGATTAATGAGTGATGCTGCTTCAGATCCTTGTTTACATGCAAAATACTCCCTACATGATGTCAGAATAAATGTATATTTCACTTTTTCATTTGTGTAATCTGGCGGTCAAATGAATAGATGAAACTAAGCAATGCACACCTGACAGTCCATCGCACCTGTGTTCTGTATTCATATGGTGTGTGTTGATTCAGGGTAGGGATGGGCGTATCGATCCGAAGTATCGATATATCGATACCGAAAGTATCGATACTCAAACAAAAATAGCGATACTAAGGTGCGATTTATTTACCAGTGGTTTTGTTTATTTTTATTTTGTTTGGGTTTATTTTAACGAAAAACAAAAAAATTAATAAATAATGCGTAAAATATGCATTGAATTAGACGAATAACCTTTGTTAGCGAGTAATTGTGTAGGATAGAACTATTTTCCTGCTCATCTGAACATGCTAATGTTGGAACCAATCAATCACAGAGCGCATTCACTCACTGCTGACAGTGCATTCAAACAGGGCTGCGTTTCCCAAAAGTATCATAAGAAAGCATTAAAGCTTTTGGGAACGGCAGCCCTGAACAAAGCTTATCAGAGAACAGAAGAAAAAAAACATATATGTTTCAGTTATTTCACATAAAACCAATTGAAATTGTAGCCTACATAGTTTTGTGCAATTACAATTATTTAAATTGAACGATAATATTGATCATGTTCTGATTTTCTATTTTGAAATAGAAATCACACACTGTCCCGCATAAAAGTTCACTTGCTTTTTCACTTGCATGCACAGCCAGTCCCCTGGCAGTCACCCTGATCGGTCAGTACAAAAATATTGTACCTAAAATCAACGTCAAATGTTACAACAATAAAGATTACAGATATTAATGGTGAATACGGTAGGCACTAATATAAAAATGTGATGATCATTATGTTACAAAAGTGAAAACATTTGAAATCTTGATGGTTTGTTTTTTTTTTGTATTTGATCTCAGTATTCCTATCAATGTTGTATAAGGGTTTTTTTATGCATAATAGTAAGCCTAGAATGTGATCAAACAGTTTAAAATAGCTGGGTTAAGATATATAACAATTTTTAAGACTGAAATATGTTAATTCAGTATACACATGATCCCACCGGTTACAATTGTGACTGACCATAAGATAACATTTTTCACACATCTCTTCCCACAACACTTTCTCCAAAAAAAAAAAATATATACAGTGGTGTGAAAAAGTGTTGGCCCCCCTTCCCTATTTTTTGTTTTTTTTTTTTTGATTTTTTTTTTTTTTTTTGCAATGTTTTTCACACTTTAAAATGTTCGGGATGCCATCAAAAAAAAATTTATATTACACAAAGATAATGCAAGTAATACAAAATGCAGTTTTTAAAAAATAAAAAATGAATGATTTCATTTATATTTATTGAAAAAAAAAAGCTGTCCAAACCTACCTGTCCCTACGTGAAAAATTAATTGCCCCCCCCTCCTGTTAAATCATGAAAGAACTGCAATTAACCACATTATTTTAGAAAAAAACTGAGTTAAATTTCACTAGCCACACTCAGGCCTGATTACTGCAAGACCTGTTTAATCAAAGAAATCACTTAAATAGAACCTGTCAAGCAAAGAGAAGCATGCTTAAAGAGCAAAACATCATGCCGCGATCTAAAGAAATTAAAGAACAGATTATTTGAGTTGACATGTATCAGTCTGGAAAGGGTTATAAAGCCATTTCTAATGCTTTGGGACTCCAGCGAACCACGGTCAGAGCCATTATCCACAAATTGAGAAAGCTTGGAACAATGGTGAACCTTTCCAGGAGTTGCCGGCCAACCAGAATTACTCCAAGAGTGCAACAACGACTTGTCTAGGAGGTCATAAAAGAACCCAGAACACCATCTAAAGAACTGCAGGCCTCACTTGCCTCAATTAAGGTCTGTGTTCATGATTCAACAATAAGAAAGAGACTGGGCAAAAACGGCATTCCATGGGAGAGTTCCAAGGCAAAAGCTATTGCTGACCAAAAAGAACACAAAGGTTCGTCTCTCATTTGCCAAAAAATATCTTAATTATCCCCAAGAGTTTTGGGCAAATATTCTGTTGACTGATGAGACAAAAGTTGAACTTTTTGGAAGGTGTGTGTCCCGTTACATCTGGCGTAAAACCAACACAGCATTTCATAGAAAGAACATCATAGCAACAGTCAAACTTGGTGGTGGTAGTGTGATGATCTGGGTTTGCTTTGCAGCTTCAGGACCTGGACGAATTGCCATATTTGATGGAACCATGAATTCTGCACTCTATGAGAAAATTTTGAAGGAGAATGTCCGGCCATCAGTTTTGTGACCTCAAGCTCAAGCGCACTTCGTTTTATGCAGCAGGACAATGATCCAAAATACATCAGCAAGTCCACCTCTGAATGGCTCAGGAAAAACTAAATTAAGGTTTTGGAGTAACCAAATCAAAGTCCGGACTTAAACTTAAAAAAAAAATATCCGATTGAGATGCTTACAAAAACAGTCCATTCAAGCTCGAAAACCCTCCAATGTGGCTGAATTAAAACAATTCTGTAAAGAAGAGTGGGCCAGAGTTCCTCCACAGTGATGTGAAAGACTCGTTGCCAGTTATCGCAAACACTTGATTGCAGTTGTTGCTGCAAAGCGTGGCACAACCAGTTATTAGATTTAGGGGGCAATTACTTTTTCACGTAGGGCCAGGTAGGTTTGGACAGCTTTTTTTCCCTTAAATGAAATCATCATTTTAAAAACTGCGTTTTGTATTTACTTTCATTATCTTTGTGTAATATAAAATTTTGTTTGATGATCTGAATCTTTTAAATGTGACAAATATGCAAAAAATTTAAAAAACAGGAAGGGGGCCAACACTTTTTCACACCACTGTATATATATATTGATTATTTCAAAGGGTTACTAATGACACATCATTTGGATATTTTCATGTCTGGGGAAAATTTGGGATTAAACGGGTTAAAATGCTTTTTAAACAAAGTTAAGTGGTTTTCATTACCCGTTTTACTCTTAGTAATTTAATAAATTTCGTAATTTAAAAAAGTTTAGTGCAGAAGTATCGAATCGGTATCGGTATCGACGATACTGCCTTGAAAAATATCGGTGTCGTGTCGAAAACAAAAATAAGGGGTATCGCCCATCCCTAATTCAGGGCAAATGCGCAGAGACAGGCCTCCTCTTGGAGAGGTAACGTGATCACGCTGTTGCTGCTGACAGGAGTCACTGGACTAGTGAGCTGGATGTATTTCACATGGACTGATGACTTGACACACACATTGGATTCAAGAAGCGAGATCCTCACTCAGCCTAGAGTGTTCACAGTTGAGTGCTCTGAAGACTACAAGAAGTACAAGCTCTTCCCAGGTATGCATCCATCATTGAAAGACCGATCACTCAATACTGCAGTATTTTACTGGAAATTACTATTAATTATTGTTTTGATTATTTATTTATATATTACATTATTATTGGTTAATTATTGGGGGGTGTTTTTGGTTTTGGGGTAGTAAATATTTAGAAATGTTATAGGGATTTTTTTTTGTCAAAATTGCATGTTTATTTACAAACGGATAGTACCTTTTACAATGTTTTGGTAAATATTTGCATATTTGAACCTAATATGTTTTTATGTGCTATCCCCCTTGCCAGTATATTTTATGGTTTTTTTGAAAGTGGGCATTAAAATGTATTTTACCCTGTGTGGCTTGTTCTTTTATTTAAAAAAAAAATGCATAGTTAAAATTTTATAAATAGTATGAATGTATATATACAATTATTTGAACCATCTTTGCAATTATTTTATATTAGTTTTTAAAAACGTGACTTTTAAAAAAAACAGCATTTTGTTTTTGTATGTGCGTGTTAATTATTAAGACAAATTTTTGAAATAATAACATGTATATTTTTATGAAAAATTAAAATTAAAAAGATTTTTCCTCTTAAGCACAATTATTGCCAGAAGTTTGTGAAAATATTTTACTTTGTATTGATGTAAACTACATTCTCCTTTAAATGAAAAACAGGTCATTTATTAGACTGATTATTCAGTCAGTTGCCTGGTTTGCTATGTGCATGAGAAGATCATTGTGTTTATAAAACATTACATAATTTTTCCTTAACAAAAAATGTTGTACTCTACAAAAAAAAAAAAAAAAAAAAAAAAAAATATAATAATTTAGTTTGTGCATATTGGATGTGGTCTCTTTGACTGATCACTGTATGGTAATAGCTTGTTTGTGGATGGTGGGTCTAACATTTATTTTGATGCATTTAGCAGATACTTGTATGCAAAGTGACTTAAAATAAGAGGAACAAAACAATTTGTCAAACAATATTCATAGTACATAATGCCAGATTATTAAGCAAGCTAGAGAATATTTTTTTGAGTGTGATTGTGTGTAAGTGCATTGGTTAAGATGCATCCAGCTATTATTTTGCTATTTGTATCTTTGTTCCAAAAACTCTGTGTAATATAACTGGGGCAACCTTTGAACTAAAATGCACTGTTGGATCAGAGGAAACCCGTTTCCAAACAACTTCCAGGAGTAGAAAGCTTTAGTTGAACAAAGTCAACACCTGTGCATTCCATCGGTCTAAATCATGAAGTTAGATAATTGGTGGGAGGCCAGATCTGTGATTGACAGTCTGAAGCCTCCCACATAGGACTCATTACAGAACCCCACACCAGCTTCAAAAAGCTGTAGGCACCACAAACAAAGCAAGCGCTGGGATTAACAAGCGCTCCCTTGGCTCCACTTCATCCCACTCTCTTTACGACAGGCGTAAATAAGCTTTGGGAAAGAGAATGGAAAGAGAGAAAATATATTGTCCTGAAGCTAACTGTAGCTGTTTGTGGTCTTTCGAATTCCTCCAAGAATTCCTACTGGATTCTAGCAAGTGGCATATGAATTTGTGCCAGAATGCTATATACTGTGGAATATGATTGGATGCACAGCTTTGTTGTCAATTGAACACCCCACTGTGAATATTGCCTGACTGACAGCACCTCCTCTCTGAGAGGATGCTGGAACAAACTCCAGAGTCATTATGCAGTACATTTTGCAGGGCAGGCTGCGTCGCTGAGTGTGCCATCGAATATGAAGTTTGAAGAGAGAATTTGGCAGGGGCATACGACCAGTAACCTTATTAAAATAAATAAAATGAAATAAAATAAAATAATAAAAAATAAAAAAAAAAATAAAAAATAAAAAAAAAATAAAAATAAAAAAATAAAAAAAAAAAAATTTAAAAAAATTAAAAAAAAAAAAATTTAATTAAAAAAAATAAAAAAAAAAAAAAAAAAAATAAAAAAATCCCGCGGTCACTAATTAATGAATCGATATGAAAAATGCTTAATGCATTCTGGGTTCTGTCCTCAGGTTGCACCCCAACAAAATGCGGCAGAGTCATTTCAGACAGTGTTGTGACTGGAGGAGGCGCAGAAGCTTAGAAGGTACACATGCACACTGACAAACATCTTGATATATTCACTGCTGGTGACAAAGTTTGGGGTCGGTATGAAGTCTCCTATGCTCACCAAGGCTGCATTTATTTTATAATAATAATAATAAAACATTATTTGAAGTCTTACTGATGCCCAACTTTTGGAGGCGTTAGTTGTGTGGTGTATACATATTACATCAACATATACATATATATATATTATACATAAAGGTAGTTTTTTTTTTAATATACATATACACCCGTTTCTCACACATATAAATGTAACAAAAAAAATATTTTAGAGGTGTTAATCATTTGACGCACTAAATATATATATCTATATATATATACTTAGTTATTGCTATATATAGATATATCTATTTGTGTGTGTATGTGGTATTCATAGATCACATACACATTTTATTACTGTATATTATTTGTTGCAAATAAAACAGTTTATTGGAGTATGTTATACACGAAAATATTATTTTCTTTCTTTTACTTCAGAATTCCATTTTTTTAAATTCAACATGTTACTTGACATTTTCATATTATATTATTTGGGAAATTAATTTTGACATTTTACTCTTAAAGCATTTTCGAGTGAAAACGATTTCAAAATATATTTTTCAGTGTACTAATGTTGAACATATAAAATATTTTTAATTTTATTTTATTACTCTTACTTTTATTGCTCTTCACTCTTAATATTTAATTTTATTTATACACTTATTTTACTCTTCATAACTTTTGTGGAATACTTTTGTTTTATAATTTTTGTCATCTTACTGTCCCCAAACTTTGTAATGGTAGTGTACATGCATAAATACATGTATATTCTCCTCTTATTTCGCAGGTTAGCCGAATGGGGCTTATCACTTGCTGGCTCAGATGATGGTGTGAGTAAACACTTTTCACTTCAAATGCTTGCTTGCATCTGTGTTTTAAAAAAATAATGGCATATTAGTCTATCATGGAAGCAGCTGCTTAAGAACACAAGAGGGCAGTACACACTATGGGTTTGACTTCAGCTAGAATTCAAAAGCAAACTTCTTTTCCATTATGTGTCTAGATGGCACTGTATTGTTTGGTATGATTGAGTTTCCACAGGAAAGCACTCTCATTAAGAGTGCGTTTGAGAAAATTCACATATGATCTGTGGTAGATTCTGCAAAGCAACTATCCTGTGTTTGATAGGAACAACATGTGACATTCTCAGTGGTTGTTGAAATTGCATTTTGCATTAGCATCGGATTAAGCTCAGCTCACCAGTTCATCACTCTGCTGCTTAATGGGAAAATACTGGAAAAGACCATTGTTGATATGTACATGTGGTGCTGAGACCTAAACCATATTGTAAAATAAAACAAACCAGATACAATTTAGACTGAATCTAAAGTCCAGTATTGGTTAAAATGTTACATCTGCTATTATAAATAGCTTCTTAATTTGAGACAGTTAAGCAGCTAGTTTGATTGATTTGTAGATGATGGTATAGTGGCTTTGAGTGGCATTGAACTTGTTGAAAATTTTTATTTTGTTTGTTTTTCTTTTTTCAGAAAGGACCATTTTATAAAATATTAATATATTTTATATTTAAAATGTTCCTAAAGATAATTTTTAAAGGAAGAGAGCAGTTTTGTGGATATCTGATTCTTTTTTAATATTCTTGTGCAAAAATATGTTCTTTGGAGCAGTCCCAAATCAGATTGGATAACATAATCATAAAATATCCATGTTAGCTTGAATACATTTGTCAAAAGCTGCTATGCCATTGTATCATATTGTGTCTTTTTATCACATTGTACTATTGTTGTATATAGTTATTTATTTTTAATTGATCCTGCCACATTTTTTTAAAATTAAAGTACGTGTTCCAATACCTTTTGCATTTTATGTGGTGAATGAACTGACCAAAGGTTTACCCCATACTACTTAATTTTTTCGTTTGTCACATGCAATGGACAAGAAAGGAATCTCATTTAAAATATAAAGAAATATCTCACCTAAATAAAAACCAACAAAAGCAAAAAATTAGCTTCTTTTGAAATTCATGTACATTACTGTTCAAAAGTTTTGGGTAGGTACACATTTTTAAAAATGCTTTTGAATGAAGTCTCTTATGCTTACCACTACTGGTAATAAAATAACTGTTTTAATATATTAAAAAAATGTAATTTACTTTTGTGATGGCTAAGCCTAATTTTGAGCAGCAATTACTTAAGTCTGTAATACATTATGTGAAATACATAATCCCTCAGAAATCATTCTAATATGCAGATTTAGTGCTCAAAGAAAAACATTCGTTATTAATTATATTATATTGAAATCTGGATAATTATGTGCTTTATATTTTTGTGAAAAAAAACCCCCCGATGGACTTTTCAGTATTCTTTGATGAATATAAAGTTCAAATGAACAGCATTTATTTATTTGAAATAGAAATCCTATTTAATTCAAACTTTCTTGTCACGTTTGATTACTTTAATGCTCCTCTTGTGCTGAAATAAAAGTGTTCATTTATTTAAAAAAAAAAATGTTCACAAAAACTTTTGAACGTTAGGGTGCACATTTTCCAACTTTCAACCCACAAATTGTATGCTGATAAGACAATTTTGGTTATTTTATTTACATTTCATGTTCCTTACAAAAAAAACAAAGCACGTTTTCGTTGTTGTGCACTTTGGGACCCTTTATAGAAAGACTAGAATCCTTGTGTTTCACTTTATTTTGACCTCACTGATTACACAGAGATGATCTAATTTGTTACATAAAATTCATTTTCAGAGGTAGAAACCTAGTCCTTGCGATCTTTAACCCAACTCAGGCAAGAGACTTTTTATAGAGTGTGAACCAGTTGGACTAAATTAGGGTGTAACAGAGTTTCCTGCTGAGTTTTTAAGAGGAGATGCCCCAGTCAGATGATTTAATGAAAAGTGTGGTGAATGACAGAGAGCAGGGTGATACCAGGACTGAAGAAGATTCCATCTGTTGAACGTTAAATGATGGAGCATGATAACAACAGGGGGCCCCCCCCTTCCCCAGCATTGCAGTCCATCACTCAGGTAGATGCAAGCTCCTCAGTTGCGTTCTGGCTTTTGAGTTTAATTAGTCAAACCCAGAAGACACTAGGAAACATTGTTTTTTTTTGGCCAAATATTGACTGTTTTCCCTCTTTGAAAATATGCTGTCTTTAATTCTTATATAATTTAATTTTAGAATTTAATTCCTTTTTGTGTTTTGTGTACAGGCCTCCTCCTGATCTTCACCCTACTGGGGCGTTGTCCGATTGGTGGAAGCAGTTTGTGAATATACTATAGGTGAGTAGGCTGTGTGTCCGTCATACAGAGTCTAAAACAGGAGTCATCTCCAATTGAACTTCAGCTTCAGCTTGATCTATTCGAATCACAGCTCTATCAGACTTCTCAAGGGTGCGTTGTCTGTACATCAAGGTATAACCAACCCCCTTGGCCTGAGGACAGAGGCATAAATCAATGGCAAGCAATGATGGAATGACTTTCTAGCTTCAGCTGCTAAAGATCATGTCTTCATCTTTTACACATGGCGTTTTTTCTTTTTTTTTTTTTTTTTCCCCGTGTCTTTATATTTGGTGGTTCACCCCCCTCGGTTGCCCACACACAGGCCTGGTACGTGCCTGGCAGTTAACAGTGTCCAGCTGCATGTGTTGGGCACCTTTTGCGGTGACACTTTGGTCTTCTGTGTGTGAATTTGTTGTTGCCTGTATTTTGATATGGCAGCAGCAATTCGTGGTGGTGTGTTTGATATTGGTTTTTATATTTATCTTAAGTGAACCCATCTGTTTTTTTTTATTTTTTTATCTCCAGATATTTTAAGAATGAGATAAGGGATGTTTTTACAGAAGAAGATTTTGAACTGTACAGGTGAGTGAAGTAGAAATGTTTGAACTAAAAATCCATAAATTCCAAATCAATCCATTCTCAAATATTGAATGAGTCCAATATTTTATTTTATTTTATTTTTTAAATTAAAAAGGGGATGGTTCACACAAAAGAGGACAATTTTGTCTTTTTTTTTTTTTAAAATGTACTTAACCCCCTCAGGCCATCGCATCGATGTAGAGAGGATTTTTGGTTTCTTTTTCATCAGAACAGAATGAGGAAGTTCATTTTCATCAACTTGCTCACCAATGGATCCTCTGCGTTGAATGGGTGCTGTCAGAATGGGAGTCCAAACAGATGATAAAAGAATCACAGCAGTGGCTCCCAAAGTAACCCACACAGCTCCAGCCCATCAATTAAAAATTTGTGAAGTGAAAAGCTGCATGTTTGTAAGAAACAAATTCAACATTAAAATCTACTAAAAGTTCTTTTCTTCTCACTTCACATTAAATCCACCACTATTTTTGTTTGGATTGTTTACCCCCTTGTTAGACAACACAGTTTTCACTCCCCCTTAGTTAATTGATTGATAGAATTGAATAATGTGGATTTTGAGATTGTTTTTTAAAATCAACTGTTTAGGACTCCTCATGCAGAGGATCCATGGTTGAGCAGTTGTACTGTTAAATTTTTCTTCCCCCCATCTGTGTTCTGGTTAGAACACAACTGTCGTCTACATCTGGAATGGCCTTAGGAGTGCGTACATTTTCAGGCTAATTTTCCATTGTTAAGGGGTAAACTATTTTTTTTTTTTTTTTTTTTTTTTTTTTTTTTTCCCATTCAAAATAAAATAAATAATACCACAAATTAAAATAAAAAAAGAATGTTTTTAATTATAGGTTAACTTTTCCTTTAATATTTGTAGAGGTGGTGCTTTATTTTAATAATCCATTTAGCTGTGCCACTTTAGTTATACACATTCAGACAGACATCTTTGGTCATTTCGTCTATGGATCAATAGGCTTTTTTTTTTTTTTTATTTTGTTTTTTAGAAGGCATTTTACACCATGAGCATTGCATTTTTAAGATGGTGTGTCAAGTTAAAAATAGTTCTACTGTTTTGAACAAAAGAATGTGTCAGGTTTACCTGATATAAACCTAATTAATTCAGTGTTTCCTTAAAAAAATAAAAAAAACGATTAGTCAGCTGGTCTTTGTGGCAGCCCACCAACTAGTTGGCTTTGAAAAGCTGTGGTTTTATAATACCTATTATGGATATGGAAGAATAAAAAGTACCACATGCAAATTTTTTTTTTTATTTTACTTATATAAAGACATTTTTATCTATGGCCAGTCTTAAAACTCTGAAACTTTCAAAAGGCAATAGCAGATACGTTTAGTCCTGGACCTCAAACGATGTGTACCTTCAACCAAGCCCCACCTTCTTTTCTCGCGGGTTATGGGGGCCGAAGGGACTGTACCATCACCAAGCCCACCCTTCCCCTTGGTCAAGGTCCTACCTCCAACCAAGCCCACCTTACCTACCCATACCACACCAAGCCCCTCACCAAGCCCACCTTCTTCTCTCGCATCAACAGCACCTCTGCCAAAACCACTCATGATGAGTACTGGCACCCACATATCGATAAGGTAACATACACATCCAAGAACATTTTAGCATCTAACTTACGAACTGTCTAAACATTCCCAACTTAACTTAACTTAAAGCTAACTTCCCAGTGAATGTTCAGAAACTCCTAATGTTTACTCCCTATGGACGCAGTGTTCTGAACTGCCAATCACAGTTGTGTTTCCCTCAGAACAAATGTGACCAAAAATCTCCCAGGAAGATCTCCACGCACAAGCCGCCCAGATGTGTTTGAAAACTAGCTTTAAATTAGTTAATTTAAATAGGCCATTTATTGCAAAGCTGACATTTATATAATAAGTCCTAAATAAATATATGTTTTTCCACATCAAATTAATCAAATTAATTCAGTGACTTGAACATAAAGCATAAACTTATAAATACTTGTCCCTAGAAAAGCAATCGTAAAGCAAAAGCAAAGGGATTTAGAGTATGAATCATAAGTGCTGGAACTAAGAGTTATAATTATATAAGTTAATATCTGATATTCCATGACTGGAACCCACACATCCAGCTCTAATTATTACAGATATCAAATTAATTATTGGTACTCAGCCTCCTAAATGCGGTGTATGGGAGATCCCCACAGACCATGGTTGCCACGGCTTTAAAATCAATGAAACCAGTTACAGTATAACAAAAAATGTTGTGAATCAATTTTGATTTTGAAAGTGGCCAATATACATGTCACTGACTTTTTTTATTTTTTTCTTTTTTAATATATATAATTAAATAATTATAGTTTTCTGACTTTTTAGTTATAAACTAAAATACACTAGACTTTTAATTTTTTATAATTACTTTTATATTTGCCCGCAACAGATAATGGCTTAAACATTTAATGGTGTTTGTATAATTTTATAGAGGAATCCCAATCACAGGAAACAATGAATCACATGCTTGAATGTTGATATATTGGTTTGCGCAGATGAATGCTGATTTATGTGAAGTTTACACTGACTTGTTACGTTAACAAAAAATATTTCAGCACCAGATTGAAAAAATAAAAATAATTATTTAAGAGAGAGGCTAAATTGCCCAAAATAACACAACTGTCTGTCTTAATATATATAAAAAAATTAATAAAATTAAAATAAATCAATACAAGATTACAAAGTTTCATGCATACGAACGCATAATATAAATAATAAACGAGCCCACAGATGAGTTTGCCCAAGAAAACCCTGCAGTACGCCACTGGCCCATATGGTTTAAACATATTTGAGGCTATTCTCTGAATTTCTCATGCATTAGAGATGGAAATGCTCAGCAATGTTTGCATCCAAAACAATGATGTTTGGTGCAGCACAGTTTCTGGTTTTTTTGGGTCCCTCCTGAACCCTCTTTATAACTCTTTATTTGCCCCCAGGCCTAAAAAATTGGCTTTTAAAAATATCCATAACAACGTTTGCCTGTAAAAGACATGAATTTAATGTTTGAAACAAAGTGTAATGTTTAAATGTTCCAACATTTCACTTTTGAGCATGTTGAAATGAGGTCTTGAGGGATCGAAAATCAGTTGTCAATTTAATTAATTCTAAAAATCAGTTCAAGTTAATATTTTATTTATTAAATGTTATGTCCGTTTTTAGAAATGCAGTTTTTTGATGTAGGTTGTGCATTTTATGAAATGTGTGGCCACTCAGGGTGATCATTTCACAATTGCCAGGCAAGGCTTTTGTAGAGCAATTTACATTACATGGCTTTGGGGCTGTAACACATCAGAGGGACTAAAAGGAATAAACTGCGTGACATTAAAGAAATGAATTGCTTGTTTCAGGTGTTTTTTATTGAATTCTACTCTAATTTCCTTATGTTGCAATGAAGAGGCCCAACACAGATAAACAGATTATCCAAATGTCATTTGTAGCTTTTGTAGCTGCCACTATTGGTTTGGTTTTTTGAAGAATGTCCATAAAGTAATCTGTTCATTTAATTTTGCTTATACAGTTACAAATTTCATACAATTACTTTGAAACTTAGTATTCATGTTTAGACAGAAATGATGAATGCAATTCGGACCCTAGTGATAATGTGTGCTGTGCTTGGGGATGGGTGGGATGATATTTTGGCACTGGTTAATTGTAATAAAAAACAAATAAGAAAAGCCGTCTGTCACTCAAAATGGCCTGAATGGTGCTCCCCTCTGCGGTAGGGTATGGAATATCTTCATAATCTGTCTCTCTGTCTTTTGTTCCCCCTGCTTCATTAATCTGTCTCTGAAAAACCACTGGAAATAACGGGTGGCCGCCAGAAGACTGCCAGTCTTAAACTCTAGATTTGATTAAAGTAGTTAAAAGTGTGATCCGACATGCTAAGAAGTGACACCTGTGTGGTTTGGGATCACTAAAGAGAATCACTAAAAAAAAAGATTTCCCCGTCCCCCCTCCATAAAGCGCCAGAGCAGAGTTTTAAGTCCCCCAGGGATGCTGTTAAAATGCTATTTAATGCTAAAAATTAATGAAATGTTTATTAAAAAAAAAAATGCTACAACTGTTTTAACCCAGGGACTGTTTTTTTCGTTAAGCCAGGAAATCTTAGGCTTTACTTTAGTTTTTTTGTGTGGAGATTTTCTACATTACACAAATTGCATCAATTCTAAATAAATTGATGAATAATGAAACTGTGAGCCACAGATTAGCTTGATGTGTTTACCTCTTAATAACACCATCTGAGGGAAGATCATGAATAAGTTTTTGTTTCCACCCTGTTTCTTCCCCCGAGAACACAATTAAAATTCCACCCCTTTAATTAAAATGTCCCACTAATTAAGATTAATTATTAAAACCTACTATTAAGGTTTTAGAGGTTTTTATAATGTTTTTAGTTAAGTATAGGCTCATGCTGAGATTTGTTTGAGGTTTTAAGGGAAAGAAATGTTCATGTTTTTTTAAAATGTGCATATTTTTCTAACACTACACGTCTTTGCTCTACTTGTCTGATTATGGGTTGGAGTTTGTTGGTGGACGGTTTGTCTTCATGGACCCCAGTGGCAACAGGACGGTTGAGCCACGCGCTGGTAAATACAGTACAAACAATATCACACACATCATCTGGGTTTATAAAAAAAAACAAAAGTAATGCATTGTTCAAGCATAATAAAGTTTTTTCAAGTTATTAGGCAGGGCCTGTTCCAGGTTGCTAAAAAGTAAAAAAACAAATAAAAGCCACAAATTAGTGATTAATTAATTTAAATGATAATCTAATTAATCTGCGATGGTAAATTGGATAAAAAATGCCAGATTATTTGGGCAAATGATTAAATGTTAGTTTTTTTTAACACATCTTGGGTAAAAGTAATTATTTGTACTTATTAGATGACCTCTGTGGTTACCATTTATTACACTTTAACCTTACTTGATATGAAGGGGGTGTGGGTGGCATCTGTGATTCACTGAGAACATGAAGACTGTACATGAAACCACCTTCATGAAGATCCTTGGGAGGGCATGGACCGCACATACCCATAAAATCATGCCATTCCGTCACTTTCCATGAATATTAAGGGTTTTTATGCATGTTTATGACAAACTGTCATTAAGTGTCATTCGCTCAATTATGTAATTTTCGGTCAATTTGTTATTTTAATTGCAAAGATTGACCAATTGTTTTGAGATTGTCCCCCTTTGTAATGGGCCTATGGTTAGGGGTAATGGTAGGGGGTAGGGTTATGTTATGGTTTAGGTCAACATAATGGTAAATTTGCATTACAAAATGACATTAACCTGGCGAATGACACTTAATTGACGTTGTCCCATAAACATTGCATAAAACCCTTCCCTATAAAAACCTCCTTCATTATTCATGACCATGTGTCGAGTGTTCATGTAATTCTATGAAGGCTGTCATGTCCAGGTCCCCCCCTTATGCACAGCCCTTCAAGTAAAGTGTTACCACCAAAGTCTTGTTTTACACGTACATTTTTACAAAAGAAAAATTAATAATTCAAATAATTGCTGTCCCCACCACTTTACTTTTGAACTTTCCTATTAATCAAGAAAATCCCTTATAAAAAAAGAATCCTTTAAAAAAAACTATTTCGACAATAATATTTAGGCAGCACAGCTGTTTTTTTGTTTTGCAACATTGATGATAAGAAAATGTTAATTGGGGGGGGAGCCCCAAATTAGAATTAGCATTATACTGTATATTTAAATTAAAACATATAAATATTATATATATAAACTAAATAGAAAACCAGATAGTTTTTAATAAATATTTTATTTTTAACTTGTAGTAAGTAATTTTTCGGAATATGTAATTTTTGTATTTTTCACTCGTAATTTTTCACAAAATGACTATTTTTGATTAAATAAAATATGTACGAAATTATTAAATGCTTAAAAATACAATTCAAACTTCGTTCCTTGTTGGAGTTATTTTTGGATTTTATTTTAAGTTAGTTTACTTTTCAACTAATGCCCACGGCAGTTTTTATTTTTATGTATTCATTTCCATGCTCCCGAGTATTCAAATGACCTCTTGCAAGACATGGTGTGATGTCTGCTTAAATTAAGATCAGTCATGCTCTGCCTAGTAACTGTGCCTAATGCAGAAAATAATGTGCAAAACAGAATGAGTTGATTGTTTTGTATAACGCGTGTAAAGTTTCCATGCTTTGAATTCTATTGGGAGGGAAAACTGCATCTTAATTAGCAAGATTCAGTGTACCTACTGTAGAAAGACACAAGGGATAAGTACTAAAACCAGTTAATCTTTCATGAAGATTCATTGCAAGTAGAGTGTATAAACTTTATGAGGTTAGTAATTGGCACCACTGAGGTTCTTTTGCACAACGTGTAAACGAGTCAATTTAAAGAATCATATAAGTGGCTCAGTGGTTGCATTGAAGTGCGAAAGCATTAGCATTAATTATCACTTTTTCATTTGTATATCACCATGCAGTAACATGGGATTTCGTTAAGACTCTCTCCTGTATTGCACCGATTACAGCCACACTCCAAATGCACTTTATGACTTGTTTTACATACCTGCTTCATGGAATAATTGTTTTGTTTTCACAGCCTGGCATTTTGATAACGTCCCCATGATGACGTGATCCATGAATA
The DNA here is from genome assembly GCA_018155175.1 of Sinocyclocheilus anophthalmus. Lineage (NCBI taxonomy): Eukaryota > Metazoa > Chordata > Actinopteri > Cypriniformes > Cyprinidae > Sinocyclocheilus > Sinocyclocheilus anophthalmus. The sequence continues at coordinate 422,569 of JADLZN010004800.1, forward strand.
GCTGCCTGATTATTTGGTCTGCATGGAGAAGCCGGCTCATGCATGTGAATTCATTTACCTTTCAGCTCTTTATTAGGATCTGTCACTTTTGAGTGGATAATGTCGGCTATTTTCCAACTCGGTTAAGCTGCACTCGGATAAAGTGGGGTCATACAATGATGATAGAAACTGTCAGGCTCCTTTCTTTTAAAATCTTCGCCCACATGATGAGAGGTGTTTTGCCACGTAGCGTGACTTTTGATCACGTAGTGCTCTCTGAGCCCATTAAAGAGAGATGGCAGGTGATGGCAGGTGTCTGCATGTAAAATATGCTTTTGCACGTATGTGTATAGACATATAGATATAAATATTATCTAGTGATCATATGATCCATATATAATATAATATATATATAATATATATATATATAATATATTTTGTGTTGTGTGTGGTGGTGTGTGGCGTTGTAATTTGGTAATATAACTATATCTGTATTGTGCTTATTATTAATATCTGATTATCTACTAATATAAAAAACCATTATAATTTTATTGTATTAAATAACGATAATTATATTACTGTGGGTGTGTGTGTGGGTGTATATAAAGCAATAGACACGCATTTTATATGCTTACTTAAATTTTTACATAAAATGAATCATTGTTAGAGCCACACACATCACACCCACCCACAACATGATAATTGGATTCTATATTATATATATATATATCTATATATATATATATATATATATCTATATTACATTGGATATAAAATATTAAAAGAAAGCAGCTTTTCTTTTGCATCAGTAACCGCTTCTTGGCTTAAAATACCCATAATGCATTATTCATCAGACCCCAATGTTTGCAGCTTTGGATTTCTCCCTCCCGTTGTGCCCCATCTCCAGCTAGGGTGATGAGTTTGAATGTCTGCTTCCAGTTTGAAATGAATTAGGATACATTGTGTTGGATGTAGCAGCTGGAACGTGTTCCTGTTCACTGGGTGGCAGAAGCAGTGAGCTCTGTCGGTGTGTTGATTATCCATCAGGTGTGGCTGATGAGCCCTGATCTTCACTGAGGTAATTATTAGTCTGATGGATAACTCTGTCGAACAGGCTGTAATTATAACTAGACTGACAATCAACCTCCCTCTTTTATGATGGATGCGAGAAGGAGAGATTGGCCTTTTGAGGCACACAGCGCTAAACACAGGGGAGAAGGAAAGAGGTGAGATGAGAAAAGTGCACAGTGCACAGACATAAGAAAAGTGTGAAAGATGACGTGGTATGTTAGAAGATTGGAATCTTTGGGGGGGGAGGCACTTTAGTTTTGTCACACTGGGAAAATTGACACCTGGCGCTGGATGAACCCTTTGGGATCACAGCTGCATCTCCTGATTTGAGAGTCACAGAGGTGCAACGTGCTCTTAGCCAGCAAGAGCCTCATACGGTTAGAACCAGATGAGGAGTATAAAGGAGGAGACAGGTGCGTTTTTATTGTCAGGTGGAAAAACAAAAGCCTGTATTTTCGGCTGTGTTCAGGCAGACGAAAGGAAATTGGTGCAGTTCTGACATAGTATTTGATATGTATAAGGACATTTTTTTTTTTAAAAGCAGAAGACCTTGAAGTGGTGAAATACCTGTAGCTGTCTGTCATGTCTTTACGGCATGCATTTAAAGGGTTTCTCATATGTATTTTTATTTTTATTTTTTTTGCATTTAAACTTTATTTAAACTTATTTATCCCAATAGTAAGCCCCTTTAAGGCAAGGCCAAAATATGCCTTGAAATATGCAAGAAAATAACACTCTTGCTTGTGAATTTTGGGGGCTTTTCCAACCTTACACAACTCTAATTTATGCCAACGCTAGACTAGCTTACTTGTTGTTAAAGGCATAGTTCACCCAAAAATGTAAAATTCTGTGGATGCTGCTTTGCAAGGTGCACAATTTGCGTGTTATTAATTGTGGTAGCTGTGACAAGGGATGTAAAAAAAAAAACGTGTGCAATCTTGCAGAATTAGAACTTGGATCACACATTCAATTGAAAATTCATGCCATGGACCAAATAACACTAAAATACCAAATAAAAAATGTCCAAAAGGGCACTTCTCTCTCTGTGCACGTGCCTGCCTAAACATGCACAAGCTTCACGTTTTATAAGCACATTGATTCACAGACTAGATCATATGCAGCTTTTTTCTATTGACAAGGGAAATGTTCCCTTGTTTCCACTAAGTATTCTTTTCACTTCTGAATTAACTACTCTCCATGGAAATATCATATCATTAAGAACTTTGAAATAATTGCCATTTTATATTTTCGCAGTGAACCAAGTTACATGACAACATGCTGGCAAACCCTGTGCTCTTCTCTGAGCCTTTCATGCTTAATTTGTCAATTTGTTAAATTTCTAAAGCATTGAACCTTTTTTTTTTTTGTGCCAGTTTCTCTTGTGCATGATATCATTGCTCTCCTAATTTCCATGCAAACACTGTAATCAGGATTTAAAATTTCCCAGCCTAATACTCCAGAAGTCCTTCGATATTCTTCCATCTTGCAGGTTTTATGGTATTATACACTTCCCTCCAGCAACTTGATGCAGTACGTTATTTACACATCCATACTGACTTCTCTACACTAACATTCTCCTCTCTCAGAATGGCACCAGTAAATTTGAGTAATATTTTAGTGGAGATTGCCCAATACTTGCACATCTCGACCCACAATTGGGTCACACAGAATCTTACGGTGCCAGAACATTTGTACAGTGTCCTCCAACTCCTCTGACTTGTAAATTTGCATACAATAGTCCTCGTTAGAGCACAAAAGGTCGTCACCCATGCTTGTAGGCGGGCGACCTGCAAGAAAAGTGACCACGACATGACACTCCTGGATAAGTGCAAGCAGCCACATCGAAACCCAAGAAGTATAATCGCTACAACCGCAGCGACTAAAACAAGAAGCGGAACCATACGCAACACGACTACACTGCATTAGATTATAGCCGGCAACACATGAATCGGCCCACAACACTAAAAACCACAGTGTGTCCAGATGCACTGTGTAACCTCATCCTAGCGGTGTCACCGGTCAAAGCGCAACAGTGTGAGAGGAGAAGGGGGGGGCTGAATCGCGTTAAAAAAAAAAAAATACCACAGCAAGAAACAATTGGGGGGGGACAAGCCGACCTCAATCACAGGCTGCGCCAGAGGGCAGCACAAACAAATTCCCTCACCATGGTAATGTATGCCTCAATGTAACGATTAATCTAAATGGTTTGTATCTAGAATCAATAATGAGGTGGATAAACGGCATTGATTTATAGTAAGACTGTTTTTCATATTGACAGAACAGACATCTTGTCATAGGATTAGTTAATATTATTGGTAATTATTGTCATAAATGCTATAGACATCCTAAAGATAAAACATGTAAGATTTAAAGATTCCTTTTAATAATGATTATAGGTTAATGGTTCCATTTAATGATTATTTTAGTCATTTTAAGGAATGGATATTTGGGAAAAAAATAAATGTCATTCCATCACCAAATTATTAGATGTTTTCAATAAATACATTTAAAACCATTAATGCCAAAGGTGTGTTTATACAGACTTTTACAGAATTCTTAAGAGCATAAATGCTATTTGATTCTCTAAAAATAATCAAATTGAGCTTTGTTGATTCACAAGTTCTCTAAAAATAATCAAATTGAGCTTTGTTGATTCACAAGAAAGAACTGGTTCATAAATGTCATTCTTCTGTATCAAACCCTGTCATAATGTTGTCATATTAAATTAAATTAATGTAATATTAATAAAATATACTGCTGTGTTCAATCATTAAATACTTTTTTTTGATGTAAATGGCACTGGTTCTAAGTTTATTATAAATTAATATAAAAAAATCCTTGTATTTTATTTTCTATCTCTTAGTTATGTAACTGTTCGCCTGCTTACATATTTTCTGAACATGGGTAATAATAAATGAATGGATTTCAATTGTATTATCAAGCGCGTTAAGCACTGACATGTTAATGAAAAGACTTTGGTTTCTTGCTCAACTGGGGATTTTGGGGTATTGCAAACAGTATTAAAATTTGCATAGGTGTAAATTATTATTTTAATACCTAGTTATAGTCTTTGTTTTTATTTAAGCAGGGGCATTATGTAAAATAGCTTTGGCCCATGTTTTTATAATCAACACATTGAGCTCTTCTATGGCACTGCTGTGTTGGTTAGTGCATTACAAAATCATACTTTGTTGACATTCCTAAATCACAGAGCATATTTCTGTTAGCCGTTTTCTCTGCTTTAACATGTATTGCGTTATCCCTTCCATCTGTTTTCATTACACAGTTCTAATTGCATTGCCTAACACTTACGATTTCCCCAAGCTTTCCTCCAGCTTGAAGGATCTATGTTGCATTATGGATATTCCACCAGCAGTGCAGTCCAACATACAGCATTTATTCGTAGAATTTTACACATGCATTTCCACTTCTGAAAGTCAGCTTTTCAAAGAAACATGAACATTTAATGAGATTCAGTACAACCTTCATGATCAAGAATGGTCTACAAAGGTCAGTACCAGGCAGACATAATGGTGGTAATTTACATAAATATCAAATTTAGCAAAGGCCTTGCTTCTTAAAATGAAATCAGCAGTCCAGCCAATTATAATTAGGACATTTAATAATTATCCCAGCACTGACTTGTATTTTTAGAGATGCTTTGGAACCACTTTCCATCTACATTCAGATTTACTGCACACAAACATTTAACTTCAGATACAGCTTAAAACTACATTTTAAACTGCCAATCATGAGGAGCAAAAAAAATAAAAATCCTTACGATCTGAACATTGTTGATTGACTTTAGACAGACGTTGGCCTACTTCATATGCAGTTTTTCAGCATATCACTTCAACCTTTCTCCTGTTTCTCTCTGTCATCGCCCATCTTCTTTCATCTCCTGCAGGTCGGGTGTCATTCTTCTCATCCGGTTCTGAGAACCTCCATCATGTGGAGAAGGTCCCTTGGGGTACGCGATATGCCATTACGGTGTCCTTCACATGTGACCCCGATTATGCCATTGATAACCCCTCCCTGCTGTAGGCCGGATCCACCTGGCTCAAAGGGACAGATGAGTGACAGGAACCCTAGGGCAAACACACAGGAAAATGCTGAAGCAACAGTCGGCTTCATGGCATAAACTCTTATTGTCCCGTTAGAAAAATGTTTGGGATTTTCTGTGCTCAATTGGGTTTAGTCTCCTTTTAGGTTTTTAATTTAAATGCTGTTTTGTATTTTCAGGAGATTTACTTGAATTGCCGTCATTTTGAAGACACGCGTCTTGACTTTTGTTCTGAAGGTGCTTCTTTCCTGGCTGTGCTTCACTCTTTAAAATCTTTTAGATTATTATAGCTAAATCACTGTCTAGACAGGAGGCACAAGTGGGATGAGAGAACAGCTGGAAGATATTTCAGTTTATTTCACCACCTGAAAAATTTTCTTTGTAGAATTAATTTCAAAAACTACTTATGCTACTAATGAAACATCAATGTATCCGATACCCAAAGAATATTTCATTCCTTCAGCAATGTATTCCTACTTGTGTGAAAGTTTTAAAAGAAAACCTTTTTGATTTCTTTGATAAAAGAGTGTTATAATATTCAAAGACAGAAGCAAAGTTGACTTTGTATGTCTTTTATTCGAAGGTCTCTTTAACCTTCTATTGCCAAGTATACAATTTTGTAATGCGTATATGATGAGCTTGTTGGCGCGCCAAACATTCCCTCCTTCGACGGTGTTGGATTTAATTACACTGACATTATGTGGTGAAAGTCAAGTTCAGCCCAGTCACAACACATTTGTTTTTGACACCTTGTTTTGAGATGTAAAAGCTAATTGGCTTCTCTGTTTACAGACCCACGGCCCAAAACTGAGTGCTCTCTCTGTTGAAGTGAGATTCAAAGCAGAACGTTGTTACTTCTCTCATGTAACAATCAAACTCTCTCAGTATTTTAGTTTGTTATACCAGTTATGAATCTTTCAAAACCTGTGGTGATTTTAGTGAAACAACACAAGGTTGAAACGATTGCATTTTTAGACAAATCTGAATCCCCGCGTATACCTTTATGCTTTTTATTCAAATTGCATGCATCACACTCTTTATAATAGGAGAGGAGTGTTTTTGCTCTCTACTCATTGTGATGATGTCATTAATTCTGGAGTGATGCCTAATTTGCCTGTTCCTGTTGCTGTCACCATAGCTTAATTGGAAATCTCTTCTTGGTCTGTAATGTTCCTTTTTCCAGCTGCTCATTCATTCATTTCTTTGCTTCTCACAGGCTGAATATTAACCTAGTGTGCAAAGAGTCCCCTTCTAAACATATAAATTCAGGTTTATGCAAATCAAGTAGGTGCTCAACAATAATCTTGATGGTTTATGTGAACAAGGTTCCGCGGAGCACGATCAGTATCAATCATTCCTGGCCCAGGTTGAGCTCAGTCCGCTAATCACCTTATACAAGCATATAATCAGCCAACCTAACCGCAGTTCCAGCACGAAAGTTTTCCAGCTTTCTGAGATTTGGCTCCTTTACCATTATATACTCAGTCGACTCAGACTTTTCCCGTACGACACGAACCTGTACCAGGATTCTTCGTATCCTCCATCAAGAGCTGCCGGCCCTAAGGCTCACTCCTTTTCCTCCGCAGTCGTCACCTGCCAGCCAGCGCTTCATCGCGGCCAGTCGCCGTGCTCGATCGAGCCACCGCCTCCACAACACCGAGGCGAACGTTTCCACCAGCGAGCTTCCAACTTTCCTCCCCCGACATCCCTATCATTTGCCATGCCAATATTCCTCCGATCGGAAAGTGGTCTATATTAAGGTGGAAGCAAACGCTGTCTTTTTTTTGTCCCCCTCCAAAACCCTTCCCACGGAGGGTAAACAAACCGCGATCTGCTAACACATACCGATTCTTCATCCTGCAAACAGCCAGGCGTCCATAGCGTCGGGCAAAGCCTCGAACCAAATCGCTCGCCCACAATCGACACTATCATTGTCCCCGCACTAAGACGCCACCGGCTCTCCTCAAGCTTGGGTCGCAGCAGCAGGTCTTAAAACGAGCCTGGGCTCGCCCCGTTCTCCAGCACAAAACATCATTTCGCTTCGTCACTGCTTCGGCTCAACTTTTCACCCGAGGCCTTCCGGCCGCAGCGCCTACATGTACCGGTGCCTCCAGCTCATGTGGCAGTAACTAGCGCAGACTGCTCCGCTAGCACCGGCGGCCTTGTTGCAAAGATTAGTAAAGTCGCTAAAGTAGGGTCGTTTGTTGTGACACGACGTTATGACACATGGATGTTGATGTACTTTATTTTTTTTTATTTTTTTGTAACCAAGGACGCGAACTACGAATTTTAATCGGCCATGACATATCCCCCCCCCCCCCCCCCCCCCCATGGGTTTTATCGTCCATCAGATTGATTTCGTTACTCATTTACAACATAGATCAACAATATTGTTTAAAAAAAAAAAACTTAGTCGAGATAACGAGAAAACAACTCTCGTTATGACGATATATGAGAAACAGGGAAAAAATATTCAGGCAGCTAGACTTCCGTACAAAAACTGGCGTATAACACGCAATGACATTACTCGAATTTTCTGTATTTTCCCACTACTTTTTACCTGTTATTTAAATTTTCACAACATCTAATCTTTTTCATCTTATCCTTGTTAGTGCCGAGTAAATGTTGTAATCGTTAAACGGTAAACATATAGAGGTGCAAACCACAAATAGGTGGATCATAAAGCAACTGTTATTCTTGTAACAACTAGCACCAAGTTGCATGCTTCTGGGCTACTGCTAGGCACTCTCCTCCAAGTCTCTACCCCCATCTGATTTTCTGCTTGGCTTGGCTCAGCCTGTCCTCAATACCTACTACTAATTGTGTGGTTAAGAGGCGAACAGCATGTGCTTTTCTAATTTTAGGAGTTGCAGTCGTCAGAATTCTACTGCCACTTCTAACCTCTCTTCCTTTTCAGTGGTCTTCAGCTACCGTAGCACACTAGCGTGAGGCTGCCTCTGCAAGATGTGCAGGCTGCACAGGCTCTCCAGCATTTTCCCCCAAATATCACAAGCCCCGTGGCCTATAGCTACAGCAGCTGAAACAAGCACAAAGCGGCTTACGCTTGCAACATATGCCATCACATCTCAGTCTTTCCTTCTGTTACTTCTAATCCTTTTTCCTTTTCAGATGCCTTCAGCTCCTATAGCATACACTAGCGTTAGGCTGCCTCTGCTAGCGGTGCAGGCTACACAGGCTGTACAGGATGTCACAAACCCAACTCCCTTCCCATGGCCTACAGCAGCTAAAGGAAGCGTGAGACTGCCTCCGCTTGCAGCTCAGGCCCACACATCTTGGGCTTTTCCTCCTGTTTCTAATTACCCCTTTTTTATTTTTAGTGGCCTCCAGCTCCCATAGCAGACACTAACCTGGAAGCCGATTTAAATGTCAGGCTGCCTCGGCTGACAATTGCAGCCCATGCACCTCTTCCTCATAGCTCCCAACGTAAATCATATCATGTCCAAAATTCCTTGTGTCTTGTCAGATCACGTTCCGGCTTCCCCTCGAGCTGCAAGATGCGCAGGCCGTTCAGCAAGCTCTGGGCGTGGCCCCAGAATCGTCTGTCCTCACTGCACTGTCCTCACACTCCACTCCCTCTTCTGATCCACTTCAACTGCAGCGCCTTCATCTACCGTGTCTTGCACCTAACGTTGCCTTGCTGGCGAGCTTCCCCAACTCCTATCCTTCCCCTCCTTTCGACCCCGGCGGCAGACGTTTGTGAGGCTGCCTTCCGCTAGCCATTTCTGCTCGCTACTCTTTACATCTTACACCCTTCTGCTACTACTCCTTTTTTTCCTTATCAATGGCCGCTCCCCTGCTGCAGACGTCCAAGCATTCATGCATCTTACTGCCTTCTATACCTAACCGCTTCCTACATGCTTCCCTAGCCTCAGAGGCTAAGCCGTTCGTGAGGCTTTTGCCTCCGTCCCGATCCTCAAAAGGTACGCCCCGTCATTTATGTCCTTCTAACCCCTGTCTCAGTCCAATCTAAACCTCAGTACACTTCCTTCACAGCAGTCCTACTACCTACCCCACCGAATGCTGCAGCTCAGGAACCCCCCCCTGTGCCTAATACTATCAAGTCTCAGATTCTCGCAGAAATTCTGAGCGCTGGCTCCGGAGGTGGACCCATTGCCAAACCCAGTACCTCACTGTTCGCAACTCGTATTCCCATAACGCATCCCTTAAAACCTCAACGTGTCACTCGGTTCGATCCTCCAATCAGTTTCACCCAGAACCATCAAATCTTATCTAACTGCTTGGAGATGACTTAAAGCTTTCCACCCCTCGTACAACCTCACGATTTCCCCCCTCTCAATCACATCTTTCGTTTCCTACCTCAACACCTGTAAGAACCTCCAAGCCCGGTCAATAAAAGGTTATCTAAGCGGCATCCAATTATTATTATTTTTTTCTTTCACAAATTAATGTAGCGTTCCCCTCCGTTCGGCCGTGACAAGGTGCGTAACATTCTCGAACATCTCTGTTTGATCAAAGCTGGAAATTCAGTCTCTAGCCTCCAAGCCCGTACGGCTAGACAGCCGAAACTGTAGAACGACCACACAGCCTTTCTAAATGTTTCCACATTCTCCGCACGGGACCACTACCGGTTCATGACCATCTCGAGTACTCGACGCTCCAGTACAACTGGTATTTTTCGTTGGTTTCCTGAGATGCTTGAAATCATCGTGATATACTCCAAATCCAATCTTTCCGTGCTTGACAGTGAAACTCCTATTTCATCAAAGTAAATCAGCTCAGGAACATGAGGTCACGCTATCACGTGCGTGTAATTTTTTACCTCCCGTACACTAATCCAACCATATCGGAGAACGCCCTTTTTCTTGCCTACAATTCAGAAGCTCTCAGTCTACATCCCCTCTTGACCCTCTTGTGTCGATGACTGACCGTAACCACCCCGTCCCACGTTTTTGGTTTTAAAAACATCTATACAAACGATGTTCAATAAACATCCAACCAGTCATACCCGTAGAAAGATTTTCCAGCCACTCCTTCCGAATCGGGGCAGTAACTACAGCAGCTAAAAAAGGTATCTCATAGCAGCAGGTCCAAGCTCTCGGTCGATGGTCATCGAACGCCTTCAAGAGCTATATCAGGACCAAAAATTTTCACACAAAGAAAGCCCATCTAATGACTATTTGATCAATTTTAAAGAACATTTGAGGCCTGCTGCTGCATACCCCTTCTTAATTTTTTATATCTGTCGCTGCAGTGTCCCACTTCATTTCGATACTGCCATTTTACTAGCTCGCTTATACTTGAATACCGAGCGAGCCGCTTAATCCGATACGGCCGCTGCCGTGTTCGGCGACTGCTCCTTTGATACTTAGAACCTGCCGCCAGGCAGTGCCCTGACTTAATCTTGACTAAGTGGTTATTCAGCATTGGACCGGCTCCCGCTTCCGGTCAGACAGAGCCGCAGCTCCCTTCGCGTCGGAGCATGAGCCCTTACCCTACAGTTATTTTCTGCGAAGATTCGAGGACCTTTATTCAGCATTGGACCGGGCTCTCCTTTCCGGTGCAGCAGAGCCGCAGCTCCTTTCGGTCATAGTGAGAGCCCTCCCTCCGACGCTTTAAACCACGCCACGCATTCAGCTGCAAAAGGGACTCTCCCTTCTGGTGCAGCAGAGCCACAACTCCCTTCGGATGTAGCGAGAGTCCCTCGCCTGGCCTCATTCAGAAACGACGCCATCTTGTCGGCGATCGAGTGGATATGGCTTGCCAGCTGACGTCGATGAGAATCGCAAGCTGTACATCAAGCGAAAACTCACGCACTCGCACGATCCCCATTCCCAGTCGCCCTGGCTCCGCTTTCCTCGCACCCCCGACTTTTCTTTTAAGGGCACCATATTTTTTTTGCGGGGGGCTACTTACCGTTATTTCTCGATTCCGGCTGCTTGTTCACCTTCTATGCCAACTCGCTTTGGGTCGGTGGGGTGGGGTTTTGTGGGAGTTAAAGGTTATAATTTCGCATTTTACGAATGGTACTTGCTTTACACGCAGACACGTTTTGAAACAAGTATTATTATTTTAATGAAACCTTTTCAAAATTGTTATGCTGGTGTGAAATATAGGCTATTTCTGACTATTTTTCCTCCTCTGCATTGGCGTGTGGCAAATGACATTAACCCCATTACACGGTGCGTCTGACCTTGAGTTATTCCCATCTGCACCGTTCTCATAACCCTTTCCTGTGAAAATCGGGGCTGCAGAATAAAATGACTAGGGAGCCATTGCTTGCTAAAGTAGGAGATTAAATATAAGTGATCAATTTCTTCACTCCAAAACAGTCCAAACAGATCAGACGTGCGTAGCTTATAGGCTACCTTTTAATAGTCAATGCTGTAAGACATTTTGGTTTAGACCAATGAATTGATTTAGTTATATGAGGGTGTTTTTTTTTTCTATTTGTATTTTGCAAAAGTACATGTTCCAAATACAAGGATATGTTAAGAATATGATTCTGCATGTCATCCAGTTTAACTCAGCAAAAAGCTTCCGTTGCTCTCGATTCAACAGTACAATTCTACATTACAATGTTAAATAAACTTTTATTAAAAATATGCCATTAGCTGTATACACATCCAATTCTGATGCCAACCGTTCATTCACAATCGTGAATTTTAATGACTGCCTCATTAAAAAGAACTGGTTCTTAAGAGTCATTTGTTCGTGATCGGACATCACAGCTGTGTTTGTTGAGCGCACTAGACATTCAGTTATGTGCTGTTGTACAAATTCATTACAATTAAAGCATGTTTGTAACTCCAGAGAACAAATATTCAACTATAACTTTGCATTACTGCCTTTTTAAAATGTAGCTAAATTTAATTTATGTAATAATGTCAGTAATTTGCTTCAAACGAAGGTTAACAAAGCAAATGAACCGCTTGGACCACATGGTAGGCCAGAATTCCTATAATTAACCATACATAATCCCAGTCCTGTTTCAGTTGTTGAATTTTGTGCTCTTGATGATATTGTCTACACTCTAAAAAAATGCTGGGTTGTTTCAACCCAATGTTGGGTCAAATATGGACTAACCCAACTGTTGGGTTAAATTTTGGTTACATTTTTAAATTAACTTTTTAACCCAACAGTTGGGTTAGTCCATATTTGACCCAACATTGGGTAGAAACAACCCAGCATTTTTTAGAGTGTACCTAATATGAATGAAATTAAGTTTTCTTCTAGTTTTACATTTATAAAAGTTTATGGAATACTTATAAGGTTGTGTGATGCACCACAGTTATTTCCCCAGTGGTTTGGAAGTGGTCTTGTTTCTGTTGTAGTTAAGCATGGATTTATGTTTTGGCTGTCCTCATGCATTAAATGTGGTTTTTATATCGCAGTGTAGAACTTTGGTCAACACCTGTTGTTTTTGATATGGTCTATGAATACATTTCACTTTTACTATATAAAGCAATCATATATTGGGAGATGTCTCAAGAGGCTATGAAGTAAATTCCAAAGGTTAGTGATTTATATTAAAGCCGTCACCACACTTCTGCAATATAACTGTGCTTTATGTTTGTGAATGAGCAGTCATTGATCCAAGTAGATCCTTGCACAAGAATGAAAGGCAGCGCCACATGAAGTAGAGAGTGTAGGTATATACAGTAAGTACACTGTGTGCATGAAGTTGAGAGCTCTTTGGGTATTTGAGACACATGATTGGCAGGGCAGAACTGTAGCATAACAGTAGGAGCTGAATACTGATGATGCTTTATGAAAGCTGCTGAAGAGGAACTCGCATGCAAGCGGGCCAATTCAAGTACACAAGGCACAGGGAGTTGTTTGTGTGTAAGCACTTCCTGTAACAATTCTTGATGTTTTGATTAGTTGCATGACACTTGTTTTCTCCTGCTGGGAAAAACATTGTTCTCAGGTGTGTTAATAGGGAGCTGTCCGTGGTCCTGTCCTGCAGAGAACAGCCTTTGTAAAGGGCTTGGGGTTGTCAAGGCAGACTGAAAGATAGATTTAGCTTTTATTGCTTATTATCAATCCTCACCAATACAGAAAGCTTTAGAGGTCTATGTTTGGTGTCTGTCTCATCTGTCAAGTTTAGATGAGTTCATTATTGGTAGCTATTTAGATTCTTAAAGGAATAGTTCACCCAAAAAGGAAAATGTGCTGAAAACTCATCCTAAGGGCATCCAAAATGTAGACCAATTTGTTTCTTCATCAGAACAGATTTGGAGAAATTTAGCATTACATCACTTGCTCACCAAAGTGTCATGTGCAGTGAATGGGTGCCGTCAGAATGAATCCAAACAGCTAATAAAACATCATAAATATCCACAATTAATCCACAGTCCATCAATTAATTTTTCTTGAAGTGAAAAAATTAGAAACAGAAGAAACCGAATCCAAAAGAAGAAACAGATCCATCAAGTTGCTTCTGACCAAAATACTAGTCCATAATCCATAATTACGCTTCATCCACTGTTGCCCTCACACATATTTGATTAAAACCATTTTGGTCTGTTTTTGCCTTTAACCGTGCTTGATCTGTGCATATTTCTCCCCTGATTCAAATGACTTTTTCACTAGAGAAATCAATATTATTGATAGAGGACTCATATTTTAGCCAGAAGCAACAGTTTGAAGTTAAAAACAAATTAATGATGACTGATGCCCTGAGGGTGAGTAAATTTTCAGCAAACTTATATTTTTGGGTGAACTTTTCCTTTAACTAAATTTGTCAGTATACCTTTAGGACTTATGTAAGTGTGTATTGTCAGGTCAAAGGAAAGGACGCTCAAGGCAGAGTGAAACAGGACAGGGAAGAAGACAGTCTGTACTGCAAGGCACTGTTTCTGGTCTTCATGCTGTGCAGCCAGCAATGATCAAATCAAACAGCTCAGCTCAGCAGCTGGGATCATCTGCAACCAGTTGTCTACTCCCCTGTAGGGCTAGAAACACTTCATCAGTGCAAAGATCTCTCCATCAAAATTCAAACACTGGAATGATTGTTTTGAACAGTCGAAGCCAACAAAAACAGTGTTAACAGCTATTTTTTGTCTTATCTTTTCAGTTTATAGTGCTGGACTATATGTACTTTATTTAAGCTCCTTTAATGTAAAATCTGATTCTTTTTGTCTACTGTTTTCATCTGTTTGCTTTTTTCCATTGTGTTTTGTCTTATTTTATGCTTTGCATTCATGCCTCTTTGTTTTTCTGTTTATAAAAACAGAGAAAATTTAAAAGTTAAAATGTTCTGAATAGCTTTTATTCTCTGTAGAGTTCAAAAGGCTTCTGACCTCATGACTGGATAAATATGCATTCACTGACGGCACGGTGGGGTTGCGGAAACGTTGGCTTTGAGTCTTTGACTCTTGGAGAGAATCAATACTGCTTTTTGATTAGGTGTTAGCAGTTGACCTTTCAAATGCATCCGTTCAATTAATCCATCATATGGCTGCCACTAGGAAACATAAGATATTAATCTATATTAATGACTATGTTAAGCTCATTACCATGTGTGAATAGGGAGACTAGGCTGGTTTATACTAGGATAAAGATACAACCTGCATTAAAAAAATATTAAAACTTCATTATTATAAATGATGACTATGCCAGGAACTTTTCTTGTCTTGTTTGACAGATGTAACGTCAATCGTAATGGGGCATTTATCATGAGAAAAGGATGATGTCTTAACAAGGTCTCCACAGAAATCATTAAAACATGAGCAAAATTATTCAATTTTAGGTTTCTCCTGGGTTTTCAGTGCTGCACAATGAACACTGAACTTAATGAGGTGTCCAAGGAGAAACCAGGGGCAGAATTCATCATTTTTGCATATGCAGCTGAGCTCTTTTGCTGCAGATATCTGCTGGACTGCTGTAGATTTTTTCCACTGGTTCGTACAGTCAGATCATATCCCCAGGTGCCTTTTGTGTAGCGCTGTTTTGGTGCTGGAGTGTTCTCATCTTTTCAAGGCATCATTTCAGGCCTTGCTTTTTGATGTGACTGCCCTGTAATCCTGTTTTGTAATCGATGTAATGATTGAGCCCTCTGGGTGCAGGGGGAGGTGCCAGATGAGAAATGCAACTGAGGTCTCAAGGATTGAACTGAGACTCAGATTTCTCTAGATGGAACATCTAAAACATCACCAAGGACTGTATTTAAAGTGAAACGTAAAAAAAAAAAATCAGTTTAGATACTTGGAAGCGGTTTATATCTTGTGGTGTGTGTAAGATTACTTGTGTAAGGGAAACAGGTACATTTAGCTTAAAGGGAATTGTTTATGTTTTATTGGGAATTTAGACAGAATCACTGTTTATGGCTGATCACTGAGTCGGCCAGTGATTCATTGAATGAGCCGTATAACATAAACTCTGCAATGGATGCTAATATCCAAAATATAGTGAAAGCACTATTAATTAGTACAGAAACAAGATCGGCAGTTTAAGACATTAACTTGTAAACACAAAACACAAGATACTTCGCTTTTCAATATAAATAAGACTTTATTGGATAAATCTAAGACATAGAAACTAATCTAACATATAAACACACACGCTCATACCTTCATGCAAGTTGCAGGACGAGAGAAATGAGGAAAGAATGATTTTTAGGAAGTGAAAATATGAAAATCCCATTTTTATACAATATATGAAATTGCTAGACCTTAACAACCATCAATCATCTAATTAACCCCCGCATTGAGTTTCTCAATGAGGCTATGCAACTTTATATTAAATTCACCAGTTCAGCTAGAATCTGGAGGTTGTACTTGCCTTGCCTTTGTGTTGAGGGATTCCCTTTGTTGTTGTCATTGCCGCCAGGGTTTCCCAGATTGTTGATTGGCTGGAATTTCAGTAGTCGGTTCACAGTGGTCTTTGCGTTGGCTTAAGATTCGGAGTGTGGCTGGTTGAATTTTGAGGCCAGCACAGTCGAAAAAAAGGTTGGACGGAGAGACACGGCTTTGTGTCAAAACTCCTCAAATGCAAACGCTCAATGTAAAAGGTTACGAGACTAGATGGATTTCTCTCATGGTGTATAGAGAAGCGCTGTCAATGTAAGCGCATAGCCGGTCAAAAGCGATGTCGAAAAGCAGTGGTGGCAAAAAGTGGCGGCTAAAAGCATGGCTAAGAGCAGAATTTGATGGTGTCCTGATATTTTTTTAATCTGTGTTGGACACCTCCCAAATAGGGTCTTGGACCACTTAGACAGTTGTCTTAGCTCGGTGTTGCTATTTTTTCTCCTCCCAATTCATACATCGAATGTTATCTTATCAGTCACATGGTCTGAGTTTTTCCCACTCTTGCAGAGTATAATTTGGAGATGATTTCTATAACCAGAATATAATATATTTTGCAAAGTATTGATTGATAGAAATGTTTAAAGCATGAATTTTTAAACTCATACATACCCAACATGAATATAAACCTATAAACTATTCAATAGTTATTCAAAATACATACATAATGAGTGATTAGGACATGATTGTCAAATGTGTGGGTTACACACATAATATGGAGTATGCATAGAAATTATTAGTTGCTCAAAAGTCCTTTTAGCGTCATTTAGGTGCATATACAGTGGTGTGAAAAAGTGTTGGCCCCCGTCGATTTCTTTTTTTTGCATGTTTGTCACACTTTAATGTTCCAGATCATCAAACTAATTTAAATATTAGTAAAAGATAAGATGCAGTTTTTAAATGAAGGTTTTTTTATTATTAAGGGAAAACAAAATCCAAACTACATGGCCCTGTGTGGCAAAAGTTTTTGCCCCCATAAATCTAATAACTGGTTGGGCCACCCTTAGCAACAACAACTGCAATCAAGCGTTTGCGATAACTTTCAATGAGTCTTTCACATCGCTGTGGAGTAATTTTGGCCCACTCTTCTTTGCAGATTTTTTTTAATTCAGCCACATTGGAGGGTTTTCGTGCATGAACCACCTTTTTAAGGTTATGTCACAGCATCTCAATAGGATTCAGGTCCGGACTTTGACTAGGCCACTCCAAAGTTTCATTTTGTTTTTCTTCAGCCATTCAGAGGTAGACTTGCTGGTGTGTTTTGGATCATTGTCCTGCTGCAGAACCCAAGTTCGCTTCAGCTTGAGGTCACGAACAGAAGGCCGGACATTCTCTTTCAGGATTTTTTGGTAAACAGCAGAATTCATGGTTCCATTTATCACAGCAAGTCTTCCAGGTCCTGAAACAGCAAAACAGCCCCAGACCATCACACAACCACCACCATATTTTACTGTTGGTAAAGGAAAATGTCTTTTGCGAACGCATGTTACTTTACGCCAGACGAAGTCTTGGGGATCATCAAGATGGTTTCTGGCAAAACTGAGACGAGCCTTTATGTTCTTTTTGCTCAGCAGCGGTTTTTTCGTCTTGGAACTCTGCCATGCAGACTATTTTTGCCCAGTCTCTTTCTTATGGTGGAGTCATAAACACTGACCTTAACTGAGGCAAGTGAGGCCTGCAGTTCTTTGGATGTTGTTGTGGGGTCTTTTGTGACCTCTTGGATGAGTCGTCGCTGTGCTCTTGGGGTAATTTTGGTCGGCCGGCCACTCCTGGGAAGTTTCTCCACTGTTCCATGTTTTTGCCATTAGTGAATAATGGCTCTCACTGTGGTCGCTGGAGTCCCAAAGCTTTAGAAATGGCTTTATACCTTTTCCAGACTGATAGATCTCAATTACATTCTTTCTCATTTTTTTCTGAATTTCTCTGGATCTCGGCATGATGTCTAGCTTTTTAGGATCTTTTGGTCTACTTCACTTTGTCAGGTAGGTCCTATTTAAGAGATTTCTTGATGGCGAACAGGTGTGGCAGTAATCAGGCATGGTGTGGCTAGAGAAATTGAACTCAGAGGTGTGATAAACCACAGTTTTAACAGTGGGCAAACACTTCTTCACACAGGGCCAAGTAGTTTTGGATTTTGTTCCAAAAAAGGTAACTTACTTCAATAAATCATTATTTAAAAACTGCATTTTGTGTTTACTTGTTATCTTTGACTAATATTTAAATTTGTTTGATGATCTGAAACATTAAATTGTGACAAACATGCAAAAAAATAAGAACTCAGGAAGGGGGCCAACACTTTTTCACATAAAAACTTTAACGAAAAAGAAAAAAAAAAACACTGTACATGTGAAGGCAGTTTCTGTGCCATTCTGTGAACGTGAGGACATGTTCTGTGAAGACCAAAGAGGTTAAAAGGTCTCATAAAGAATCTCAGTCTGGTTCTTGTCCTCTAGGTGGGGGGAAGTCAATCCAAAGAAAGTCTTTAGCTCGTGATTACTAGCATGGTTTACATGATGGTCATGCTTTGCATCTCTTTGACCATTAATCTTGGTTACTTGCCACAAATTTGACAAACTCCTTCCTGAGTTGGAATTGTCAACAAGTGTTCTTTTGTTTGAATGCTGTGAGAATGCTCAAAGCTGCTAGTTGCTAGTTACTTGCTTCAGACTCGTGGTGCCAGGGTATCGTGACGTGGACAGATTTATGACTTTGTCTTTTTATCCTGGGCCTCTTTGTGGAATTTGGCTCTTTGGGTGGTTTCAACCATGTTCTGATCGAATCTTAAATGGTCTGATTTGCTCTGATACGCTACGTATATGTGTGTTGGGGGTTTTTTTTTTAAAAATTGTTTATATATAATCTATTGTACACATTATGCATATTTATACACCCCATGGGGCATGATTAAAATATTTACTTTATCTTCACACAAAAATAAATTTTGTGCCATCTAAGCAATTCAAGCTTAATACCACCTAAATGTTCAAAAAATATTTGTACATTTTCTTCATTTGGGAATTTTATAGAAAAAATATTAATATATACTACTTTTGTGATTAATTACTCTGCGTATAATTGAATATACCATATAATCAATTTGAATCAGAGTAGAATAAAAATATATAATAAAGTTGTTGTTTAGTTGGCATGAATAAATCATATACATTCTTTGATTGACACCTCTAATTTGTATATAATAATGAAATAACACTAATACCAAATATGTTTCAGAAAGATATTCCCTAAAATGATGATTGTGCTTATAAAACAAAAAAGTAGTTTAGTAGTTTAGAAGTTAATGCTAGACTGTGTACTTTTTTTTTTTTTTAGTACCGCTCCTAACAGAATGCACTGCAGCTAATATTTAACCTTTGGCTGTTACTGTGCTTGAAATTAGTTATTACTATTATAACAAATAACTGTAGTCAAGCTAGGTGATAAAGTCATCAAGTTTTCTAGACTTTCAATTACCTAGTCCTGGTAGGATTCTGACATTACAGTGCCTGAATGTGCTTTAGGCATAATACCGCAGTTTTGACAGCTTAATTATAGATGTAGCACAAAGTGCAAGTCTGAAATGTGTTTAGCATACTTCCTGCTTCTGAGAGGAAGCAGTATGACTTCATTATGGCATTTTGCGTGTAACTCTGTGTGTGTGTCCCTGTTGGTGGAGTATGTTAATATACCCCTAGTTCATAAAACCACAAGGAGCCTTGCAAAAAAAGCCCTTATCAAAACAGACATGGCTACAGGCAATTATTAAATAAATTGTCTGGACGTGATTTCAAAGAGCCCATTTAATTTCCATTCTGTTAAAATGCAGAGCAGTGTCATCACAAGTGTTCAAAAACTGATGATTTGAGAAGGTTGTCATCATCTGCTGTCATGACAACATTTCAGTGAGAAAATCTCAAATGCACATTAATTATGCCATTTATTCATTTAATACAGTACAACTAATTTTCCTGTCCTCTACTTTGGACAAGTTCCTTTCAGAAGTGCTAATATTTCTTACTTTTCACTGTTTTCTGTTCACAGCTTTCAGACACGCTACCAGGCTACCAAACACACAATGGTTGAGCCTGCTTTGGCATTTTCAGAACACATGGTGTTAAACTAATAAAGTTCAAAGCATCACCCTGATCAAATAACACACAGATGTCTTTAAACAAACAACCTTCATGCTGTTTATAATTAGATAAGCAAACTGTGCAATTCAGCCTTCTGTCAAGACTGCAAGGTTTCATACTGCGGTAATAACTCTTAAAAGAGTACTCAGAATTGAAATGATGAATGCAAGAGTTAGAAATGCTTTTCCAGTCTCATGCATCTGCATGCTCTAACCAATGGGGAAATTATTTACACATTATATGTCTGTTAACACTGATTTTAATGTTATGACTCTAAAATGAATATGTTATTTTGTGTCTGGGCTGTGGAAGAAACTGCTGTTAAATAACAGGACCAGAGGATGGTTGTACCATCACCCTTAAAAAATAAAGGTGCTTAAAAGGTTCTTCACAGCAATGCCATTTTGGTTCCACAAAGAACCATTCAGTCAAAGGTTCTTTAAAGAGCCATCTCTTTTATAATCTGAAGAACCTTCTTTCGCCACAAAGAACCTTTTGTGAAACAGAAAGGTTCTTCAGATGTTAAAGGTACTTTATGGAACCATTTAAACAAAAAGGTTCTTCTATGGCATCGTGAAGCACCTTTATTTTTAAGAAGACAGCATAAGTTACAACTTTTACAAATTGTTTGTGGCTTTAAAAAAATATAAAAGCCTATAAAACATAAAACTGTTGTTTAGTATTTATTGCCCCTTATTAAATTTCTTTAATGTAATGTACATATTTAAATATGCTAATTATTATTTCACCATCATTTTACATTGCATTTTAATTGAATTGTAAATTTGAATATAATTGATTCTACTCAAGCTTATTGGATAATCGTGCCTTTAGTGACATTTCTGCAAAATTATATTACGTTGCTTCTTAAATAAATGTATTTATGCTCAGTGGTTGGCGCTAAAATCACATTCATTTTTATCTGAAACATGATGAATGTGAATCTGACAGTGTTTTAGTATGTTGGTGGTTGTACATATCATGATTGTTCATACCACCTAGCCTGCTAAACCCTCCCCTTAACCTAACCTAATGGTTTTTAAAAACAAACAAACATGAGCAGCCATACCATTATCAATCAAAGTAAATGTCTTATTATGGTGCTGCACATTACTTTACAGAGAGCTTATGTCCTACTAACTAAATTCTGCCTTGAACAGAGTTAGTTACAAATAAATCTGTGGATTTCACATGCCAATTCATGGAAGACCTAACAGACGTGTGGTTCAACCCTCTTCAGGGCTGTAACCACCATAGTCAGAATGGTGATTGATCAATATGCATTTCTCAATAACCAGTTTGTGAAGCTTTATATTTGATTCCTCTTGATCTTGAATATTTGGTTATATCCTTTGACAACACTGCTTCAACTCTTCTGTCTCCCCTCGCCCCTGTTCTTCTCTTTCATCTATCCATTTTTCTGTTGATTTTTATCCTTCACATTATTAGCATACAACTCTTTTCTGAGCTGGTGTTTGCAGGTATGCGCTACACTCAGCATAATTCAGCTGTCTAAGATTAAACATCTCTGAATCAACTCTCTGTAACATTTTGCTATACTCTGCAGGAAATGTAAATTGGTTGTGCAGTATTTGTTTGTTCACAGGTTGTCACTGATTTCTGTTGCGCTTTTCCGGTTTCTGATTGCTTGTATTTGTTCTCTCCCTATATATGTTTAGGCCTATATTGGTGTTTTTTTAAGAGTTGTTTGTTGATTGTCTGCAAATGTGATTGCCTGGCAGACTCCTGCTGTCTGTGCAATTACTGCAAACCTAAATGAGACACCATAGAGTACATGCAATCTCTTGTTACTGCTAAAAATAGTAAGTCTCTAAAAGCATGATTATATTCTGTTTTCCCAAGGTCCGAGTGTTGTGTTTATTTTAAGAGACATTTTAAAATAATCAGCTGATTGGCCCAATCTCTGTTGGAACAATACCTTAACAGACTGTTCCTGTCTTGTTATAGCTATAACACCACACACTGAAGGTGCTATATGGATATTCACACCGAGTTCGTTTTTATATCCCATGTGTTATGTATCGGCAGAATGCCCTACAAATAGGACGACTAGAGTAAACCGATAACATCAGCTGTGACGTGTTTGCCTTTATCTCTATGTTTCCACAATTATGCCATCATTGTCATTATTTTCCATAGGCCGTTTATGAGTGATGTCAAATGTGGGTTTTAATCACATCCTGTCTCAACTGCACAAAAAACATTCACCCTTGACTTTGGGTGACTTGTCATCAGGGCTTCAGCAAAAACAACAAATAAATTGCAACAATAGTTTTAATAATTCAGTCTGGAAAACACCAGGAGAGTATTAAAATGAATCACACAATGGGATTTACTAATGTTTGCACTCGTCAAATAACTGGTATTTGCACCATTATTTAACGCCCGCAAACAATTTTGCACCTGTGTCGGAAGTATATCTGATGAGCATCGGCTCTGCTTATTTGCGACTATGCTTGGTATATTGCGTTGGTCATTATGTAAATGAGATGTTGATGTGTTCTTTAATTTGCGCATTGTCAGTAAATCACCTGCAGAGATTTCCATGCCCATCAGTGCTGTTTTGGATTTGCGCTCTGGCGCTAATTTGCCCTGTTTATTAAATCTGGCCCTTAGTCTTTAAGGTTTCGTTTATAACCAGAGGCAATTTAGAGAGGACTTATTCCAGATTTGGTCTATTTGGCGCCATTCTTTGTTGGACTATTATTGGACTATAATATATCCTATGATTAAATGTTGACATGTTTTAGCCTAAAAGCAAAGCATAATTTTAGAGGCAAAAGTACAGTGCATTAAATTCTATAAAACAGTTTTACAAGTTATGAGGTGTAAAAATTTTACTTTAAAAAGTGTAAAAACTTTATACAGTCTATGCATCACACCCTTATTTTCATTCATGTTAAGTTCAATATGGCATCTATTCTGAGTAAGGTCTATAAGGTGACGGTAGTGGCTCACGAGTATTTAACTTTGTAGATAAGGTAGCAGACTGTTTAATTGACTGCTTCTAAGAATAAATGGTTCCTGGAATTCTTGTGTATATTTTGCTTCGTTATCAGAGTTATGTCTGTGAAATATTCAATGCTTACAGCTGGATGGAGTGCAATTCTGAGCTAAAAGCCAACAAATCCTCAACAAATCCGCAATCATAAATGAGCATGCTTTGTCACAAAATAAACTACTGTTTGCAGTGAATTTTATGCCTTAGGAGCAGATTAACATTAAGAGCAGACTGTTGCTCTGAATAATTATAATTGTGACAAAAAATACCTGACATGAAAACTTGAGAAAGACAAGGTAACAAAAAACCTTCACCTTCGTATAGCCTATAACATTATTGGATTTGCTGAGTGGTGACATTTGAGAAATGCGCAGTGAAATTTCTTGAATGGCATGGTTGATTTTCTATATAAATAATGTAACCTGGATTGGAAGGATTTAGAGGGCTGCTCTGTGAAATCTATTTGTGTTTCTGGCGTTTATGACTGAAAGTGTGTGAAAATTGCTCTGGTGGGTGATTAATTTCATGGTCTCTTCCAGTCCACATCAAATATTCATTTCATCTTTTCACTTTTGGGAATACCTTTGATTTTTGTAATTCTTGCACACAGAAATCTGGAGAAAATTGTGCTGTTCACAAATGACAATTATACTTCTCAAAGGACTTCTCAGCTCATTTCAGATAATAATGCAAAATGAGAATACAAATGCTATGAAACGGCATTTCAAATATTTGAAAATCACAACCAATTCCACAGGTAAAACCGAGTATTTTGTTTATCAGTACACATATCACCTGCTATGTCCTATAAAGGTCCATCCACCCACACATGCACATATTTCTCCTTGAATGATTGTCTAAAGGTTAATTTTTCTACATCCATTTGCAGATTTGCATCTTATCCTCATTTGCAGCTTTGAATTATATAAATAATTCTAGACCAAAGCTTGTCTGACACCGTAATTAGCAATGTGAGCAATGTCTCATCCTTTAAACTTCTATTCATTCAGCTTCACGCTGCAGCCAAGAGTACTTTTCCAGCAAATAAACTTACGAGATTCTGTACTTTTATAAGATTGGAACAGTCATTTGTTATTATGACCAAAGGGAATATCCTTGTAAATGTCTGTGAGTCATCTTTGGAAAAGAAAACTCCTAATAAATGACATCTTACTATGACTGTAATAATAATTGCAACTCTTGCAAAGCTTCAACTCTAATCCAGATTCAATGACATGATGGTGCAAATTGAACTGACATTTCAAAATACTTGCATATAAAAAGTGATATTACCTGATTAGTAAGGCATTTGGTTCATATTGTTTTTGTATTTTTTTTAAAAATTTGTACTGTATATTAACACATATACAGAAGAATTGAATGTATTATCCTGTTAAATTTTATATAACCTTTTAAAATAAGGTAAGATAACTTTTATGGTACGGTAAGGTAATATTTTAACATAACAATGAACAAGTTTTTTTTTTTTTAATGTAATATAATTTTAAATATAAAAAATTTTTTTTACGTACTTTTAATAACAACTCATTTTTTGGTAACACTTTATTTTAAGGATCAGTTCTCACTATTAACTAGCATGCGTATTACTAGCATGTTATTAGTACTTATAAAGCACATATTAATTCCTTATTACGCATGACCGTATTTTAAATCTCTTAATCCTACCCCTTACTTAACAGCTACCTTACTATTAACTAATAATAATAATAATAATAAAAGACTCTATTCTACTATTATTAAGCAGCAAATTAGGAGTTTATTTAGGATTAAAATCGTAGTTAATAGTAAGAACTTAAAGCTATCTTGGAGGGGTGAGGTTTCCAAGTCTTAAAGGGGTCATATGATGCAATTTCAAGTTTTCCTTTCTCTTTGGAGTGTTACAAGCTCCTTCATAAAGAAGATCTGTAAAGTTGCAAACACTAAAGTCTCAAAACCAAAGAGATATTCTTTATAAAAGTTGACTCATCCACGTCTTCCTAAAATGCCTCGTTTAAACACACCCCACATGTCTATGTCACCTGGTGTGGGAAGATTTGCATAACACCACCCAATGTTTTTCACGCAAAGTAAGAAGGTGTAACTTTGATTCTCGCTGGAATATTGTTGCCACCGCCATGTCGTGGAGGCGCTGTGTGTTTCGTTGTGAAAGCGAAACTACTTTGTTTGGCCTTCCAAAAGAGGACACAACTAGAAATCAGTGGTTAAGTTGTATTTACAACCCTGTTCCAGAACAGTTCGACCCAAATATTCAGATGTGTGCAGCGCATTTTATGGAGGACTTTTTCCTGAACCTGCAGAGTAGCCTACATTGCCATCTGTGCACAAAGGCTGTTTCTATAAAGTTGGGCAATTCCAACTTTGCAAGGACAGTTTGGCGCTTCTGACTCAGCCTGTAAGTACATTTTCATATTTAAAGAATTTGCCACTGATGATTCAAATGAAAGTTTTGAGCAGTGTAGAGTAGCGCTTGTTGTTTGTCGTTTGTTGTTTGTAGTTTCTCCGATCACAAATGCAGACATGATTTTATGTTTACGCAGCACGATACGCAACGCAACGCATAAAAAGACAGTATAAGCCATTATAATCAGTAATTATGTCCCCAATGGATGCAACAAATGCCTTGTTTGTAATTGGTTTTATTGGTTTTGTGTCGTCGCGCCGGGACATGGCATCACAGTATGGTAAGGGGCGTAACATTTCCGTCACACGCTTGAGGTATTCGGCCAATCATAACACACTGGATAGTTGGCCAATCAGAGCACACCTCGCTTTTCAGAACGATGAGCTTTGTGAAAATCAACGCTTTTCAGAAAGGCGGGGCACAGAGGAGCAACAATAATGTACAGTATGTAGAAAATAACGTGTTTTTTTAACCTTAAAACGCATAAAAACATTGCATTACACCAACTACACAAAATAATGTTCTTTTTAGCACATCATATGACCCCTTTCACATCTAAGCTACTGGTGTACCCTCAGGGCTCAGTTCTTGGACCACTTCTCTTCTCTGTCTTCATGGCATCACTAGGTTCTGTCATTCCGAAACATGGCTTTTCATATCACTGCTATGCTTATGACACTCAACTCTACCTCTCAGAGGCTTTCTCTATCCTTTTTCTATTCTATGTACTTGTTTTCTTTTTATTTATTATAAAAATGACCCTCTAACACTAGGGTTCCCTATTCTTTTTCTATTCTACCTACTTGTTTTCTTTTTATTTATTATATAAAAAAAACCCAGCTTGCTATGTGTACTGCATTAGGCTAACCGATACTTGTCATAGGACTTGCATATTATTGCTCTTTTGTTGGTTTTGATTGCTTCTATTGTCCTCATTTGTAAGTCGCTTTTGATAAAAGCATCTGCTAAATTACTGAATGTAACTGGACCTTAAAGTGTGACTTATATATTGTTTTAACATTTTTACAACTATTTTATCATATATTTTTGTTAAAATTATGAACATTTTCATAATTTTATAACCTTTTTTATATTATTTTCCAAGTTAATGAACATTTTTACGCAAATTATTGTTGTTTTTTGTCAACAAATTGGAAAGGGTTTTCCCTCATTCAGTCGTGACTAGCTTGAATAACCAGGCTTGCTGGCATTTATATCGGGGTCACCAGCTTTTAACACTATTCATGTAATCTCTCCCTTTGAAAGGGGGATTGACAGCATGAACTATAAACAGAGTGGTTGACATGAGACACTGCTGTGTGCTGCGCAACCCCACATCTAGAAACCTTACTTCAAGCTTTAAATTACGGCCAAAATGGGCAGTAATTTCAAGCCCATGTGTAACAGTTGTTCGCCACTTGATTTTTGAGAGTCTTTCACTGGCTCATAGAACGCTGTGATATTGCAGCACAGATGCTCGACACTCAACTCTGCAATGCACCTTTTGTGCTTTGGCACTGTTGTTGAGAGAAAGACAATCCTTCGCTGACAGACCTTATTTACGGGGCCTTTTGATCATAGAGGAGTTGGTTTTGTGACAGTCATTAGTTTGTAGTGCTCACTACAGGGACCAAGCTGTGTCTGCCACGTTATGCTCCCCCTTTATCAAAAAGAATGAGTGGTTGGAGTAAGAGACTCGCTTAGAAGCTACAGCCGCTCTGCGTTGTGGTCGAATAATGATGCCCCCAATGAGAGTTGGACAAACAACAAATGTGGTGTTTCATTAAACCACTGCAATAGCTGTCACTGATAGCTGTTGCATAAACCTTGAACATTTAGAGGGGTATATTAATCCCAATTGCTACTTTACGAACTGCATGAGGTAAATTAAGGATAGATCTAGTGGTCTATCTAAGATATTTTAATTAGTCTCTTAATTGAGTTGACAATGACCCCAGTTTAGGTATCAAGTCTATTTTACTTCCAGAGTCTATTAATATGAGCTGTCTAATGTCTCTAAATTGGATTTTTGTGTCTCACAACCTTATCCATTAAACAAAATTTCAAGGCTTTCACAAAATTCCCTCAAGGTTAATATTTTTCAAATTAAATCATCAGAAAAGTGCCGGTTATACACAGATGTCTGAATAAAACACAGTAATGTGGCATGTCCTCACCTTTAATTAAAAAAGGTGTCACTTGACAATGATATTTCCCTTTATAAAATTGCATAATGCTGGTAAAATAATAGATTTTTTCCCCCCACAAGGACTTTTCTGAAAGCAAGAACAATCTGTTGCGATGCTTGAAAAAGGTTTGAAATTACATTTCCATTGGTTGTTGTGTTGAAAAGCTACAAGAGTGGTTAACAGGTTTCAATACGTTTTTTTGCGGTTGTTTTTGCCACAGAATTGTGTTCTATAGTAAATACCTTTAGTATTAATTAATTTGAGTGTTAGTTAATTAATAGAGTGTTAATTAATTTGAAATGCTTGTGAGGGCTTTCATGATTGTCATTTTTTTGTTGCCCTCAATTCAGGGTTTTTTAGGGGGGTGGAGAAATCATCTACGGGACATTAGAGTTGGATTGTGGGAAGTGATGTGTGTTGTCAGCTTCTTCTATGGGCTAGGAATGAAGACTCAGAGTTTTTAGTTTTACTACAGCTGAAATTTAACTGCTGATACTCAATATCAAGTTTTAATCATAAAGCACTAGTGGAAGACGAGGCTTTTTAAAGAATGTACTCAGTTACTAATGTAACCTCGGTTCCCTGAAATACAGGAACGAGTACTGCGTCTTGCTTAGACGCATATGGGAAAAAAGCCTTTTTTTCTCCTGAACTGAAGCCTTTTCATTCACGCAGTGAAACTGCATGGCCATTGGTTCATGCAATGTATAAAAAATGAACCAATGCCAAGGCAGCGGAGCTGCACGAGCCTATGGCGACAAAGCCAGCCAAAGCCCGCAAGAATGGGCGGGGCGTCTGGCTATATCAGCGGGCGTTCGCCACAGGATTCTCAGGTTACTTCGACTGAAGCGACGACTGAGTCGTGCAGCTACATAGCACGGCTAGCAACGCAGTACTCTTTTCCCTATCTCAGGGAACTGAGGTTACATTAGTAACCGAGTACATTCCCTTTCGATATTACACTCGTACTGCATCTTGCTTAGATGCATATGGGAACACAGTACAATCACACCGTGCTAATGTAGTGGAACGACTAAAAGTATAAAACTTACATAAGCAACCAATGCCCATAGAGAAGTTAACAACAACCCAAGGCTAAGATGGGCTGAGCTTCCCGAGGTCACACCCGGCCTGGTTAATCGTTCCAGAGTACTCCTTTAACTTCAACACTCAGGGGTCGAGAGCTAACAGGTGAATAATGCCAGAGAACTTGAGCGGATACACAGCAGGTCTCTCTGCCGATCTTGGTTGTTTTTAAATGCGCAGCGCATGTCACTTCAAGCGGAAAGGACCCAGGCCTGCAATGCCGGAACTTCCAGGTTATAAAACCTTGAAAATGTGGATGCGAGGCCCAGCCGGCCGCCTCACAAATATCCACAATGGACACACCGCTGGATCAAGCCCAAGAGGGGCACCGAGGAGGAGGGTCCTGTGTGATATTAATTCTGCCTCTGACTGGGCCAAAACGAGCCAAAATCGACCCCTCTGCCCCGCTGTTTTTTCCTCACAGGTCCCTGGGAGGAAGAAAATGGGAGGGCGCGAGGGGCGGAGTCACTCTCTGAGAAGAAAGCGATCCGTAAGCGGTGAGAGAGGCGAGACTGAAGCTCTCAAATAGCTCCCATGAGTGCAGCTTCCGCATGGGATTTCCCCAAGAAGGAAACACACTTTGTGTGGCCATCATCGGCATGCAGGGGAGACCCGCACGAACCGCAGTAACTGCGTGGCATTTGCAACTATGCCAATTTGCTCTTTTAGAAGCTCTTTTAATATCGCCAGATGGCAGCAGGGGAAACGGACCAGAACTGCTGCGTCGCTGGAGTGGTGGAGAAGCAGGTCAGCCGTGCTGAGAGGTCCCGATTCCAGCTGTGAAGGCATGTCAACGGCGAGCGGCTTTGGATCAGCTTGAAGACGAAGAGTCACCGCTGAAGGAGAAGAAATCTGAGAATCCTGTGGCGAACGCCCGCTTATATAGCCAGACGCCTCGCTCATTCTGGCGGGCTTTGGCTGGCTTTGGCAGGCTTCGTCGCCATAGACTCGTGCAGCTCAGCTGCCTAACCGTTGGTTCGTTTTTTATACACTGCACGAACCAATGGCCATGCAGTTTCACTGTGTGAATGAAAAGGCTTCAGTTCAGGAGAAAAAAAGGCTTTTTTCCCATATGCGTCTCAGCAAGACGCAGTAGGAGTGTAGTATCGAAAGGGAACCAATGTTTTCTGATGTTAAATGAAAGACAATTTAACAATAACAATATTTGAGTGGAAAGAACAGGGTAAAAGACAATTGTGAAAAGAGCCACATATATTTAAGCTAATGTTTTCAGTACTTTATGCTATTTGTAATTTTGTCCTTTTTTGTTGTAATGTAGATTCACTGTGTCAGGTCAGCTTTGGAACAGTGTTTTTAAGCTGATGCTTTTTCATGTTTTGATAGCAAAGGAGGGTGTTTCAGCGCTGTATGTCCCCAAAATTCGAATATGCCTATCTATCATTAAATGGGTGTTGATGAAATCTGTTGTAACATTTGGAAAATGAGCCAGCACCATCTCAGAAACTATGAAGTCTAGCTGAAATCCTCAAGAGTCTTGTTATAAATCATTATTCCGAATTCTGTGACACAATCAGAAAACATTAATCATGTTTCATTCTCTTCTCCCGCACCCCCAGAAATCTGCTGTCTTGGAAACTAAAAGTCCAATCAGTAAAGAATCTGCAATTGTATTAGTCCAGGTCAGTAGTTTTCTTGGCTTTTTGTGATTTCCATTTTTTCCATTTGTTTAAATTTTGTACTCAAATCCTTTCTCTTTAGCTCCACAATCCAAAGATTATTGTGAACAAATCCCTCATTTCCACATAAATCAGAACCAAAAGCCAGCACAGAACGAAAAAAAACAACAACAACAACCTTATTTGAATATCGAAAAATAAATAAAATAAATTGAATAAAATATATTTAATATAAAGATTGATAAAATAAAAAAATTATGTTTTTGAAAAATAAACATTATCAAGTGAAGTTTAAGATAAAGATTTTTCTTTAAACATACCTGGTTGCTATGCTACATGCTAGTTTTAGCACAGATAAAGAGCAGAAATTATTGGTTATATATGTATGCTTGACTTGTTAAGATGCACTCTGGATATTTATTCTCATTTTAGTCTTATTATGGACACAACTGAAACATTAATAACTGTTCTTTCCAGCATTTATACACAGATCAGCTGACATGAGCAGCTAGGAACTAGTCACTACTCATTTATCTCCTCTAACCGATGACACTTCTATTCTTGTTATCTGAATATAATTACTTGGGTCTAATTGTGGCAGCATAATTGCAAGCACTTGATTCTGGCACATGCATTTGTCAAATATGAAGGGATGACCTAAAATTTGTCAGCAACCGATTAAGTAAAACGCTCTGCTGAGTAAAGGGCACAGAAAAGAGGGCTAGAAAGAACAAGACATTTGCATAAAAAGTTGTCGGAGTGAAATTGGGGGAAGGGGGATTTTTGACAACTTTAGGATTCTGAATAAATAGACGAACCAGTTTCAATTCTGAGAGAGTCAGTGAGCAAGAAAAAATGATCCAATTGTTTAAAAACATGTGGATTTAAATACTAAAGAGGGCCTGAGTAATTTAAAAGCATCACCATTTTTTTTTAATTCAAAACTGTTATTGTTTCTGTATTATAGTCCGTTATAATGAGGTTCTTTCCCCCCCACACCTCTCACCATTACTATTCTCCGCCTGTTACTTTTTGCACTCGAGTGTAAATAGCACCTGATACAATAATATGTAAGTTATGTCAAGACTTTGGCATGAGTATGATTTCCATAGGTGTACATCCTCAAAACTATATTTAAAAATGTAATTTATTCTGTGTTGGAAAAACAGCATGTTTCAGCGCCATACTCCATGTCACAGTGTTTCTTAGAACATTTCTTCTTATTTATTTATTTAAAAAAACAATACATTTTGTAGTAACCATGATAACGTCTCGGTTACTTGTGTAACCCTCGTTCCCTGAAGGAGGGAATGGAGATGTTACGTCAGTCGTGACTGATGAATTGGGATCTCGCCCGAGAGCCCATTCACCTTCGAGTGTTAACTAAACAAGTCAATGACAGTTGGCATGCGTGTTTCGCCACACGCACCCCGCAGCGCGGGTATAAAAGGAGAACGCGTGCAAACGCACATCAGTTTTTCGCTGAGGAGCTGAGACTACGCGCCCCGGCCGTACAGCGGTGGTACAGCAACTGTGGCGACGGAACGTAATGTCTCCGTTCCCTCCTTCAAGGTAACGAGGGTTACACAAGTAACCGAGCCGTTCCCTTTCCAGTCAGTCATGTTCTACGTTACGTCAGTCGTGACTGACTAATTGGGATCCGTATGGAAAACGTCACTATTGCTGACCCCATCCAGTGCCCTGCGGAAGCCGGCAAGTACCCCACACCAGCTGGGGCGGAAGATAGGACATCGGCTAGGCAGAGGTGTCCGCCACTGCTGTTCCATACAGTGGTACATTGGATAACACTGGGAAAGCGTACCCAGTTGGGAATGCTACGGAAGCCACATCCTGCGCATAGGAGGTATCATGTGGAATACACATATGGACTGGCCCAGGGCAGTGCTACATATGGGAGTCCCTGCGGTAGACTCAACCCGCTTGGGGTGAGATAACTACGCAGCAGAGTTGGCAGTGAACGACTGCCAGGGAAAGAGATGGGCTTACCGTGAGGGGAGCCGTACCTTGGAAGAATACACATGTGGGATCACCAAAAGGGGAAATCACTACACACGGGCACCTAGCCCAACACAAGGGCTGACCTTGGGCATACACACAAGTGCTGAGCCTGGCGTCTGGCACTCCGCCACGCCTGACCGCCGAGGGTGCGGGTGGAACTCCAACAGGGTTCACCATGGGGAACTGAACTGAGCAGCAAAAAAGCGCATGTATCCGGTCCTTAGAGGGGACTGGCGCAGCAAGCATGATCGACACCGAGCGGGTCCGGTGTTACTGCCTACCTGAGGCGAGTACACGTGAGAACACGGGCTCTACACGGAGATTTTAGAATCTCGCAAACGTGTTAGGCGTCGCCCAGCCGGCAGCTCTACAGATGTCTGCTATCGCCAATGCCCAAGAAGATGCCACTCCTCTCGTAGAGTGAGCTCTCATTCCGAGGGGCACGGTAACCGTTGGGCCTGGTAAGCTAAGACTATAGCCTCCACTAACCAGTGGGCAAGTCTTTGTTTTGCCTTTCCCTTCTGCTGTCCTCCGAAGCAGACAAAGAGCTGGTCTGAGGTCCTGAAGCTCTGCGTATGGTCCACGTAAGTGCGTGAACGGGACAGAGTAGAGCAATGGCTGGGTCTGCCTCCTCCCGGGGCAGCGCTTGCAAGTTCACCACCTGATCCCTAAAAGGCGTGGTGGGAACTTTGGGCACATATCCAGGCCGGGGTCTCAGGACAACGTGAGAGTTACCCGTTCCGAATTCTAGGCACGAATCTTCGACCGAAAATGCCTGCAGGTTCCCTACTCTCTTGACCGAGGCCAATGCGGTGAGGAGCGCTGTCTTCAACGACAGAAACTTAAGCTCTACTGACTGCAGAGGCTCGAAGGGCTCCTCCTTCAAGGCCGCCAGGACCGAGGGGAGATCCCAAGAGGGTAACAGGTGAGGGCGCGGAGGATTCAGCCTCCTTGCCCCTCTGAGAAACCTGATGACCAAGTCGTGCTTCCCCACAGACTTACCGTCTACTGCCTCGTGATGTGCGGCAATGGCGGCAACATACACCTTAAGGGTGGAGGGAGACAGCCTTCGCTCCAACCCATCCTGCAGGAAAGAAAACACGACCCCGATCGGGCATCTACGGGGGTCTTCCCGGTGGGAAGAGCACCAATCGACGAACAGGTTCCACTTCAGCCTGTAAGCGTGTCTGGTAGACGGAGCTCTAGCTGACGTGATGCGTTTACTACCGCTGGAGGTAGCCCACCTAGAACCTCCGCGTCCCGTCCAGGGACCAGACATGAATTTTCCAGAGGTCTGGACGTGGGTGCCATAGGGTGCCCCCTCTCTGAGAAAGGAGCTCCCTCCTCAGAGGAATTTGCCAAGGAGGGGCTGTCACGAGGAGCATCAGTTCGGGGAACCAAGTCCGACTTGGCCAATATGGCGCTACCAAGAGGACCTTCTCCTCGTCCTCCCTGACCTTGCACATTGTCTGTGCGAGAAGGCTCACTGGGGGGAAAGCGTATTTGCGTAGGCCCCGAGGCCAGCTGCACGCCAGTGCGTCTGTGCCGAGTGTCCCCTCGGCCAGGGAGTAAAACAACTGGCAATGGGACGTGTCTGGGGAGGCAAACAGGTCTACCTGAGCGTCCCCAAAGCGTCTCCAAATCAGCTGGACTGTCTCGGGGTGGATTCGCCATCCTCCCGGAAGGGCGGGCTGACGTGAGAGCTCGTCGGCTGCACGATTGAGCTCGCCTGGGATGTGAACGGCGCGAAGCGACCTCAGATGCTTCTGACTCCAGAGGAGGAGATGGCGGGCGAGTTGCGATGGGAGCGTAGACCACCTTGTTGGTTGATGTACGCAACGGTCGCAGTGTTGTCTGTACGGACCAGTATATGCTTGTCTTGCAGCAGCGACCTGAAGCGGCGCAGAGCAAGCCATACTGCTTGCAACTCGAGGCAGTTGATATGCCACTGCAGCCGGGGCCCCGACCAGAGCCCCACAGCTGCATTCCCATTGCACATGGCACCCCAGCCCCTGGCAGAGGCATCTTTTGATACAACAACATGCCTGGATACTTTCCCTAGGGACACCCGCGTCCGAAGAAAGGCAAGATCTGACCACGGGCTGAAGGTCTGATGGCAGAACAGGGTGACTGAAACCCGGTATGTGCCGTGTCACCATGCCCATCTCGGGACCCGGTCGTGAAGCCAACGCTGAAGCGGTCTCATATGAAGCAACCCGAGCAGCGTGACAGCGGCTGCGGATGCCATATGCCCCAGGAGCCTCTGAAACTGTTTCAGTGGAACCGCCGTCTTGCGTGGAAGGACCCCAGGCAGTTCAGCATCGACTGTGCCCGCTCTACTGAGAGACGTTCTGAGAGGTTGACCGAGTCCAGCTCCATGCCGAGAAAAGAGATCCTCTGCACCGGGGAGAGTTTGCTCTTTTCCCAGTTGACCCGAAGCTCCAACCGGCTGAGGTGACTGAGCACCGTGTCCCTGAGTTCGCACAACTGCGCTTGAGACTGCCCGAAGGGGAAGACCTTGTACTGATATGCTCGCCCTTCGAATGCAAAGCAGAGAAACGGTCTGTGTCGAGGGAGAATCGAGACATGAAAGTACGCGTCCTTGGGGTCGATCGCTGCGAACCAATCGAAAGGACGGACGCATTGAAAGATGCGTTTCTGCATCAACATCCTGAACGGGAGCTTGTGAAGGGCCCGGTTCAGCATGCGCAGGTCCAGGATTGGTCGTAACCCACCGCCTTTCTTGGGTATGGTACGGGCTGTAAAGTACGGCCTAGGGAGCGGTAACCAGGCCCCCAGGGACCGAACAAGCGGGAATAAGGGAACCACCGACGTACCCGCAGTGGGGCAGCGAAGTGGAACACAGGGACCCAACCCCGGAGGCAGTGCATCCCAGAGTGGGGTCTGAGTGTGCAGGCACTTTAACCAGCTCCACTGCTGGCCCGAACCCTGCTGCCCACCGGCGAAAGGAGAGGGGGATGGCCGTGTGGAGACTGAGTCTCGTGCACCGCCATCCTCGCCCTCTTGGGACCCGGAGACAACAGAAACTGCTCTTATCTTGAAGTTTTGGGTACCAGAACAAAACGGGAGCAAAGGAGAAGACAGAGCGGCTGCAGCCAGTGGTTGGGCGTCAGCCGCAGACCGCCAGGGTAGGATGTGTCGAAACGCCTCCGTCTGCTTCTGCGCGGCGGAGAACTGTTGCAGAGCCCTCCAGCACTTCGCCGAATAGGCCGGCTTGGGAGATCGGGGAGTCCAGGAAGCGCTGCTTGTCGGCCTCCCTCATATCCACCAAGGTCAGCCATAGGTGGCGCTCCTGGACCACCAATGTGGACATCGTCTGACCCAGGGCCCGCGCTGTGACTTTTGTCACCCTAAGCGCGAGGTCCGTCGCAGTGCGCAGTTCCTCCAGCACACCTGGGTCAGCACCACCCTCGTGCAACTGCTTCAACGCCTTGGCCTGGTGGATTTGCAGGAGGGCCATGGCGTGCAGGGCTGAAGCGGCCTGTCCAGCAGCACTGTAGCCTTAGCCGTCAGAGCGGACGAGAACTTACAGGCCCTGGATGGAAGGCGTGGACTACCTCTCCAGGTGGCGGTGCTTTGCGGGCAGAGCTGCATAGCAACAGCGCGCTCGACCGGGGGGATGTCCACATACCCTTGGGCCGCCCCACCGTCGAGGGTGGTGAGGACGGGGGAGGCACCAAGTCTGTTTCGGGCAGAAAAAGGTGCCTTCTAAGACTTAGTAACCTCCTCATGCACTTCCGGGAAGAATGGAACCGGAGGCGGCTGCCGATGCCCGGCCTGCGCCCCCAGGAATCAATCATCTAGCCTCGAGTGTTCGGGAGAAGGAGGAGGCTTCCAGTGCAGCCCAACGTTCTCAGCGGCCCGGGAAAGCATAGCATCAGCTCTGGATCTGACTCAGGCAACGCCACTCTTCCTGACGGAGGCAGTGCTGCAGAATCCTCATCTCCAGAGCCTAGCTCGCCCTCCGATGCAGCGATCGACATCCTGTCATCTGTCTGCGCTCCGCACGAGATGCTGGGCCCCGCCCTGTCCGAGGAACCAGCAAACTCGTCCGGGAACCCCAGGCAGTGCGATGCACTAGAGGAATGAGAGGCCCGCGGAGACATACTAGACGAGGAAGCTCTCACCGTGATCCTCAGGTCTCCATGACCATGAACCGAAGTAGCCCTCCGAAAACCAGAGGAGCTAGAGCAGGGCATGGCAAGGGGGATGTTCCCGTCCTTAGAACATGACTCATCCATTAAGCTCTGCTTATTGTGCTTTAAGCCCAAGCAGAGACACAAGCGATCATTACCTTCCGATGAAGTCCCGGACGCGACAACATGCCAAACGCCGAGCGGGGGGAAGGGCAATCTTTAAAAGACGCAGTCGCTCGTTGAGCTGACTGAAAGGGAACCTACTATCCAATCCAAATTTTTTCAAATTTTTTTTTAAAGAAAACAATACCTTTATTCAATAAGGATGCATTACTTGATGAAAAGTGACAGTAAAGACATTTGTTACAAAATATTTCTATTCTATAAAAGAATCCTGAAAAATAAGTATTCTATTTATATTACAAATATTAAGTAGCTAACTGTAGAAACGGTTTTCCAGCCCTGATACAGTCATTAATAATTGAGCACTAACAATAACTGATAATAACTGAGAACCAAATCAGCATTTCTGAAAGATCATGTGACACTAAAAACTGTGATGAAAAAAGTGATTGCTAATTAAAAATCAGCTTTGCCATCACAGGTAGAAATTATATTTTTTAAATGGTATATTTCACAGTATTCCACTGTTTTTTTACAGTATTTTTGATCAAATAAATTGAGCCTTGGTGAGAATTATGGACTTCTTTCAAAAACATAAATAAAAATCTTAATTATTCCAAACTTTTAAATGGTAGTAACTTTATATATTATAGACGCCAAACAAGAGTCATTGAATCATATTTGTTCAAAACACTAATGACATGTACTCATTGCTTTTTCTTATCTATAGCCTCTGGGTGATTTGTGTTACTATAACAGCTTGATTCATTATTCTTCTCTTTTGTTTTATGAGTGAGTATCGTTTTTAAAGGAACACACACACAGCTGTGGCTCCTTTGTAGCTGCTTTTGCATTCGTTCTGTGGTTTACCTCTATTCTGAATAGATGCACCATGTCTTAGGTGGTGTCAACAATATCTTATGCCAGACACACGTATGAATTATCAGTGACACCTGCATGAACTGATAGTATTTCTGTTTTCCTTGACAATGAAATAAGAACATCTGTATGCAAAGACTATGTGCGGTGTTTGAACGAAAGGACCAAAAGTCACAAGCTTTGTAGCGTCTCGACCAATCTGACACACTAATTTTTATTTTGGATAACAATCAATTATTCATTAGATTAACAAATCGTCACAGTCCCCGCACTCAATATACTGGATGTTAGGTTTTCGGCTGAACACCATCCCCAAACCTTGGTCACCATAACACTAATCTGGATATCACTGGTTTTATTGGCCTACAAGAATGCATGGGACGACTCCCTGCTTTTCCTCATAAGAAAGACAAACACACTGCCCAGCGAAGATTGGCGTTCTCTAATTAATTAATAGGAAAACCTTCTTTGAATGAACACCTATTTTCTTCAGGCCATTGTGTATATTATTGCTGTGTTGTATTTAATCTGTTGTATTATAGACTATTTTTATTCATGCTTACGATAAACCACTCATTCATATAAGTAACTATTTCATGTCTAGTATCTATGAATTCGCCTTCTTATGATCGAAACAAGTGTGTATATTATATGCTGATACCTATGCAACATATTGATGTTCTAAGAATCGGTACTAATTTGTGCCTCAACACTCCAGCGAATTACATATGCAAAATACCATGCTTACAGACAAAGAGTCATAAAACTCCCCAGTATTTTCAACCTCCCGCTTGGGATTTCAGCCTTCCTCATTGGACGAACCCATCTTGAGAGGCTTGAATCTCTGCAGGCTTTAAAGGCCACACACCATGTGACCGCCCCAGTCGGTGGTTCGGTGAGATGCTAAGATGAAGATGTGAGAATCGCTCCAGGATACCAAAGCTCGTGCCTGGCTCCGGCCTAGTCCTTTTCATTCACCAAGTGATTCTGACTCAAACTAATCTCTTTCTCATCAACCAACTTCCGCAAGATCTTGGGGCCTTAAGATTGCATCAGGAATCTTTTTTAGACATACGCAAGTATCAAACTTAGTCGATTTAATTGATATATTAAGTATCAGTTACTCCTTTTTACAAGGTTTGTTTGAACTACGAATCTGACGTTTTCCCTCAGGTTTTAGAACTGCTGAATATGCAAAATGGTTCCATAAATGTCATACCTTATGTCTCTTTCTTTAGTGTTAAGCTTTAACCCTTTCCTATACCACCTGTGTGTGTGTGTGTTTGTATGTTAGACCGGCTTAATGTGTTATGTAGTATGTTAGACTAGTTTAAATGTTTATGTAGTTAATAAAACCTTACTTGTATCACACTTGACGTGTTCATTGTTTACTCATAACCGGAGTCAATAATCAGGCAGATTTACGTTACAAACTTATAGAATTGTACAGTAAGAAGGTTATTTCCTTTAACCAGTAAATTAACGTTCTTAGAATTGACAATACGGTTGACCCTGAGTGGTCAGCTAATATCTACAGTGGATCTAAAATATTAACAATTAATCATAATTAGTTATGGTTAACTATTCATATTTCACATGAGCTGATTCATTACAGATTTTGGTGCAGAATGCGGGCATGATAAAACGAAAGATATGAGTTTAAACACTGGCAACTTAAAAGTGTTTGCTTGATAGCCCAGGTTAAAATAGGGCGTGACTTGAGATGCCCTGTTGTGTCCCTATTTGGTGGCTTGTTTAGATGCAGATAAAGTGGTGGTTTGAATTGGTACCGCTATTATGATTGGTAGAGTCTTTATGTATTTCATGTTTAATGGCATCGGTGTAAGGTTAATCTGATTTCAGCAAAGAAACCCTAATTTCAGTATTAAAGCATAAATCTGTCTTGGCAAAGCGTAAGTCTGAATCTCAGCTCAGCGGCTTGTCCAAACTGTACCATAATGTATAATGCTTTAGTGAAGAAATCACAAAATTGCAGTATTGTTTTAAATTGTTTCTTTGAAGAAGAAATCTCAGTACAGTTATATCAATGTAGATGTGAGCGCTGCTCCCCTTTCCACAGCATAAAGGCCTTATAGTTTATAATTATATTGAAGCAATTCATCTACACTTTGACTGTATATATTTAAGCCGAGCAACCTGGTGGTCATTATGTGTTTCACTCGCTGAGTGAAATTAAAGGTGTAATACTGTACTTTAGTACTCATATGTGAGGCAAACATAACTACATATATGTTTAAACCGGTTTTAACTTACAGTAAACACGTTTTGTAATTCTTTAAACAAGTGCAAGAAGTTTATTGTTGCATTAGAGAAGCACTCACAGAAATGCTTAGGTAATGCAACAAGTCTTGAAGGCTGAATGCACCACGTTCTAAAACTGTGGGCAATTTTTTTTTAAAATAGGCAGACACTAAACTGTGTTAATTGTACTGGCATGCATTGGTTACCGTGACAGCAACTTGTCACAGGAAGTGCTAACGTTACATAGCACAACACGCCATGTTTGTAAACAAACCATTTGAAGCAGCTAAGCTAACACGACTTAGCATAGTTTCATTTTAGGCTAAGCTACCAAATAGCTTTAACAATTAGGGGTTAACACTCTTTATGTGAAGCTTTTAAATACCGATGTGTGTGTGCAGTGTGAAGCAATTTGAATTTAACCTAATCTCTCGTTTCTGATTTTTCCATTTCTCTTCCTTCTTTTTCTTTTTCTATGTTTCTCAATCTTCAATTCGTCTCAGCGAATTTAACTATCTAGATGTATCCTTCCTGAATGCTATTGCTTAGTTACTAGTTAATTAAATCTAAATTTAATTAAATCTTAACTGTCTATCGAGGAAAGACTCATTAAGGTATTGGATGCTTTTAGTAACACACTAATCACTAATGCTGCTATTTGTTCCTAATACCAGAATGATTACCTTGTTTTGTTAATAGCAGTCAGCTAATTTTAAATCCATTTACATGTTATGCCCCCTTGATGTTCTCTCTGAACCTCAAAGGAACCAGAGACATTTCTATTTTTTGACTTGTTTATATTTTTCACAAAAAAAAAAAAAAAAAATAATAATAAATAAAAGGCATAATCTAATAGAAATGCTCTCCTTTTCTCTTCTGCTTCCCTTTTTCCTCTTCCGATCTCCTTCATACCTCAGAGATTAAGCCTGTTTGTGGAACCGTCAGTAAATTCTGAGTGATCATTTGACAATAATTTGACAGTAGTCTTAAGTCATCAATCAAAATCCTGTTTACGCCCTTTTCAGCAAAACATATGCTGACCCAAAACTATTTTAGCATTCACACTCTGTTTTGATCTTGTATTAGTCTCTAGCCCTTACTCTCAACATAAGTTTGCCAAAATGTTGCAGATGCTTAGACTAACTGCCCAGAATGCAGACCGAGGAGGGCTGGGCAGGCGTTGTGAGGAACCCCCCCTTTACCCAGGGCCGACGACCACCTACTGAGCCGAAAGCAACTGGACACAGAGAGAGAAGTGTGTCTCAGACTCAGGACTCGGGCGAGAGTTGTGGCTACAAAAAGCTCGCCAAGGTCATCACCCTCCGTGGCCCACAACCTCATGGGTCTGAAACAGGAGGTAAATGATTTTCAAGCAACAGATCACAGCGGTAGCCCTCAAGGACCCCAGCAAAATGGAGTTACGGGAGGAAATCAATAGATTTAAAAAGGGTCTGACAGCTGCTGAACAGCAAGAGCACCTGGAAAAGGTAGCCCGAAAGGACCTGGAAAGGAAACTTTCCCACACAAAATTACTATTAAAGCAGTTAATTCTGAGCTCTTATACAAAGTTGCCAGAATTGAGACTCTGATCCGGCAGCTGAACAACACTCAAGACAAACTGGACATGGTCCAAAGAGAACTCAGGTACTCCTACCGGGCGCGAAAAGAGACGCAGTGGAGAGACCAACACCCTACTCCTGCTCCTCATTCAGCGCCGTGCAAACTCCTCATATGCAACAAGCTACTGAGGGATAGCCAACACTTTCTGCTTAACACTGAACAGAACATACTGTAATACTTCCAAGCATCCCTGCAGCAGCGCATGATGTGACCCCCCAGAAACTTTGACAAGCTAGCCAGCAAAATCCCGGCATTCACATTGCTGGGGAAACAATAGTTTCCTACTTTAGGCAGTACGAGCAGTAATTTAGAACGGTGGAGTCGTTTTAAACATTGCTTGCAAGCAGACCCAGTAATCAACCTTATGTGTCTGTTTCATAAGTTATTAACTTCTTCTCCATGCGCATACCAGTTTCTGATCAAAACCAGATAAAACTATAGCTTGAATGTGCCCTCCTACAGGTAGTAGAAAGTTTTCAGTGCTATAATGTGTTTAAATCGTACGATAAGAACTAACCTGATTTTAGCGAAGAAATCCTTATCTCTGTTGTTAGTGGAGCATAAGTATATTTTCTGACGACGAAATCTCAGGATTAGCAGCTCATATAAATGGTACCAGAATAAATCGGTCTGATTTTGGGCGAAGAAATCCCCTTCTTCAGTACTGTGTAGGTGATCTGAGCGATGCTCCTCATTTCACTGATTTAAGGCCTTATTATGTGTTTTGTATCATTGTATTCATATCGACCCACTCATGTGATACATTTACGTAACTCTTATACATGCGCGCTCCAGGTTCTGAATATAATCAGATAAAACTATAGCTTGAAGGTGCCTTCCTACAGGTATTAGAAAGTTTCAGTGCTATACTGTTTTTAAATCGTACGATAAGAAACTAACCTGATTTTAGCGAAGAAATCCTAATCTCTGTTGTTAGTGGAGCATAAGTCTATTTTCTGACGACGCAATCTCAGATTAGCAGCTCATATGAATGGTACCAGAATGAATCGGTCTGAACTTGGGCGAAGAAATCCCCTTTTTCAACACTGTGTAGGTGATCTGAGCGATACACCTCATTTCATTAATTTAAGGCCTTAATATGTGTTACGTATCATTGTATTTCAATTTGACTCGCTCATGTGAAACATTTACGTAAAATCAATGGTGTTATTCTAGCGTAGCTAACTATGGATTCACCATTGCCTGTGAAGTGAATGTGTTGTTTTGATTAATTAATGAATTTGTATGGGACATGCATGATTTTCCCATGCATGCTCACAGCAGTGCATGTCTGCTCCACCTGCACCTGTTGTGATCTTGCATTGGTCTCCTAGCAACACGTGACCCCGGAAGTGTGAGCAGAATCTTCCGGTTAATCTGACAACAGCATCCACTTCACAGACCTATGTGTAAACAAAGAATTGCTTGTAACTAACGCTAACTCTTAAGCTAATCCCTTTACTTCAACTGCTAGCTGTTAACATCTGACTAACGCTTAGATAGTGTAACTTTCTAACCACACCTCTCTATCCCTCTCTCTCTCCCTCTCTCTCTCGCTCCCTCTCTGGTGTCCCTTCTGTTGATGCCCGCACAGGACTCCCTGTGGGACCCACCCACATACTGGGTTTTTCTTGTGTTATTGTTTATTTTTGTTTGACTTTATTCTACCTCTTTTTAATTTTATTGCATTTATTTACATTTGTTTAGCACAAATGTAACAATTCAGCGAAATTGATTTGTATTAAATTTGAGATTTAAATTAAATCCAATTTTATTTATTTTTTTATTTTATTCCATTTTTATTTTTATTTTTATTTTGTTTTATTTACTTTCCCCTTTTAATTTCCTACACCTCTTAGGACCCTTTTGTATTTTATTTATTTAATTTTTTTTGTTGTTGTTGTGTTTTTACTTTTACCTTATTTTAGTTATTTCACCATCACCATCGTCGTTTTTGGATAGGATTACAGTAGTTCGAGCAACTGTTGTTTCCTTAGCGAGTTATACAGGTTATTAGTAGCATAAATCCCTGTTTCCTCTCTACTTCTCCTCACGCCTCAGTGCCAGGCCTAATACGTTGAAGGGCAGCTACCATTGCAACACAATGTGGGCTAACATAAAACTAGAAACAATTCCCCCTGTTTCTTTTTCTTTTGACGAGGTATTTGGTGTGTCCCTGCTAGTTTAGCTAACAGTCTAACCCTATGTTTATGAAGTCTATTGCAGCATCACACACAAGTGAAACCTGCTTAGCCATATCTCTTAGAAAAAAAACTAAAATAGGTAAAAATGTTCCTTTTTTTTTTTGAGTTCATCTTATTTTATTTCAGTTTCGTCATAGTGACCAAACCCGTGAACCATCAGTAGTATAGCCCGGTCATCAGCTGACCCCTGCTTACGGCCCCTCAACAAAGGTACTCAAACTCTCCCTTTGTGTTCACAAACAAAAAAACATAGCACCCTACCTCACTAGCTGCCTCCACCAGCTAGTCATACCTTACACGGCCTACTCAGC
Organism: Sinocyclocheilus anophthalmus; assembly: GCA_018155175.1. Classification (NCBI taxonomy): domain Eukaryota; kingdom Metazoa; phylum Chordata; class Actinopteri; order Cypriniformes; family Cyprinidae; genus Sinocyclocheilus; species Sinocyclocheilus anophthalmus. The sequence goes on from JADLZN010004800.1 coordinate 466,530, forward strand.
CGTTCCCCTTAGAGATAGTTTAACACCTCTGTACGTACCTGCATTTGCCTTGTGTCTCTCTCTATCTGGTGTTCCCACAAGTGTGCCAGTATGTCGCAGACATTCCACAGACATCCAGCCCTGGCAGCTCACCAGGACCACCTGGACACTCAGTAGAGCACTGTAATGGACATCATTCAGCTCAAAGCAGCCAACGACCTGCCATGGCAAAGAAAGGAACAGCGAGACTGCGACATAAGCGAACACTTGACCAGCATCATCCTCTCCTTGGCCCAAACCCTCAAGGGCCTCAGACAGGAGTTATATGAGCTGAAACTGCAAGTCACAGGATTCTGCAGAGAACTGACACCTGCTCAACGAGAGAAAGCACAGAACGGATGCAAATAACCTCACCGAATGGTGCGACAGAAAGAACTCACCAGTCTTCACAGAGGCTCTAACAGCTGCTCAACACCAAGCGCCGCTGGAAAAAGCCATCACACAGGACTTGAAAAGAGAACTGTTTCACACAAAGTCACTCTTAAAACAACATATGTGGAACTAAATGAGAAAGACACCACATCTTCGGCCTTACAAGGCCACCTGCATACAGACAGAGCTGAGGTCCAAACCCTTACTCAGCAATTAGAAAGGATCTTGACTTGGTTCAGAAAGAATTTAAATAGTCCTACCGACTGCGCATAGACTTAAACAAAAGACAGCCGGCTGAACATCACATCACCAGCAGTGCAATCCCTCCACGCCTGTGCACAGCTACGAAAGGGGGGAAAGGGAGCCAAAGCCTTCTGCTTGACACTTCACAAGTCAGCTCCCTGAAAACCTCTGCAGCTGCAACAAAAAAAAAAATTTTTCAGGCGAACCGAATCAACGCAACGAGGTGAATTCAGTGTCCCAAATGAACTGAAATATGCTTGCAGACCCCAAGGCGAACAGATAGGGAAAACACGAACCAGAACTTCCCCTGGCCAGCAGGCCCACCCCCCTCAGCCAAGAGTCTGAACCTGCGAGGGGTGGGCGAGAGCCACTGTTCACACGTCAACAACTAGCAGCCACAAGGGGGTGGGGCAGGGGCTTTTCCAGAGGATCACTGCAGACACTCACACCGTGTGACCCCACAGACCCCACCGAGCTGGCCAGAGACAACACATCTGGCAACCTAAATACTCTCATACCCAGAGTCTGAACACGGACTGATCGCTGCCCCAGACTCCAAGCAGGGCCGGCGTGAAACTCCCCTTGCTTACTACCACAGACTTTGACAAATTTACTCCAAAGCTCACGATTACCCTGGTATGGCGGAGGACACCAGCTGCAAGAATTCATCTAGGCATTAGGGCCTGCCGCACTATGCCTAATCAACAGCTGCGTAACCTTACACAGAAGGCCTTTAACAAGCACAAGGCCTCCACTAAAGGTGTTTGTCAAACCCCACTGAGTCTGAACTTCACAACTCAGAATCCAAAGCGGGCACCAGAAGGCACCCAGCATTGCCACAATGCATAACCCTTCTACAGAAAGCCACTAGCCAGCGGAGGACAGAGCCGTCACCTTGGCAACAGACCCAGGTTCCAGACCATCCACTGGGAAAAGGCGTCCTCATCCTTCAAACACCACGGTATGTCCAACAGCATTCCACCACAACATCCTCCTCCACACGGTTGCTGAACGGAGGCTACACAAGGACATCTGGACACGTAAGCCTACCTCTGGGTTACAGGAGCTGCTGACACTCGCAAAAGAGCTCCTTGAACAAAACTCAACTAAGGAGTATTGAGAAGGACAAACCTCTGACTCCTTGCCTGCTGCAACACAGCATCAGGCCCCTCCAAGGGAGAAGCATCCCTTGAAACCAGTCGACACCCCAGAAGCAGCCAGACAACGTTGGCTTGAGCAGCTGCCACAATGCCCAACGGCGAAAAGGCTCACCACACGACTCAGGCAATCTCAAGTCGGTGCCGCCACAAGAGCCCAGCGACACCGCAAACATCAGATTTCTAGTGACGTTCGGGCAGAACAGAGAGCTAACAACCACCTGCTGCTCTCCTGCCATCATCACTAGGTCAGTCTGAAACTCTCTGCACACTACAAAATCTCCATTACAATTACCTGCAATCCCTGGAACCACCTGCACTCTCACCAGTGAGAGTCTAACCCCGCTGTTCCACATCGTGGGTACCACAGATAGCCTACTGGCTAACAGCATCAACAAAAACATCCTACCCTGACTAACTCACTTCAGGATGACAGGTGACACAGCCCCGACACCTGCTGCATAAGCTCGCGGGAAATGTAAAAAACCCACACCTTGCTACAACCTACATCACCACAGCACACCACCAGACAGTATCCAACACGGCACCAACAGCCAAAACCACCACTGGCTCCCAGCCGTGAGTGTCAGGTGTGTGTTCGATTATTCTGCACCTTTGACATCGCTCGTTTTTGTCTATTCTACGGACAACAACGCTCGTAAGGGGGGAAATATGTAGCGTCTCGATCAATCTGACACACTAATTTTTATTTGTTTTAACAAATCAATTATTCATTAGGTTTACAAATCGTCACAGTCCCCTCACTCAATATACTGGATGTTAGGTTTTCGGCTGAACACCATCCCCCAACCTTGGTCACCATGACAACTAATCATGATATCCCTGGTTTTATGGCCTAAAAGGAATGCAGGGGATAAACTCCCTGCATTTTCTCCTATAAAGGACCACAAATGCTCAGGAGAAATGGACTGTTCTACTAATTAATTCATAGGAAAACCTTCTTTGAATGAACACCCATTTTCTTCAGGCCATTGTGTATATTATTGCTGTGTTGTATTTAATCTGTTGTATTATAGACTATTTTATTCATGCTTGCGATAAACCACTCATTCATATAAGTATCTATTTCATGTCTAGTATCTATGAATTCGCCTTCTTATTATCGAAACAAGCGTGTATATTATATGGCTGATCCCTATGCAACATATGATGTTCTAAGAATCTGTACTAATTTGTGTCTCAACACCCAAGCGAATTACATATGCAAATTACCATGCTTCCACACAAAGGGTTGTAAAACCCTCCAGTAATTGCAACCTCCTGGTTGGGATTTCAGCCTTTCTCATTGGACGAACCCATCTTGAGAGGCGTTAATCTCTGCAGGCTTTAAAAGGCCACACTCCATGTGACACGCCCCTGTCGGTGGTTCAGTGAGATGATAAGATGAAGATGTGAGAAAACACTTCAGGATACCAAAGCATTCTGCCAGGCCTCCGGCCTGTCCTTTTCAATTCATCATTGATTTCTGCTAAGCTAGCTCTTCATCAACCAACTTAAGCAAGATCTTGGGCCTTAAGATTGCATCAGGAATTGAGACTTGCAAGTATCAAACTTAGTCGTTTTAATTTATGCATTAAGTATCAGTTACACTTTTTTACAAGGTTTGTTTGAACTAAGAATCGGACGTTTTCCCTCAGGTTTTAGATCTGCTGAATATGCAAAATGGTTCCATAAATGTCATTCCTTATGTCTCTTTCTTTAGTGCTAAACTTGAACCCTTTCCTATACCAACTGTATGTGTGTGTGTGTGTATGTGTATGTTAGACCGGCTTAATGTGTTTATGTAGTATGTTAGACTAGTTTAAGTGTTTATGTAGTTAATAAAACCTTACTTGTATCACACTTGACGTGTTCATTGTTTACTCATAACCGGAGTCAATAATCATGCAGATTTACGTTACAAACTTATAGAATTGTACAGTAAGAAAGTTATTTCCTTTAACCAGGAAATTAACGTTCTTAGAATTGACAAGACGTTTGACCCTGAGTGGTCAGCTAAATATCTACAGTGGATCTAAATATTCATATTTAATTATAATTAGTTATGGTTAATTATTCATATTTCCTGTTGTGAGCTAAATTCGCTACAGCTTGTTTTGTCAAAATTGACAATGTTCTTTAGAAAACCAAGACACTGCAAATGAAAATAAAAAGGCTGTTTTATGCTTGAATGCCTGGACTAATTTCCCCATAGACGTAGGCAGCAAAAGACTCTGAGCAGTCATCTTTGACAAGTTTTCAATAGTTTTGAATAAAGAAATATAAAACCATGTATGTATGTGAGAGAGCAACCACATAGGGCTGCTAACAAAACTATTTTCCTTTCAGTCAACCTTTCATTCAGCTTGAATAGTCACTATAAGACTCTTAAAATACCTAGATTCTCTGTATTGTATTGTGCTATGCTATTCTTAAACAGCCTGCTTCTGTATTTCAAGTGGCACCCTACCATTTTTAGGTCCTGAAATCTAATGACTTACATTGATATGTTGCAACACACAACACACAAATCAACACACAACCTCACTGTTTCTTTGATCCAGCTATAGCTGATGGCTTTTCATGGCAGCTTAAGACACGTATCTAACCTTGGACACAGACAGAAAATTGACACACTGCTCTTCTCCTAGAAGCAGTCTATCTTCTCGTAATCCAGCCAAAAGCCCTGCAGTCATTTCCCCCCCCTGGAAGACGCACCACTGTGCATAGCTAGACAAGTGTCACCAATCACTGGGCTGTCATGAACACTTATTCAAAATACATTATGTTGGATAATGTTTCGGAGGACTTTGATAACTGAAATTGGGGTGTCTTGAAGAGAATGCTTAAATTGACAAGTCTATCTTTTAAAGTAGACTTCTTATTTTTGTAAGAGTACATCTTCATGCACTTGTGCACTCCTAAGAGCTTTAAATACACATGATTGATAGACATTTAGAGGAGGATTCTGGGTTTAATACAAGTTAAGCTCAATCAACAGCATTTAGCATAATGATTGCTACAAAAATAATTGACTCATCCCTCATTTTCTTTACAAAAATCGAAGTAAGAAACTTATAATGGAAGTAATTGGGGCCCATTTTAAGGGAATTTAAGGAAGAAATATGAAGCCTAGTTTTATAAAAGCACTTACATTAACTAGTCTGTTAAAACTTGTATATTATTTGAGCTATAAATTTGTTCTCGTCATTTTACGAAAAGGTTAGTAAACTTTTTTTCTCCACATGAAGTCTTTCCTCTCCATTGATTGAATTTGTGAGACAATGCTTCCCTGCTTTTGACAGAATTTTCCAGCTTTATGCATTTTCATTATTATATGGTAGGGGAGTTCTATTACACAACTTCTGAAAGAATACAGAATCTCCGGATCAAAACACAGGCGAAGAAGAAGCAGAAACATATGTAAACACATGCATATCATGCATAAAATTGCCTAACATTACAGAATGAATTGTCAGCAAAGGAAGTGGTATAAGACTACACAATGTTTGGGGAGGTTGTTGAAAGTGATCTTTGTGGATTTTCTCCACTTTTTGTTCAAAGTGTTGCTTTTTTATTACACTTACCTACATACAAGTGTTCATAAAAAAGAATACATGAATACATGTTCAGATATTCATACAACACAATATTTTGGGGGCTGTCAAGTGGCTGGCAAAAAAATGCTTACAGGCAACCATGTTAACACAATTCACTGTCGGGGAAAAAAACAAAATCCTTAGGTAATTATATTCACTCTTATAGTACTACTGTAAACGTTTTAGGGGTAAATTAAGGTACAAATGTATCTCTTTTATGTTAGTGTCTCCGTGACAAGCATTTTTTCTGAGAGTATTTTTCTTGTGACTATACTATTGAGAGTATTTTAATGTGTACAGATTGTTCTCATTCAGCTCCTTTTTTCAGTGCTTCATTGCAGCTCTTTTTGGCTGTTTTTAAAAGAAAGGGAGCTACAAGTCTAAATTAATATTTAGTTTAAAGTTAATATTTTAAAATTATGTGGTAATCATCAAGCTATAAGTGCTGTCAACTCCTTTAATGCATCTTTTACTATTTTTATCATAAATTTACATGCACAATTTTTCACATTTTAAAAAACAATAAATCTGACACTTAACATTTCAAGGCCAAGCAACATTTCTGCTAAATGTTCTGTTTGTACAGGATGATGTATAATAGCTGTCATTCATGACTCATCCCAATGTTTATACACCGTCTTTCCATCTGTGAGTCACATCCAAGAAAAGAGCATCTGTTTGTCACAAACAATGTGAATCGATTGACAGGGAACACACGCAGCTGTGCTTTTGACAGACCTCCAACTTGATAAGTGTTGATAGACCTTCTATACAGTGATTGATTAAAGCAGAGGCAGATGAGAGGGGCTGGCAAAAGGAGGCGAAAGTCATCTCACCTGACAGCATCGAACGCAGATGGAGGTTGTGTGGAAACACACTGGTTCAAACTAAAGCTCATTAATATAATCTAATTTTGATTACAAAGTTTGTTGCAAATGGTTCTCTGCCTTCTTTCAGATGCTGGGTTTAAAAGCTGGAATACACCACACTACATGACTTTTGCACAGATATTTGTCCCTTTTTGCGGTTTGGAAGTGTTGCCAAAAATCAGAGCCATTCTACAGATTCCAGCCAATCAGAGTTGGCAGATATCATAAAAAATGGCAGTGTATAGGCACAGACTACAGTTTTTAGCTTCAGACTTCGATTCCATCCAATCAGAGGATATCAAACATGTTTGATATGTTGAGTCGATTTTAGAAGACATATTGTTTTCATTTCTTGTGCATCTCTTTCTGTGCATATTTCTGTGTGAGTGTGTTGTTTTTGGAACGACTTGAAAGTCAGGTACTGTGTGATCCTCAATCATTTAGTGTACGAAACCCAGTTTTTCTCTGCAACCACTTAGAAATTTGGTACGTGTATGATGCCAAAAATTCCTTTAGCATATTCTCGCCTTACAGTTAGCTAGTTAACAGCTGCACATTTTTCATGTTTATCTCAGGTTGGTGTTGGTGTTCATTCAGTATGAATTATTGGGTGTTTAATCCTTTAAGTGTTTTATTGGGTGTGCAGTCCCTAGTGTCAAGACGTCTGGACTAACACCTGTACACTTGGTATTTCATAAAGCTGCACACTGTCTGTCTGAAAATGCCACATTTTGGCCACACAATGCCACAGCCTCTTCCAATATGGCAAAAGAACAGGCTTGGCATTGGTTTTGAACTGCTACTTCAATATATAAAGATTTCAGATGTTGAATCTGCCTCCATTTGGCAAATAAATAAATGTCTTCACCATAAGACATAAAGGTACAAATTATATGAAAGTGGCCCATAAATATGTTGTTAAATGGAAATAAAAAGCAATTAGTCACACTGAAGGCTGTCATCTTTTGGCCTAACTGCAACATCACTGGAAACCACCCAGTGTCTGTTCAATGATCTATGCAGAGCTCTGCTGGGCCGATGTGATGTTTTTATGGACACCACGTTTCCAGACAGTAAAAGTCAACCGTGCAGCGGTTAATGGCTGGAATCGTCAGGGCGCATGTGAGCCTTTCTCTTTCTCTCTCTGTGATTTATGAGTTACGGAGGAATTAGAGTTTTTCTTATAAGGGTGGCCCTAACTGTGTCTTCACCATCACAGTGGATGGTGGGGACGATGAAGGGCAGGCTGCCCAGTGTCTGAGTTTGCGGAGCAGGGGAAATGAGTTTGTCCACCCACTTCCTTTTCCTGACAGGACTGTGACAGATTTGTGCATCTTACTAAAGCCATCCATCATGGTTTCTCATCAGAAGAGCAGCGAAGGAGAAATAGTGCTTTAACGGATTACTTACATGCATTCCCAAAGTGGGACGATTTCTCAAAGACAATTTGAACCCAGTTATTAACGTAATTGCAGTGTCAATAGTTATTTTCTGTTGAAGGTGTTTTTTTAAGGAACACTGCTTCTAGGACAAACTGACTTTGCTAGTTACTCACCCTTTTGAGAACAGAACACCTAATTATTCACTAATCAGCAAATAAGCTAGTTCAACAAAATAAGAAATAAAAAAAAATGTCAGAATGATGCATGACAGAGCATAGTATCTGTTAGAATCATGCCTAAGCAAGATCCTTCTTTTCTCTATATTTCTTATTCATTTGTGAGGTCCGGCCTTGTTTCTCCTGCACCTGGTGTTCTGTTGCTGTTTACTCTTCTATCATATTAGTGTTGCCATATGTCCTCTGAGGATGGTCACTGAGTGTTCCCAGGAGCTGAATTAATGTTGTAAAGATTTAATTAGATGCTGTTTTATTGTTATGCATACAAATTATGAGAGCATTTAAAGTTATTATGGGGTGTGCAGTGGTTTAGTAGTCATTTTTAGTAGTAAATCATGCTTTCAGAAAAGAGGTTTTGCTGTAACAAGCTTCTTTTAACAAGCGTTGTAAAGTTCAATTCATGAATTGTGAATTGTTTCATTTTAAGTGGTCCTTTCTTTCTATTTTAGTGTTGGATGGTTCAATTCATTCTAGTGATCTGGTCATATCTAGATGATGTAGCATACGAAATTTTGATTCTAATTCATTTTAGCAAAATTATTCATTCTAAACGTCCCTCTTTCTCGTTTTGGTTGTGGCTGGGTATTGATAGGAAAAGTGAAGCTTTCTGAAATGTATAATCATTTGAACCAATTTCTTCACAAAATTATTAACTTTTTCGAAGTGCTCTAAACTTCGCACACTGAGGACATCTGCTGATAAAGCCAAGTAAATACAAAACAATTAAAAATGTTTTCATCACAGCTTCCTTTGCAGCTTAATCATCAAAATGCAATCAATAATATTAGTTAATGTTATCAGAATATTTATCTTTTATTGCTTAATAACACATGATTTGCTCCAAACCACTGATTTGATTCAAATGATTCAAAATAGCTTCAGAGCTTTGTGAAACAGTGTTTTGAAAGCACCTATCACTAGTGCTAGTCTGATTCATTCTCAACTGATTAAAAAGGTTATCTAAATCCCTAGTATTATAGCTTTTTTATTGGATTAGAATATTTAGTTCATTAATGTCTTTGCCTCAGAGTATTCTATTCTATTTTGTGTGCGCTTAGTTTACATTTGCAATCAAAGTTTGCTATTGTTACCCTAATTGGAATTTATTCAGAAAAAACTGCTTTGATTAAATTCCAAATGAAATCAGTGGGTATAAGTTTTAGTGAGGCATGTCATGCATGTACACGTAGAGTGGCTATTCTAGAGAGAAGAGATCTTTTTGAAAATGGCTAAACACTTACGTGCGGGTCATCAGCTTGAAAGCTTTAGGAAAAAAAATATGCATATATATATATATATATATATAAACAAACGGGTAAAAGTAGATCCAACACTTTATTTCTGAAGCTTGATAGAATCTTTTCCTTTTTGTGTGTGCTTTTAAAAAAATCTTGAAATTGTTTCATTGTGAATGTCCTGCCCATTTGGAGATATCAGTCCTCTTCAGTGAACTGTGAAACTGCCATAAATAATGTTCTATCCAAAGTCTTGTGTTGATTCTTTTTATGTTTTCAATCCTTGGGTAATCCCATGAATTTTTTATGCATGTGATCTTGCAGCTCTTTTCTGGCTTTTGTCAAAAACCTTGTAACAGTTTATATGGAATATTCAGTTAAGCGTTAACTGGAATCTCTGCTATAATGTCTGATTTTCACATTTATAAGTGTTTGTTTTTACAGTATGTTCAATTTATTTTATAGAATCTATCTCTGTATCTTATCTGTACAACAAGAATTACTGCCCATTACTGCGAGGTGGTTACATAGCTCTAGATCTATAGGTGTTTGTCGTGCTGAGTTATTTGTGGTGGCTGGCAGTCTCACTGGGACTGCTGTCTCCAATTTAGAGCTGGCTCTTAAGCTTCTGTGAAGAAACAATCATGCCATTTTACACCTCTGTGCTGTACTCACGTTATATTGATGGCTTTATTTAGACCCCCAGACCAAAGAAATCTTTAGAAACAAAGGCCTGCCTTCTTGGCCAAACCATTTCACAGATTGCATGAGCACACGTGAATATAAACAACCGTTTAAACATTTTGGGTCAGTAAGCTTTTTTAATGCTATTATTCATCAATGATACATTACATTGATCAAAAGTGACCAAATAGACATGTTACAAAATATTTCTCTTTACAAATGGTTACAAACTGTTTTCAACATAGGTAATTATAAGAAAGGTTTCTTGAGCACCAAATCAACATTAGAATGATTTCTGAAGGATCATGTGACACTGAAGTCTGGAGTAATGGCTGCTGAATATTGAGATTTGCCATCACAGGAATAAATAGTATTTCAAAACATTAAAATAAAAATTTTTTTATTTAAAATTGTAATAATTTCTCACGGTATTACAGTTTAACTGTACTTTTTTTTTTAAATCAGATAAGTACATCTTAGTGAGCATAAGACATTTCTTTCAAAAACTAAAACCCAAACTTTTGCAACATGGTGCAACTAAATGGTTTTTTGGTTATGAAGGAAATAACAAGCATCATTTTGTAAGGATATTGTAGCAGGCAGCCGAAGGAGTGGTACAGAAAAAAGAAAAGCCCCCTTATGGTATTTACCCCAAATGATTATCATAAGTCTAACCTGTGGGTTTCGGAAATCCTAGCAATGTTTAGATTGCAGGATGGAGGGAAACACAGAAGCACTAATCATGACAGGACAAGAACAAACACTCAGCACCAGATCACTAGAGACAAGGGTTTACAACATCAAAAAAGACCTGAGGTGCTGACTACAAAGAAGCCCCTGAGGCAACCTATAACATAAGATACAGGCAGGAACAGCACAATCAACAACCAACAATCTATAGGATTCTGGTACAAACATATGAGCTGAGGGGAATCCCCAAGAGAGATGCCGTTGTTAATATACAAAAGGTTAAGACATTTCCTCCAAGTCATTCAGATCTATCTGTCTGTCTGCCTATCCGTCCCATAAACTACAAAAAATGTATTTGAATGTGTAAAATAAGGCTAAAATCCATTGGGACTTCTAAATTCTCAGGCAGACAAGCAAACCACTCTATGTGATTGCAGATAAAGAGCAAAAAACACCAGTAGGTGATACGTATAGCAGTCCAAATGTACAGTAGGATTTGTCAGAAGAAAAGAAAGTGGAAGTAGGAATATGAGAAGAGAAATGCCCTGAACTAAGGGATAAGGTTTTTTTTTTGTTTTTTTTACAATTTCTTGGGGCACTGGCATCCAACAAGAAGAAAAGTCTAATCAAATCATATTTTCTGATTTATGCATACCGTATATATATATCTATCTTTGTTGCACAGAGAGACACTGATGCTGTAAGTCATGAGCTCTTTCATTTCTCATCTTTTATGGGCATACCTTCCTATTGTAGTCACAGTCTCTGACCTACTTATGAGGACCACCAGGACATTGCAGTAATTTTTATGCTTCCAAGACACCTTCAAGCTGTTCATTAAACTGAATTGGACATGGTTAGAATCAACATTGTCAGTCCAAAGAATAGTGTCATCCATTCCGCAGAATGTTGAAATTATTTATATGTAATCTCAAACGGTACCACCATAAATAATTACATGTTCATTAAACAGTTCAACTGTACTCCGGAATATTATTACAGTTTAAAATAATTGCTTTCTATTTGAATATATTTTAAAATGTAATTTTATTCCTGTGGTCAAAGCTACATTTTCAGCATCATTACGCCAGTCTTCAGTCACATGATCCTTCAAAAATATGCGATTTCTTATTATATTAATTATTATTATTATTATTATTAATTAATTATTATTATTATTTTCAATATTTAAAACAGTTGAGTAAAATTCTTTTCACGATTCTTTGATGTATAGAAAGATCCAAGAATCAGCAGTTATCTGAAATAAAAAGCTTTTTTATGTTTTTGCTTGTACTTTGGATCAAATACAGGGGTTTCCAAAATTGTTAGAACACCTGACAGATCTGATAATATTGAACTTTTTTGCCTCCAAAACATGATTTCATTTCATAATGTTCATGAAACATGCAGATAGTTGCTCTGAGCACAACATATATCAGATGAAGTGAGTCGTACTGTTTTTAATAAGCCACTTTTAACTTTGGTATGTCCACCTTTTGCAGCAATTACAGCAGCACATCTCTCTGGCATAGTGTCAGTATATTTTGTAAGAACTTCAACACTAACGTTATCCCATACCTTCTGCAACTCAAGCCAGAGTCTTTCCTTTGAATGTACAATAGATCTGTCCAGTTTAATTTCCAACTCGCCTCAACCCACTCGCCCAAAATGGCTCATTGGGGTTGAGGTCCGGGCTTTGAGGGGGCCAGTCCATCATTTTCAATGTTCCAGTAGATTCCTTCCATTGCAGGTAGTTCCGGCAATAGTTAGTTTTATGGGTATTGTAATGGCCAATTCAACAAAAACAACTGAAACCTCTTAAATATTCCAAGTGTTCTAATAAGTTTGGCCACCACTGTAAATGCGGGCTTGGTGAGCAGAAGAGACTTCTTTAAAATCATTAAAAATCTTACAGATCAAAAACTTTTGACTGATAGTGTACTTAAAAATACTTAATTACTGTCCACCACTGGGTAATACAGAAGAGTGCTTGGCAAATTATAATGAATCAATTAGGCTAAAGCATGAATTAATGTTGCCAGATAATCAAATTATTCTCCCCCCATAGATAGTGTCTGTGTGCAACATGCTCTGTTAAATATCCTCAATGATTCTTTTTTTTTTTGAGATGACCCATCCTCAACCTCACACCACACACACACACACACACACACACCCACACACACACCACCACACACACACACTTGCTTCCATTTCCTTTAGAGTGCTCTTCATTAGCCATAAAGCAGGCCAAATTAATGGAGATACATTTCTCATGCATCACCTCAGAGTCTCTGACGTCTGCTAGGTCTTTCATTTGGCGTCTGCTGATTGGTGATGGATGTTGTGACACTGCGCCAAAGTCTGTTGAATAATTGCTCATTTCAAACTGTATTTCAGTATTTCTGTATTTCATTTCAGTATTTACCATATTTGACTGAATGGGGAAAAAAAGCTGGATCGCTTTTATTATTGTGCATATATCTGTGCGTTATTGTACTGCCATGCTGGAAGTGATGCATGTCTTTATCAGTCAGTGTCTGCTTTCAAGTGTCTGACACGGCTGACTGACTCAGAGTCAGTCAGTCAGTGAGTTCCCTTTCGATACTTCACTTGTACTGCGTCTTGCTTAAGACGCATATGGGAAAAAAGCCTTTTTTCTCCTGAACTGAAGCCTTTTTTCACTGCCCCCGCGCGGCCAGTCACCCGAGTTAATTCAACCCCTCGTCACATGGGCCGCGGCCTGGCAGGCCATCCCCGGAGTGTCGAAATGCGTTATGGGGATAATAAAGCGAGGATATTCACTCCAATTCGCTCGAAGACCCCCGCGCTTCAGCGGCGTGGTCCCCACCTCAGTGCAGAGCAGGAATGCCCATGTCCTGTGCTCAGAGGTGATGAATTGGCAAAAGGAGCCGTGGAAAAGGTTTCTCCAGCCCAGAGCGAGTCAGGCTTTTACAGACGTTACTTCCTCATCCCCAAAAGAGATGGTGGCCTCCGACCCATCCGTGATCTCAGACACCTGAATCGCGCCCTCGTGAAGAGGTCGTTCAGGATGATTACACTGAAACAGATCCTCGTGCAAATTCGCTCGAGAGACTGGTTCTTTTCCCTGGACCTGAAGGATGCATACTTTCACAGCCAAATAGCCCCTCGTCACAGGGCATTCTTGAGATTCGCCTTCAAAGGTGTGGCTTATCAATATATGGTCCTTCCCTTCGGGCTGTCCCTGGCCCCTCGCACTTTTACGAAGTGCATGGATGCGGCTCTCTCCCCTCTGAGACAGATGGGAGTCCGTATTATCAATTACCTCGACGACTGGCTCGTCCTGGCCCAGTCGGAGGCAGAATTAAAATCTCACAGAGCCCTCCTCCTCAGCCACCTGGAGTGCCTGGGACTCTGGGTCAATTTTGCCAAGCGCTCAATGCTTCCCAGCCAGCGAATCTCATTCCTTATGTTTTCTACTGTAATCAGAAAAACAATGCATGGGTGCAAAACAGAGGTAGAGAGTTGATCAAAAGCATCAAGCACATCTGAAACAGACTAATTCTCATAGATCAAGGCTTGTTAGCATGGCCTCATTAGCTCCTGCTGGTAACTGCGCCATCTGGGCTCAAAAAGCATCTTTCTTCACTGACAATCATTCAAAAGTAGGTCTGTATTCTGTATACTTTTTTCGGAAAGCAACATGGAAATATTTCTTTATATTATATTTTATGTTTTATTATGGTATGATGATTAATCAGTGTTGTTGCAATGTAATTTTATGGTTGCTCCAGAGTGATTAGTCATATGTCAAGTAAAAGTAATGCAGATGTATGTTTTATGTATTCCAGATAATTACATTACATTTTAAACATAATTTTGACCATACTAATTTTGCCTTAGTTGTTCCTCTTTCTCTTTACTTTGAACAAATCTCAGTTGTTTCCAGTTTAAACACTGTTCTGATGTTCAGAGATTGTCCTAGTGGTTTTATATTGGAATATCATTTATGTCCTATCCAGGATATAAAGGGAAACAAGAGAAGCAAGAACTTTATTCATCATTAATGTGCTCCCCGGATAGAATATGCTGGAGAATATGAGTTCATATTTTTGCAACTATATTTCAACATAACCAAGTGTTCAATATAAAAGGGAAATGCTAATATTGAGACTACATATTCATCTTTTTAATGTACTTAAAAGGATGCTTTAGTCACCATTTACTCACATACTCATGTTCTTCAAAACCTGTATGATTCTTTCTTTTATTTAAACATTTTCATTCTCATTTTAATATCTTACTTTGTATTTCATGCAACCCAGGTAAAAAAAAAATACACTTCCATAATGTACGTAAAGTGCTCTCTTTTCGCACACTGATTTTGTACTTAATATACTAAAAATGATTCTTTAGTACTTTTTAAGATAAACTTAAGATCAACTAAGTGTACTCAACTGTGCTATTTTAGGACACCATGAATATGAACTAAAATGCACTTTTAACATACTATCTCTGTATTTAAAAAAATTATTTAGTCACCATTAGTAGAACACTTGAGTGTACTAGTGTATGAAAGATGGGTTCAAGTGTACTACAAGTGGTAAATAAATACATTTTTTAAATACAGAGATAGTGTGTTAAAAGCGCATTTAGTTTCATATTCATGGTGTCCCAAAATAGGACAGTTGAGTATACTTAGTTGATCTTAAGTTTATCTTAAGTAGTACAAAATAATAATTTTAGTATATTAAGTACAAAATTAGTGTGCGAAAATAGAGCACTTTAAGTACATTATGGAAGTGTACTTTTTTTAAACCTGGAAGAAAGAAAGTAATACCATTGGAATGACATCAGAGTAAACAGAGATTACATAATTATAATTTTTAGGTGAAATATCCTTTGAAATCTGATTCACTCTAACACCATCACACATTGGAAACTCTGGTCCAAATAAGTACTCTCTAACCACAGTCAATATACACCTCCAATCTGGCAGCGGGGTAATTGTCTCTCTTGAATTTTTTAAGGATCTTTCCGCAAGTCAATAAAATGCTTTAGTGCTTATCCAAAAATAACAGGTTTCTGTACAAGGAAGCACAATGCTGTGGGAAAACGTGTCCACCCCTTTATAGATTTCTGTAGTAATCCTGCAGGTGTGGAGATAGAAGGGAGTTATCAGCTCACTGCACAGTTCCCAGATGTGTCAAACACTGACATGCAGGAAAAAGCTGATAACTCACAGCTGCTCTGAAACTCAAACTAGAGACTGCCACCATGAAAAGATTCCCTGGTGAAACTATTAACAGAATAGCCATGATAGGTGTTTAGCTATTTCACAGTATAAAAGCAGATCCACACTGTTACAGCTCACGAGCATAGCCATAAGCAAACATTTCTTTGATCTAAAATAAAGTAGCACTTGAATATTAATAGTTACAAAAGTGCAGGCAGAGTTCAATTTAACAAGAATTAAAGGAACAGTTGTCACACACCTCAAATAAAACTATCTGAAAATGGCACCCATTCACTGCAGAGGATCCATTGGTGAGCAAGTGACATAATGCTGAATTTCTCTAAATCTTTTCCAATAAAGAAACAAACTCATCTACATTTTGGATGGCCTGAGGGGCAGTAAATGTTCAGCAGTTTTTAATTTTTGGCTGAATTATTATAATTTATTTGTTTGTAAGGTCTCTTTGCTCAGGATTGATTGATAGATGCCCCCCAGTGTTTACTAACCTCACATGCTCTCAAATTATTCAAGCACCTTGGGAATAACATTAACAAACTACTTTCTTTTCCATGAGTGTTCTATTCCAATTATAATTTATTACAATAATTCTCATCATGTCCCAAACTTTCATCTGTACAAATAATATTTGCATAACAGCCTAAAGGAAATCAGTTCTGGCCAGGAACCACACAGAGGAGGACCTTTCTCTCAGAGAAAAACGAAGATGTCAGTATAGGATTGTGTTTGTCTTCAACTTATCACCCATTACAGATAAGTCATTCATGTGTTTCTACCCCATGCGTAATTATTTATTACTGTTTGAATGAATAAAATATCTCCATTACTCAGTGTCTGATATTAGCAGTGATTAGACAGGGCAGTGAAAATACGACAAATAAGACCCGCTGAATGGAAATTGATGTGCCCTTGAAACGCATGATTGCTTTTCAGGTATGACAAGTACTGCTGATGAATGGACACATTATTTGAATATTTGTTCAAATGATTACATTTATCTCTAAAGTTCAAATTAGAATTACAAAACCAATTTGACAGGTGACCGTTGTCCTTTTATCTGCATTTCATTTTGTCCATCCTCAAATATGAAGCATAATTTGGAGCAGAATATTCCTCTTCGATATAGGTACAGAGAGAGAATGAGTGATAGAGCAACACAGCTTGATGTCAGACCTCATCAGCTACTTGCTGACTTGCAACAACATGCAACATTAAGCCCAATCAGTGAGTATGTGGACTCAAATCCATTACTCCAGCAATTGAGGTGATTTGCTTTTATACTGGGCACTTTGTCCTCCTTTCTTTCTTTTCCTTTCTGTTTTTCTCATTCTACCTTTGTCCAACAGTTGGTATTCTCAGTTGGTTCAATTACATACTGCTTTAGCATTACATGTAAAACTAATTGCCTGAAGTGCACACTGAGTTGGGTGCTATTTCAACAAATACTTTTGCTAATTGAGTGGCATAATCAGGGTGCAAACTACGGGGGAGCTAGGGGGAGCTAGGCTCCCCTTAATAAGATGGGCTCCCCTGAAAATGTGATTTGTGAAATTTTGGGGGGTTTCAAAAATTTTTGACAATGTGTTATTTTGACGTGCATTTTCAGTTTTGTGTAATGTGATCATCGTGGATTATTATGTGTAAAATTGCAAAAATATCATTCATTCATGCATGACGGTGATTTAAACCTAATTCACTTCAATAAAGATAACTATACATACATGTTAACTCAAAGATTCGTAGAAAAAATATAAACGTTGGACTCTGTGGTCGATTCTGTGTTAAGGTAAGGCATGTTATTCGCAATTATGTGTTGTGGCCAGTTTGTTATAGGTCTGCGTGACTCTCGATGTCTTAGGCCTAAATGAATGGAGGAATTATGGTATTCTTCTGTAGCATGACGACGAGTAACTTTAACCGTTGTTCATGTGAACTCAACGACAGCCGTGATGCTTTGTTTATAGACTATTTGTGGGTGGCTTTTTGTTGTTTCACCTATCAATTTGTGTCGATAAAGTATAATAGGGTAAATCCTGTATAGTGATTTATCCTATATAGTGCTTACATAAAGCAAGTAGTGCATACACTTGTAGCTGTTATGTATCTTTGTAAGTCATTGTAAGCCCTCTTTTGAGGCACGCGCAAGCGCACGAACCCCCAACTCCCGTTATAAAAAAGACAAACAAACAAGTGGACTCCCCAAAGGTCCGGTACATGAACCACTGGGCATTAATAACGATTACTGCAATGCTAAAATGCTTTCAGAGACCATCAGGTTGATTATTGAATGTATAGACCTATGGTTTAAAGAATCCTAATCATTCTTCAAAGAAACAGTAACATAATTAACCTGATCTATGGCGGGTATCACACTTTATTAAATTTGCCTAAGAGACAACCTCTTTGTTGATTGTACATACTGCATCAGTGTTTTACAAGAATGACATTTAGTGTGGTGCTCAATAAACAATAGCATTTTCTTTTAGTCTAAAAGACAAGGTCAGCATCACACTGAATACATTCAAGCATACAGAAAAAGAAGATGAACCATGGGACAATAAAAAAACATGCTGAGAAACATGTAGTGAAATCCTTTTTTCGTTCATTTGTTCTACAGTCTTCAGGAATAAACTTTGGAACAATCTTTCTAAACACAAGGTAATAAACACTACAAACAATTATAGGTAACAATTAGTATCATAAGGTCTAATGAATTAAAAAATGAACAGCAATGATCAATTTATGTTACTTTAGAAATGTTATTGAATTTAGGTAACTATTAATTGGCGTGTACTTGTTACATGTTGCATGTATGTACTATAAGTAAAACAGCTAAATATCTAGGCTATTAATTCCATGCAACTAACCCTGAACAACCATAATCTATGCTAAACTATAGTAAGTACTGGTGTTAATTAATATTCATTAAATGAATTAAGTTATATTAAACTGGGAAAAAGGGGACACATTAAAAAAGTGTAGCTACATATTCTAATACATTTTAATACAACAATAGGTTAATTTATTGCAAATGAAAATGGTAATGTATGAGTATGTTAATTGGTGAGTGAATTGCACTCTTATAATAAAAAAGCTTTATGCTTTGGAAAGTGGATTTACATAAAGATAAAATGTATGGGTTGTTTAACAGTTAAACTCTGTGGACCCGGATACGGGTCCAAAATCGCGTTTAAAATGTTTATGCTTCATTTACATAGTCTTCCTTATATGGTATCAGCCCATATGTGGGTTCATTTGAAAGCTTGGAGTGTTTTCTTTACAAAGAATACCATTCCTTTGGTTTTTATATTCATAATGCAGTAAAATTCAAGAAAACTTTAGATGTTTTCTAGCCACGAATTCAGCCTAACCATTCGCGAATAATTTTTGCGAAGAAACGAATGTGTATTTGATGATTTTTCCAAAACAAGTCAAGTGAGATCACAAGAAAGCGCTCATTCTCAGGAATTTGACTATGTAGATTATTTTATTGTGTGACAATCACAGATCGAATGATCTTCGATAGAATCTCGATGTTCACTTTTGAGCGAATTTACATTTCTACTCGTAGCACTGCTTCAGTTAGCTGCAAACAGCCACAAATATCTATATACTCTATATTATCTTTTAGATTAGGATCTCTTCTTTCAAACAAGACCATTTTCACGTTTCTGCGTGCTTCCATCAGTGAGATATATAGCGTTTTGTCGAGATTGCGCAATAGGCACTCGTCTGGCAGAGACGCACTCTCCATATCATAAACGCTCTCAGCCAGCGCGTCTGATGTTATAGAGATCCGTGTTCGCAAACATTACATGTCTCTCAACTCGGCGGCAATTTCAGAGCCGTGAAATTTGACACCTCTGCGTCACTAGAGGGGGAGAGGGGGGTCTTGCATCCGGGAATCCGGGGCTGTGTGTTTTGGGGGCTGTAGTTTTGGGACACGGTGATTTGAAGTTGCGTTTCACTCACGGAAAGAATACTGCACACGCGGCTCGGATTATATCAATCTATGATAATCATATTACAAGTTATATAAGGTGAAGAAAAACAGATCTGCAGGGGCGCCGTGGAGAGGAAATGCAAATGCGCGTCTAGTAAGGCTTTATGGCGTGTCTGTTTGTGATCTTTGAATCTTTATTTTGAAACGTGACAGCACAGCTAACAATCTAATAAGCTGTTTATTGACAGAAAAGTACAGTATATTTTGCATTTCAGTGAATATACAGTAAATGTACATGTATTGTTACAGTGCTGTGTGGATGAACTGATATGTGTTTATTTGATGCTCTGAATGCTTCAGATAGCTGCCGGCTAGCAAATAAGCTCCGCTCTGGACCAGGGATGATACAATGTTGTCATGGAGAGATGCTCTGGATACAGGAGAGAGTCAGCTGATGAGGTGAGAGATGCTCTGAAGCAGTATCCCAATACAGAATGCATATAAATGGAATGATATAAAGCTGGAGGATATGGATTCTATTTTAGATTGTTATAGACCAGATATATTTTATAATATAGACAGTCTTGTGCATCCTGAAATAATTAAACATTGCAGAATACACAATGTGTGAAATTTGGTCCAATTCGCTTGTGCCATTTCGTATATTACTACTTAGAAAAACATAAAAAAAAAACATAATTCAATAAATAATCAATTAAAGTTCTTATCGCACAGAGTACAATAGGATTGTGGGGTTAATGTGTTTTTGCAAGGGAAACTCACCATGACACATTTCGATGCAGAAATAGACATTTTCACTCGCTTCACAAATAATGTAGTAACTCCTGTTTAGAAGCTGTTATTTGAAAGATTATTTTTTGTGGTACTTTTTTGGCATGTAGTGGCATCAAACAATGTAAATTGCAGAGAGTTGGGCCTAATAGAACCTGAATTACAGAATTAAAAAAAATAATAATTTGTTTTAAAACTCCAAAAGTGCCTATGTTTTTGGTGTTTATTGTAATATTTGAAAAATATATAACGTTATTTATAAAAAATTACACTCATATTTTGTAGTTCAAAAGCGTTTTCTTTACAATAAAACCATTTCTTTTAATTTCCTCCATTGTATGTGTGAAGGGCAAACATTTGAATTTGAGTATGAAAAATATAGGCGAAAATTCCAAAAAACGCCCCGAGCTTAACTGGTTTTAAGTGTATATCTGCACTGCTTGGCCAATCAGAATAGAGAACCGGAAGTAACTGTTTTATAATGTATATTTTTTCACCACTTTCGCATTCAGTTGCAATATGCCAGTATGACTACCACAGTTCCAAGGATGTTACTAAAAGTCTTTAACTCGCAATTGTTTATGTTCTTTCTAAGTGACACAGATAATGGAAAGGTCGCTGATTCAGGTGACAAAGAACCTGTAAATGTCTGCTCATTTTTGAATGTCAGTTTCTGGTGTGAATAAATGCTAATTTTATTTACTGTACAGTATATCAAAGCAGGCTATTGACAGAATTGTTCAGTGTTTACTGGAGCAAAACTCAAAGCATCAATGAACCCATAAGCTTGACAGTCAGAAGCTAATTAACAGAGAAAGGCTGCAATAGTCTTAAAATGTGTCATTAAATATGTTAGTGAGCTTCTATTATCAACATATCGACAGTTATTGTCCTCTGTCATTTAGATACTTTATATCAATCTTGTTAATTTTAACACTATTAATCTCGCTTTGCACAAGAGGTCATACTGTTACCATGGAAACTGGACCACATGTTTCCATGGTGTTTCACATGAGACTTTTCACTTACATAGTATTATACTGGGTTGAATCAAGGTAGCTTGAAACTATTTTTGTACTTTCAACATTTGCAGTTTGTTGTGATCACACTTTAGGGGTCTCACATCACAATTTATCTCTAATTTACCCTATGTGTTTATGGGGACCATTTAGAGTATGTACTCAAATCTGTAATATAAATTGTGTGTATGAACTTGGAAACTAAGGGATCCAAAAGGAACAGTTCATGTTTATATTATCGTGGGAGTGCATTGATGCTGTCTAGTGTAATTGTATGAGGGTGTGGGGTTCCCTTATCTGGGAATTTTTATTTTTATGTCAGGGCATGGTCTGAAAGTCAAAGGTCTGGTTCCAGCATCTGGGGATCTGGGCATATTATAGCTTTAAACTTCCTGGCATCTGAGTGAATTTCCCTACATACTACAAAGAAAACAGGAAACTATTACACACAAATTGGTTGGTGTATTCTTAGATGTGGGAGCTCAGATGGCAGCTCATAAATTCAAAATTTAATGCTGAAGTATGTTATATTTGTATTTTAAAAGACTTTCTCTTATTGCAGATTAATATGCAGTGACTGTACTAATTATAAATAAGGCAGCTGTAGAGTAAAGCTAGAAGAAAGTGTAAACACTCAGTGTTGCTATCATAACATTGCTTTGTTTATTTAAGAATTCCAACCAGTCTGGCACGGCAACAGTCGCTCAACCAATAGTGTGAGTTGGAGGCGTGGCGTTCTGTTTTTACAACCAGTGAAAGACAGGCGGTATGAGAAACATGTTTGAAAACAGTCATTGTTTTTGAAGTTCCTTTGGTAATGCTAGTGGTGTGACAACTACACACCCCATCTTTAAGGTAAGTGGAATTAAAAATTATCAAGGGCAGAGTATTTCCTATGTCTTTATAAACTGATAAATATGAATTGCATTTTAGTATTTGCTTGGTGGGTAGCATGACAGAGCTCGGTAGTAACTGATTACATGTAATATGGATTAATCAAATTAAGTACTTGTAATTAAATTACATTTTAAAATACTCTGAATCAGACTACAGTTACTTTTTTATTGATTACATGATTACATATTATTCACACAATAGATATAGTATTCATAATTTATTGATTCTCCCTAATTCTCTTTTTCATCTTTTAAACTCCGTAGTCGATCAAAATGAATCCGCTGAAGTACAACGATCAGAAACAAAGGCTTGCGGTTTTGGCTATAATTACACAGAAAATTGAGAGGCCACACAGCATTTGACCACTGGATTTGAGTTTGGGAAACCTTGATCTAATGTCGTGTTTAATGCACTTCATGTTGTTAACAACAACGAATTAAATATATGTTCTTTCTCTTTGTATTTATATATCAATATGGTACAAGATTATCCTATTCAAATTACGTGATAAACGAATTAGGTCAGTAATCTAAAAGCAATCAAAATTTACAAAAAAAAAAAGACAAAAGTAGTCTTATTATCTGAGGCTACAATGTGTAATTAATGGAGTACATTAATAAAACTACTAATTTTTGTCATGCAATTTGGAATCAATAATGGACTACAATTTGTAAGTAATCTAGCCAGCTCTGATAGCATGATAATTGGTCAGACAATTAGCTATTTCTGAAAGTATAGTTGTGGTCAGTGTTGATGTCTTTATTAACATTCTACTTGGATATGGGTTTCACCATGTCAGTTTTTTTTCTTTTGCCTTATATCTCTTTCTTAGTGTGGATACATTGGTATCATTATTAGGCGTATTGCTGAATGGTGCATGAACTCTTGAGCTAGCCATCCCACTGACAGAACAAAAGAAAATAGGAAATACCTGTCTTCCAAGATGTCAGAACGAACACTCACAGGCCTTCAATTACTGTAAGAAAACCAACCACTAAGCTCCAAATTTCAAGCTCAGCTATCTATTTTTTCCAGTCACTATATTTTTCACTTCAGGTTGTTTTATAGAGCTCTGCCAGAGTTCGGATGTGCTGGCCACTGATAGATTGTTTGTACCCAAGCAATACTTCAGGACGTCTGTGGTGGCACTCTACCATGAAGCCCATACCAATTAAAACTTCCACAGAGAATTTGGTCTAAGAGCAAAAGTGCAGGAAATTTGAAGCTTCTTTCCAAGTCATGGCTCTTGGGATGCTTCCCTTTTGAGACTCTGAGGTAAAAATACAAGATTTCTACTGACATTTGAAAGCGGACAATAACATATGCTGACATTTGCTGTAATTAAATCAACCATCTGTACAGGAACATTTAGATTATGCACTCATTTTATATTTATTAATCTTTAAGATGACAAATGCACACTGAGGAAACGATGACTATGACTTCATTTTCACCTGACATTAACATGTGTATGATCAGATTACATTCAGATAGCACTTGACCACATTAAATGTCAGGTGTACATACAGTACAGCCACATGCATCCTGTTTGTGAGCAGATCACTGAAACCACATTCAGAGGTGGTCAGAGATGGATTCTGACCAAATTTGAAGGTGCAAATGCTAATGTATTAGCTGCATATATCTACATAAGTAGGTCTATAATATGACCGACTGAGTTGCAAATATTCTGCCATGCTCTACTTTTGTATCCCAGTAAAATGGTGTAATGCTTAATGCTGTAACTCTGATATCACAAGAACTTGTGTTGCAAAAGCTCTTTTAGTCTAACCAAGCTCTGAGTTGCATAGCATCCTTTAATGTGAGAATCCAAAGTAGGATGAATGCAATAGACCATATGCAGTGTCTTATTTTTACCTGTCAAAATGATGGAAAATATCTCAAATTATCCTCCAGTGTTTTTTCCAATTTCTCAATTATTATGGAAAATGTCTCTGATGTAACATGTAAGTGCTGTTTTCCATTTTCAATAGTTAAGTGCAAGACCGATTACACTGGAGACACATTTAATGCAATGTGTAAATGCAATCTAGCTAAAGAATATACTTTTAGGATATGAAACACATTTTAATGGTAAATGTAAAGGGGCCTGTCGGTAATAGTCACAAGTACAGTACTTAGCACATAAATGCCATATAGGAGGGACTATGTAATTTTCTGCTTGTTTTTTTGTTTTTTGTTTTTCTCTCGAAAATTATGCTGTTTCTTTTGGAGTTAATCCCATTTCTTTGTAGGCACAGAGGCCATATATCTGACTCTGTCTTTTCATACCATTCGGTACAGCAGCCAAGGTTAAACCCTCATTGTGAACCCTGTCAGTCCCAAAAGTGATCTATGTGCTTTCCCATGTATGTACTTGAAGATCGATTGCTGTGGGTTTATTCTGACTCTTAGAGCACTGTTACACATTGCATCAAAGTGTACAACCTCAACATGCAATAGAAGCCATCTGTCAACATGAGAGAATTTTCAGGAACAAAGGCTTTATTTTTAAAGTCTGGGCAAAGATATAGCGTTAAGTTGTTCTTTTATGTTCCTGATTGCCTTGAAAGTGCTGCCCTCCGCTTTTTGCTTTTTAGCAAGAAGGTAATTTTGTTGGATTAAAGATACATTTTTCAGTTTTTCCAGCATTATTTTGTCCTAAAAGCATCAGCTCTTGTTATGAGGTGAATAAACACACATTAATTCACTATTTCTGGGTGCCATTAT
This sequence comes from Sinocyclocheilus anophthalmus, assembly GCA_018155175.1. Classification (NCBI taxonomy): domain Eukaryota; kingdom Metazoa; phylum Chordata; class Actinopteri; order Cypriniformes; family Cyprinidae; genus Sinocyclocheilus; species Sinocyclocheilus anophthalmus. Next base: position 491,653 of record JADLZN010004800.1, read on the forward strand.
GTGGTGAGAGACAGAAAACAAATATGAAAAAGCCTGTGCCTAGCTCTATTAAACTTTAAAATGCAGTTATGAGCTACCATGGCTCTTGATTGTGAGCACAGCCGTATCCTTTTAAGGGTGTTCAAAAGAAAACACAAAGTGGAAATATATCCAGTAGACTGAAGTGATCCGAGGTGAACTTCTTTGAATACAAAGTAAACTTCACACTTTTATGTGATTACTTCAGAGAAACCGTTTGAATCCCTGAGATGAACCCTGTGCACGGCATGTCACGCTCACATATGTATCAGCACGAAGATGCATCAGCATTTACACCGAATCCATTAATACGGTATGTGTTAGGAGTTGTGTTACCTTCTGTGCTGCCCAATTCTCCTTTTAATCTTTGGCCCAGAGGAAATGTGTAAAATCCTTTCGTATGAGACAGTTTGTTTCATATTACTGATTTGCTCTGCTGCCTCTCTCATTATTCATTATGCTAATACAACAACATGAGACACTTCCAGACAGTCCACCAGTCATCTGAAAAGAATACATCTCTTTGCTCATTTAATATAAACTCCTTTGGGTTTCAGATGGCTCTGTCATGCCTTTTTAAAGAGCAAATTACCAGAGAAGACTTTCGCTCTCTCTTTCTTTGCTCTAGTTAAGCCTGAAAGCCCAATGATATCACATGGACAAGTAGACACTGAGCTGGGGAACAGGTAAAATACTCAAGTAAAGCGGAAAGTCATCCAAATTGAAAAAAAAAAGAAAAGCTGGCTGTGATTTTCTACTCACTATCGCTTGCGGGTGTTCTTTCAAATGTTCTGAATTTTCTAGGAATTAGAAGGCGGCTCTAGCTGATCAGATACAGATGTGCGGATAATCAAGTAAATCTATTATACAATACATTTTCTTCACTATTGTAGCTCTTAAAAATGACCACCCAACCACTACATGTCCTTTCCATCATATATTTGGTCTCCCGTCATACATTTGGTGATTTACTTGTCCACAGCCGAACAGAACACAAGATTCACGCTGATTGATAATGGCAAAGTAATAATGGCTGCTCTGATGTGGCATTTCATATTTCAGAGCTTAGAATATTATGTATCCTACAATGAAAAAAATGTTTTTTTGAGGACATACATTTTTAAGTTTAACTTTGTGATCTTTTTTACTAATATATCAGCTCAATTATATTGAATAGATTCCAATATATTCCATAACTTAATTATTTTGAGTAAATGGAAAGACCTCTTAGTGCTGCAGTGACATCAGTGCAGACATTACTCACTGAGTGAAGCAATATACATTGTAACCTTAATATATGTTGCCATACACAACCCAACCATAAGCTCTTCGCTTCTACACAATGGTATCCACAAATATGTCAACATAAATTCTTTTAAATGTCAAACATAACTGAAAATTACATATTAACTGGCATTTCCCTTCACTCAAAAACAGTAAATAGCACTTCATTTTAAAGTTTACTCCTATGATCCAGCCCTGTGCAAAGCATGCTGGGAATTAAAAATATATTAACCAGTTTCAGTTAATGCAGTAAAAATGATTAATGTAGTCCCACCATAAATTAAGTAAACTTCAGTTATACAGTACATATATTTGAGTGCAGGGCCGTTTCTAGGCATAGGCGAACTAGGCGGTCACCTAGGGCGCCACCAGCAGGAGGGGGCGCCAATGAGAGCACGTACTGGCACCTTTAGCAGGGTTGTGATAAAGAGTGGCAAGGTCACCCTGAAATATGACTGCCGCCCCCACTGGATCCCCCAACATTATTGGGCTAGAGTACTGTCAATCTGACGATGCCTGTAGGCCACTAGATCAGAGTGCTGTCAATTGCTGCCTGATTGTTGCATGCAAAGTTTGCATTTGGAGCGCTCAACAACGCCATAAGATCAGTGGGCTCTGTCAGTGCTTTGAAAAGGTAACACTTTTTTTTGCCATGCAAAAAAAGCTAAGTTCAAAGGCCAATTTAAAAAATTGGTACAGTAAATAAAGTGCACAAAAACAGTATTTTGTTTAGGCAGTATTTGTATCACTTTTGTGGCACATTTGTCCAAATATATGAGGCAGATTTGTCCAAAAGGTGTGCATTTTTCCGCCAATGCATTGTTAAAGGATCAGCATGTCATATTCCCATATAAACTTTAACATCCAATAAAAAAAATATTTGTATAGTAAAATTCGCTAATTCACGAGTTCACACTTACTTATAATGAACCGAGTAAAATTTATGCATATTTGGCGTGCTGTCCGGGGAGAGGGCTCAGAGCTCGGTAATTACTCTTGAGCCCGGGGTACTCCCCCCTGTCCGGGGAGAGGGGTCCGAGCTCGGGATTAAGCCCGGACCCAAAATGCTCCCCCCTGAGTGTTCCTCCCCGTACTGGGGTAGGAACGGGCTGAAGGTGAGGAGTCGGGTGGTGGAGGATGCTAGGACGGGAGGATAATGGAGGTAAAGAGGGCTGCTTTGATATATAGAGGTTCTCTATTGAGCTGATTGGATAGATGGTTGTAATAACTGATGATGAAACTGCCGTGTAATTATCTGTGAGCGCTCCTCACGAAATTGATAAATAAAACTTCACTTCACGAGTTCACACTTACTTATAATGAACTGAGTAAAGTTTATGCGTATTTGGCGTGCTGTTCGGGGAGAGGGCTCCGAGCTCGGTAATTACTCTCGAGCCCGGGGTACTCCCCCTGGCCGGGGAGAGGGGTCCGAGCTCGGGATTAAGCCCGGACCCAAAATGCTCCCCCAAAGATGCAAATAGTATGGGACAGCAGCCAGAGAGGAGCATTGACAACCCCCCAAAATTTGCAAAGCTTAAAATCGGTGGGGTGCTGGACATCGCTTGTAGTAGCAGCACTTCGGAGGCTTTAGAAGAGAGAACTAGAGGCTTCTGCGGAAGCAGGCGCTGCTGCGGCAGTGTAAAATACAGAAAAAGGCTCCTGCGGGAGCAGACACCGCTGCGGCAGTGGGGAAATACAGAAAAAGCTCCTGCGGGAGAGGACACTGCTGCGGCAGTGGGGAAATGGAAAAGATCCAGCGGGATGCGGCACTGCTGCGGCAGGGGGAAATAGGAAAGCGCGGATATGGGGACGGGAGCCAGGGGGTGAGCGGGAACTGCTGCGGCAGTGGGGAAATAAAGAAAATCTCCTGCGGGAGCGGGCACTGCTGCGACAGTGGGGAAATATGGAAAAGCTCCTGAGGGAGCGGGCACTGCTGCGGCAGTGGGGGCATACAGGTAAAGATCCTGGAAGGGGCGAGCGGGGGTGGCTGTTGGGATTGAATTAGTGGGGATGGGGCGGATAGGTGGTTTAGGTGATGTTAACGGGGGGTAGGCCATGGTGGCGGGGTTGAGTTTGAAGTGAACAGGGATGGGAGATGGCGTTGTAAAGGGTGGTTTCTGAGGCGGAGTGTTCGGAGGGTAATAAGCGGCAAGGTTAACATCCGCTGGGTAGGGCAAGGCGGAAGGAGGGGAGGCATGCGAAGAGGGTAGGCGGAAAGGATAGCTGCCGGGACCGCTGGCGGAGGCGTGCTCACGCTTGGGGTGGCTCCGGGAGCGGAAGAGAGGGGGGGGGGGGGGGGGGAGGTGGGCGTTTGGGGAAATATGGAAAATGCCCCTGCGGGAGCGGGCACTGCTGCGGCAGTGGGGAAAATATGGAAAAAGCTCCTGCGGGAGCGGAAACTGCTGCGGCAGTGGGGAAATATGGAAAAAAAAAAACTCCTGCGGGAGCGGGCACTGCTGCAGCAGTGGGGAAATATGAAAAAGCTCCTGCGGGAGCGGAAACTGCTGCGGCAGTGTGGAAATATGGAAAGCTCCTGCGGGAGCGGGAACTGCTGCGGCAGTGGGGAAATCTGGAAGAGCTCCTGCGGGAGCGGGCACTACTGCGGCAGTGGGGAAATATGGAAAAATGCTCCTGCGGGGGCGGGGACTGCTGCGGCAGTGGGGAAATGTGGAAAGCTCCTGCGGGAGCGGAAACGGCTGCGGCAGTGGGGAAATATGGAAAAAAAAAAACTCCTGCGGGAGCGGGCACTGCTGCAGAGGTGGGGAAATATGTGAAAGCTCCTGCGGGAGCGGGAACTGCTGCAGCAGATGGGAAAATATGGAAAAGCTCCTGCGGGAGCGGAAACTGCTGCGGCAGTGGGGAAATATGGAAAGCTCCTGCGGGGGCGGGAACTGCTGCGGCAGTGGGGGAATATGGAAAATGCTCCTGCGGGAGCGGGCGCTGCTGCGGTAGTGGGGAAATATGGAAAGCTCCTGCCGGAGCGGGCACTGCTAGTCTTGAGTGGATGGGGCTGTACTGACATTTAAAGGGGTAGGCCGATGAGGGTTCGTTGAGCTTCCTTAATGTGGGAGCGGTCAGATCGGATGTAGCTTTTAAAGGCTTCTGATGACCAGCGACCGAGTGCTTGTATCTGCTGCTAGGAGAGGCCTTTTTGGGCCGCTGTGGTAGCCGCCCCGATTCAAAATGAATGGCTGGAAAAATTATCAGCTTGGATGCCGGATAGGAGCAGAACTGACTTAAGGTGCTTTTGGAACCAGAAACGGGTGACGGGACGGTTGGAATCCTCGGTAAAAAGGGCCACCTGGTCGGCTGGGAGTTTGTGCTGTGTTTCTTGCAGAGGATGAAGGAAAGAGGAGGGGTCTAACCCTGATAAGTATGGTAGTATGGGTGATTGTAGGTTGAAAATAAAAATGAAATGGCCTTTCCTGGTCTGGTCTGTTTACTTTGCTTGATGAAGTAAGAGATAGTTTCATCATCCAGCACCGCTAGATTGGAAATAGTGGGGTGGATGTTTGGGTTGAAGCTAGATGTGATCGCAAGCTCAGAGCATCTGAGAAAACCGAAGAAAGCCAGGATGAACATGGCGTCAAGAGTGCGGGCGGTGTGAATGGAATGATACCTCTGCGGAGGGTAGAAATACATTTGGTCAAAATTTGTAAGGTAATGGGTTGCCTGGTATCTGGGCGAGTGGGATGGGATCTTTGGATACCTTTGATGAGTAGGGAGGTCTGAGAATTGGCTATCTGGGGTGAGGGTGAAGCGTATAAGAGTTTGTGGACAAATTGAATTCCGCTTAGATAATCTTTAATGGAGCTGATTTGTAGGTTTTTGTTGATGTTGAGGTGAGAGATGAACGAGGTGATGGCGAGCAAGGAAAAGTCGGGGAACAGCAGGTTGTAAGCAGAGTGAAATGCTTTAAAGCATTTCCAAGCTGTTAGGTAAGATTGGAGGGTCCTGGGGCGACGGCTTGTAGGATAGAGTTGAGGGAAGCTTCGAGTAGTGGTCTCAGAGGATGATTTAAGGGAATATCAGCTCTGAATAGGGAGGTACTGGGGTTGGGGCTGGATCCGCCTCCGGTGCCAGCGTTCTGAATTTCTGGAAAAGGCCAAAGGCAGAGCGTGACAGAGAGAGAGGAGAGTCAAGCTATTTTAGGGTTGTTTTGAACACAGCAATATTTTTGTGACAGTAGAATGATGGGTCGCAAGCAGAGATCCAAATCAGCGTCTTACACAGATAAGGGGCATTAGGGCGCGGGAATGGGAACGGCTTTTAGTGATGCAGTGTACAGTAGCCTCGTTGTCACAGTGGATAATGATGCTGGTGGCGGACCACTCCTTACCCCACAGCATTGCTGCGACGACTAAGGGATATAGCTCGAAGAGAGCTGAGGATTTTAGCTGCTGTGGTAAGTCTACCAGCTGGGGGGGCCACGTGGATGCGAACCAGCGGCCTTGATAAAATCCTCCGAAACCGACGGAGGGGGCGGCGTCAGTAAATAACTTAATGTCGATTGGGGAAGAGATTAAGTTATTGTAAAAGAAAGATAGGCCGTTCCATTGTTTAAGGAAGGAAATCCATAAGCTGAGCTCGTTGCAGCACGCGTCAGTTAGTGATATTCGATCCTCTAGTGCGTGGGCGGAGGACGCGAGAAAAAGGAGGTGTGAGATAAAAGGGCGTCCCTGCGGGATGATGCGCATGGCGAAATTTAGATGATCGAGAATGGATAGCAACTCGTGTTTGGAACAGCTCGGGTTGTCTAAGAGGGTGGAAGCGACCAAGATCGTCCTATCGATTTTTTCCTTCGGCAGAGAAGCCTGGAATTTTTGTGAATCTAAGTTGATACCCAAAAATTCGATGGAGGTGCTCGGGCCTGCGGTTTTTTCTTGGGCGAGAGGAATCCCGAGCTCAGCAAAAACCTTTTGGGCTGTCAAAAGATGCGCGGCTGGGATGGAGTCGGGAGGCGAGATGATTAGGAAATCGTCTAAAAGATGGATCAGGTAAGGTATTGCGTAATTGTTGGATAAGATCCAACATATGGCTTCTGACAACATGTCGAAAATTTTAGGGCTGCTTCTGCAGTAGTACCGAGAAGCAGGGAGCCAGGCGCTAGGCCGGAAAAGTTAAATTTATTACGCCAGCGGATGCCGAATAAGTGCCAAAAATCCGGGTGGATGGGTATCACTTTAAAGGCAGAGGTGATGTCGACTTTGGCCAGCCAAGCGCCGCGACCTGCGTCTTTGATCAGGGTAATGGCTTGGTCAACGTCATGGTAGTGGAGAGAAAATTCTTCGAGTGGAATGAGGCTGTTAATGCTTGGGAACAGGGAATTATGCGGGGATGAAAGATCGATTATGAGGCGTTTTTTACCTGAGAATTTCCTGGTAGCTATACCGATGGGGCTAACGCGGAAAACTTTAAAGGGGGGGGGCGGAAAAGGGGCCGATCATAAATTTTGCATCTGTTTCTCTTTTAATTAGGAGGTCGAATGTTTCGGGTTCGGCGAGAGCGGACTGAAGATTGGGGCAGATGAGGCTTTGGGAGGGGAGATTTCAACGCCAGGGTGAAAGCCGTGTGAGAGACCCGATAGTAGATAATCCGTAAAAGGGGAGTCAGAGTGATGAAGTAATTCTGAAGATAAACGAGAAACATTCACAGGAGTCGATAAATAACTTTTAGTATTTTTATATATGGCTTTTTTCACTGGGCATATCAAGCAGGCATGGGCACCGCCACAAAAATTGCAAACATGCAAAAAACGACAGCGTTGCGTTGAGCATCTGCCCGTGTTGAAGCTGGCACAGACCTGGCTGTCAGAGGGAGCTGGTTGGCGGAAGACGGGGTGGTAGTTGGACATGGGGTGGGACAAGAAGGGTGGGTTGGGATTATGTCTAGGAGACGTGGAACATAGGTGGTGGATTTGGACTGGGATGGCTCGGGGCAGGGGGGAATAGAAGGGTTGATGAACGGGCATGCAATGGTGGAGTGGGTACTGGAACGGCAGACCGCGCAGGATATATTGCGGCAGCCTAAAAATACCCTGTTGTGGAGTTCGGTGTCCAAAGCCCCCAAGTAAGGGCATTGATTCCACTGGGCTTTTCGGATGGCACATTTAGCAGAAAATTATTTGTGGTAGGTGTAAAAGTGAGAGCCGCTGTATGATAACGCGAGCTCGGCGATTATTGAGAGATAATCGACGAGCTCGCGTCTCCTGTGAGGGAAAACAGTGCAGATGACTTATATGTAACGGGTGAAAGCAATCGTGAATTCAGCAAATGTTAAAATACATGATGGGCTGTGAGCTGTGTTTTTTAACGTGACAAAAAATCCGCCGCAGTCGATTTGGCGATCTGCAAACGGAGGTGAAATTGGTGACAAAAGGGAAAAAATATCTACGTCCGCACCTGCCAAGATCTGTGTCCTAATGTTGCTGGCCACGGGGGGTGGTTCCAAGGCGAGGACGTTCGGAGGGGTGGGTAGTGGTGTGGCGGAAGAAAGAGAGAAGGCAGAGCGAGCGAGGGGAGGGGGAAAGGTAGCCGCCGGAACTGCTTGCGGAGGCATCCTCACGCTTGGGGCAGTTCCGGGGATGGAATAAAAAGAGGGAAAGAGAGGGGAATTGACAGGCATCGGGGCCTGCGTCGGTAGCGGAGGCAGGCTCACGCTTGGTACAGCTCCGGGAGCGGAAGAAAAGGGGGGAAAGAGAGAGGGAAAGGCAGGCATCAGGGCCTGCGCCATAAGCGGAGGCAGGCCCGCGCTTGTGATCGCTCCGGGAGCAGAAGAAAAAAGGAGGAAAAAGAGAGGAAATGGCGGGCGTCGGGACCTGCGCCATTAGCGGAGGCATGCTCGCGCTTGTGACAGTTCCGATAGAGGAAGAAAAAGGAGGAAAGAGAGAGGGAAATGGCGGGCGTCGGGGCCTGCGCCATTAGCGGAGGCATGCGCGCGCTTGTGGCAGTTCCGATAGCGGAAGAAAAAGGAGAAAAGAGAGGGGGAATGGCGGGCGTCAGGGCCTGCGCCATTAGCGGAGGCATGCTCACGCTAGTGATGGATGGTGGGGCTGCAAGCCATGGGTAGGGAAGGGGGTATGGAGAGGTGTGAGGCGAGGGTTGCGGGCAGATCTGAGCCGCTAGCGGAGGCGTGCTCACGCTAACGCGGTGGCTCGTGGAGACTGGAGCTGGCATTTCGTCGAGCTGGCGCTCGACGAAGGTTTTTTGCTGCGGCCTACTGGCCGGAAGCCCGTCTTCGAAGGAGTGGTGGTAAATTCGGGCCGTGAGTATGGAACACTACGGCCCTGGCTCGCTTTGTCCGCGGCCTTGGATGGAGGAGTGAAGCTTGGAGGCACCCCTGTTTGGAGGGAAGTATAGAGGGAGAGGAGATCCGACTTGACCGACCGTCGTGGGACATTGACGCCGGAGCTAATGAGCACCTGGCGTAGCTCTGACACGGTCCATTTCTCCGCAGCTGGGGCAGGGGAGAGGGCTGAGGCGTAGGAGGACGCTGAAGAAGGTGGCTGACGCTTTGAAGGCGAAGGTGATGGCGTGCCTCGTGTCTGGAGGTATGAGCGACGGCAGTGCGGGAAGGCCGGCGGCCCCGTGTTGCAGCCGCGGGCTCGATTATGGCATCCTGTGGAGTGCTGGTGCGCTGAACGGCGACTGGAGACGCCGGAGGACCCGTGGTGTCAAACTCATTATCGTCCGCGAAAAGTTCGATGTCTGACATGGTGCTAAAGACAGGACATAATGGAGGTAAGGCTGCTTTGATTACTTATAGAGGTTCTCTCTTGAGCTGATTGGATAGATGTTGTAATTACTGATGATGAACTGGCCGTGTTAATTATCTGCGTGCGCTCCTCCCGAAACTTGTTAATAAAACATCACTTCACGGGATCAATACATCCTTTATTAGACCGCTTTCCTGAATCAATTCATTCACTTCCAACAGCGCTTAATGGGAGCAGCGTCATAGAGGCCAGAGCGTCACATTATTTAAAGGGGAAGTTAACACGTTAACGAGTAGCAAATGATTAAGTAGCTGCATTGGTTACTTTCATGCCACTCATAAAGCTTTTATATGTAGTTTGGGGTAACAAAGGTTTTTTTTAGGTTTGACTGAAATAATAATGCAATAGCTGACACTTTAAATCAGATTTCAAGAAGCAACAACAAAAAAATTTACAAAGGAAAACAGTAAAGACAAAAAAGAGCATTGTTTAATATCTAAACAAAATGTAGTAGATAGTAAATAGTATCCCAATCAAAATGTAATAAAATTAATTTATGTGTGATTTATGTGTAAATTATGTGCACATAGGGCTACCGGCATTACTAGTGGCAACACAATGTATTACCGATAATAAATTGGGGCCAAATGTTTATCTTAACAGTAATTTACAAATAATGCATTTTCAGATTTGTGAACTCAAGAACGATCTCCACAAATTAGTGTCGGTTACTATGACAACACTTGGAATGTAGGAAGCAAACTGGTGTCTGAAAGAATTATTAATATATAATATATTGTTTGTTTTGTGTTTTGTCATTCTTCTTCTATAAGTTTTTCCAGAGACGAACTGCTTAACATTAAGCATAAACATCCCGGACAACATTTTTCCGGTTCTTGATTATTCGGACGTTTTGTTGGACATTCTAATCGGAAGTACAGCGGTGTTGTTCAAACGCGCGCGCAGACGCAGAAGAGGGAAACGCGCCAACACCCTGGTTAAGCCCCGCGCACGCGGCTTTCAAACTGCGCTCCCAAGCATTCATCTCACGAATGTCCATTCCCTTCCTAACAAAACGGATTAACTTCTCCTCACCCGCACCAACAAGGACTTTTCAAACTCTGCTGCTCTATGCTTCACTGAAACCTGGCTGAGTGAAGCCATTCCGGACAACGCGCTTCATCTGCCGGGCTACCAGCTGTTCAGAGCGGATCACATCGCGGAGTTAACGGGGAAAACCAGAAGTGGTGGATTGTGTTTCTACATCAACAAAAGTTGATGTTCAGATGTAACAATGCTGAAAAAGGTATGCTGTCCTAATTTAGAGACACTCATCATAAACTGTAAACCTTTCTACTCGCCGCGGGAGTTTTCCTCTTTCATTCTCATGAATGTGTACATGCCTCCAGACGCGTGCGTGAGCGCCGCGATGCAACAGCTGGCCGAACAAATAACTGAAATGGAGCAAAGGTACCCAGACTCTATTTTAATCATTCTTGGAGATTTTAACAAATCAAATCTCTCCCGTGAACTGCCAAAATACAAGCAGCACATTACGTGTCCCACCAGAGACAGCACTATTTTGGATCATAGTTACACAGCAATAAAGGATGCATATCACTCTGTCCCACGAGCAGCTTTAGGGCTCTCTGATCACTGTTTAGTTCATCCAATACCGACCTACAGGCAGAAACTGAAATCAGCTAAACATGTATTAAGGACTGTAAAAAGATGGACTAATGAAGCAGAGCAGGATTTACAAGCTTGTTTTGACTTCACAGATTGGAGCGTCTTTGAAGCTGCTGCCACCGATCTGGACGAGCTCACAGAGACTAACTTCATATATCGGTTTCTGTGAAGATATGTGCATTCCTACCAGGACATTCTTATCATTTAATAATGATAATCCATGGTTTACTGGGAAATTCAAACAGCTTTGTCACGCCAAAGAGGATGCTTACAGAAGTGAGGATAAAATCTTGTATAACCAGGCCAGGAACAGACTAACAAAGGAGATCAGAGTGGCTAAAAAAACTACTCTGAAAAACTGAGAAAAGAGCTTTCAGCAAACGATCCAGCATCAGAATGGACTGGTCTGAGGAAAATCACCATGTACAAGACACCACCCCCAAAGCTTGCGGAGAATCAACAACTGGCTGACGATCTGAATGTGTTTTACAGCAGATTTGAAAAGGATCTACCACCCCCTATCCGCTCTGATCTGCACTTCACACCTTCACATACACACCGCACCCCCCTCCCTCCCTCCCCCACCTTCAACCTGGGTTTAAGGTCTGTGTCGAGGATGTGAACCGGGTCTTCAGGAAGCAGAAATCTAGAAAAGCTTATGGCCCAGATGGTGTTTAAACTGCCTGTTTAACCCCCCCCCCCCCCCCCCCCAAGTCTCGCGCTGAACCAACTGGCCCCCATCTTCACACAGATTTTCAACAGATCATTGGAGCTGTGTGAAGTTCCCTGCTGCTTTAAAAGCTCTACCATCATTCCGGTCCCCAAAAAGCCAAAAATCACTGGACTTAACGACTACAGACCTGTTGCTCTCACATCTGTGGTCATGAAGTCACTTGAGGGACTGGTCCTGGCCTACCTGAAGGACATCACTAGAACCTTGCTGGATCCTCTTCAGTTTGCCTACAGAGCAAACAGGTCTGGGGATGATGCAGTCAACATGGGACTGCATTACATTCTGCAACACCTCGACAGACCTGGGAATTACGCAATTATCCTATTTGTGGACTTCAGTTCGGCCTTCAAAACCATCATCCCAACACTCCTCCAGACCAAACAAACCCAGCTCTCTGTCCCTAGCTCTATCTGTCAGTGGATCACCAGCTTCCTGACAGACAGGCAGCAGATAGTGAGGCTGGGCAAACTCACATCCAGCACCCGTACGATCAGCACTGGATCTCCTCAGGGTTGTGTTCTCTCCCCATTGCTCTTCTCCCTGTATACCAATGACTGCACCTCTAAAGACCCCTTATGTCAAGCTCCTGAATTTCGACGACACTACAGTCATCGGCCTCATACAGGACGGAGACGAGTCTGCTTACAGAAAGGAGGTTAAAGAGATGGCCCCATGTCCTGGTCAAGTATTACAACCTGGAGCTGAACACGCTCAAAACAGTTGAGATGATCGTGGACTTCAGGAGAAACCCCTCTGCGCTTCCCCCACTCACTATCATGGACAGCACTGTGACTGCAGTTGGAGTCATTCAGGTTCCTGGGCACCCCAATCTCTCAGGACCTGAAGTGGGACACCACATAGACTCAATTGGCGAAAAAAGGCCCAGCAGAGGTACTGTACGTTCTCTTCGACAGCTGCAGGAAATTCAACCTGCCCAGGAAAAGTCTGCTTAAACAGATCCCTACTCTTCTATCAGTTGAGGCCTGTCCTGTGTTCCTCCATACTGTATGGTGGTGGTCAGCAACAAATCAGCCATCAAGAGATCAACGGACCAGTCAGGCACCTGATGAGAGGATTAGTGGTGCCCGCTCTGCCCAGCAATCCAAGATCTTTACATTCCAGAGTGAGGAGAACAAGGGCTAAAAAATACCTTGGACCCCTATCACACCCAGCCCAACTCTCTTCTTAGGATAAACCAGAGTGAGCCCTGAAGTCCTAGTCTGGTGGCGCAGCCGACACAAACTGAACCACCACGAAAACAGCCAGGGAACCAAGCAACAAGTGTTTCCCAAAGGCACCTACTCAGTCTTAACTATTAAGCTTTCATAATTATACATCGTCCATCACAACAAACATAGTATATTTATATTAAACTGCACAATTTGTAAATAACATATCTATCTGCACACCAATAAACATATCTGTACATTTATCTAAACAATTACATTTTTTCCTATACTTCTATTTCTGAATATAGTACACTATTTAATTTCTTTTTTTCTTCTTACATTAGTGTTATATTCCATCCCTACTGTGTTATTCCTATGTATGTCTACATTATCATGTATGTCTGCACTATGTTTGTACATTCTTCTACACTGGAAGCTCCTGTCGTCAAGTCAAATTCCTTGTGTGTGTAAACATAAACATACAACATAAAGCTCTTCTGATTCTGATTCTGATACAAAATAATAAGCTTAGGTGAAATAATGTAGGGATATTGCATTGCTTTTCAGAATACACAAATATTAAATAATATTTTCACACTTTATCCATAATTTGACAAAACTACAGCTTGACTGAAAATGATGCACAATAAAAATAAAAATTAAATTTGTTTGATTATCATAGTTTTATGCATGCATAAATTTATATTTTTATGATGGTTTTGATGGGTTTTCACACAGTTTAAGATCTGTAAATCAATACAAAAACAAGCAAAATTAGAAAAAAAAAAGATAAATGCATGGTAAAAAATGTATAAGGCCAACTTTCATCCTAGAGTAAGTTAAATGCAAATGCACCTTTGTTATATGCAAGAAGCAGTGCTAGTCATCTCGGGGCGGACAGTTTGACTGTCAAAACGGTAACGTTAAAAAGTGGATTCTTATGAAATAGCAGCAGTTTTGTGTCAATGGAATTTTCAATTGTTCCTTTCCACAGGTGCTTTTCTGTTCAGGCTGTGATCCTACACATCATATGCATCATTTGAGTTGCATATTGTAAAAGTAATATAGCAAAAATAGAGCTTGTTAATTTTACTGTAGATTTTTTTTTATCTCTTATTTTTTAGGTCAAAAACTGCAAATGTTGTTCATAAAGTGATCTACTGATGCTTTTCACATATTTGAATATTACAATAAAATCAGTTTTGAACAGAACTCATTCACACTGTAGCGGAAGCCCTGTAGATCTCTGCAGCTTCTGAAACATTTACATAACATTACATTTAGTCATTTAGCAGATGCTTTTATCAAAGCGACTTACAAATGAGAAACACACATGAAAATGAAAATTACAAATGAAACACTTTTATCAGTCTACAGAAAGTACCTGGGAAAGCTTTTTTGAATATAGGGAACATTAAATGCAGTTTTCTAATAAAATTATTAATATGTTCATGCAAATATTTAACCAACTGTAACACCAACTATTCCTCATATGGAACCAAACTTTATTTTGCCTGTATTATTTTTTTTATTTGTTAAAGGTTGTAAATGGTTACAACATCCCCCGCTTATAAGGTGCACCGCACGGCTAAGTGATTTGAAGTGACATTCTTCTTGCAACATTTGAGACAAGTAATGCAATTAGCAGAACTGATTTCATACATTTATTCATTTAAAGTCAGCTCTCTGGTGAAGGACACTGACTCTAATGGGTTTTTCCAGAATAATAGGGTAAGAGCTTTCCACGCTAAGTGTATTAGTGAAATTTTCTTTAGGTACTATATCTACTTTCTCTTTGTATTATGTAAACAGTTGTTTTCAGCAAATGTCATCACCCCAGAGCATCCTTGTTTCATGCAAATACAGCAGTTTAATTAATAACTTCACATCTAATATAATCTATTAATTAATTGCGGTGTCAGTGCTGATGTTCATCAAATGCACCTAACAATGTGACCCACCGAGGGCTCATCAGCGAGATTCAGCTGCAAGCCAAAGTCAGAGGAAAGGTGCCACCCTTGGGGAAGACTGTGGTGCAGTGCTCAGTATTTATTAACTAGCTGAGGTCATCTGGTCACACTTCATTTTAGTGATTCTGTCTGCTCACAAGCGCATCAATCATTCAATCAGTCTCTTACAATTTCATTATTCATCCATGATGGTGATGGAAGCTGGCACTTTGTAATCCACCCCCACACATGCACTTTCAAGAATTGGAGCTCGAAAATGGAAAATTTAGACGACAGCAATCACAAACCATCCACTGTACCTACATAAAATAAATATTTTAAGATGATAGGCATTTGACAGTGGTATATAAAATGTAAAAAGTAATACAAAATAATAATAGCCTCCTCTCTTTCTCCCATTCTCCCTCCCTTACAAGAGCACACACAGAAACATACACATGTGCAGAAGTGTGTTGTCAGCGCTCCTCTGATGATTTTTAGTAGGTAACTAGTTTAGCAACTTATAACGGCGCTGTTCATGAAGAAGGTGAACTTACAGATTCGCAATTATTAAAGACGCTTCTGCGGAACACTGTTGAGAGATGCATAAACTCAGGTAATTCACACACACTTAATCTCTCTTTCTCTCTCTCTCTCTAATAACTGCATTAATCTGCTGTCAATAGCCCCTTTCTCACAGTTATACAGTAAATTGCCGGCAAATAATGTACCAGGGAGCAGAACTTTTCCGGTAAATTAAAAAATGCGCTGTTCAAACAGGCAATGGCGTTCCGTATTTTTCTGGTAAAGCACCATTAGCACATCGGTTTCAAATTACTGGTAAATTCTGTGACATCATTAAATGGAAATAACATCTAAACGGCTGCACCGGTGTTGGGTGGAAAACAGGAGGAGTCATGCGGTCAGTGTTTTTGTTGGTGTTTTCATTTTTGTGTTAAAGTTACTCACTCATGCCCCAATTCTTTTATGTGGCCCATGAGAAGTCACGACATTAAACCGAACTACACAGCACGATGTATAAGTGTCATCGGCGTCAGAATGTGATGATTGGCCCAAAAGCGAATTGAATTTTGATTTCACATGGTCTGGATGGAGCTGGAGTCTGAGACGGCTGGATTAGCAGACAGTCAGAGAAGCGTTTGAACTCGTATGTGACTAGATACGGTATTCTGCATTCAGCAAGCAGCAGCAATTTGGCAGACACAAAAAAGGTACTGCAGTAATTTACCAAAGTCTTATCATATCTCGTAGTTTTTAAAAAAGGAAGGGATGATCTCTTTACGGCAATTTACCAGTAATTTTCCAGTAACGTCTGTATGTGAAAGGGGCTAATGGCAAGCCTCTGTTACAAGGTCTAGAATTACGTTTTGATTAGCAACAAAGGTGTGAGATGTGTAAACGAGGAGGACGAGGAGACACTAGGAGGAACACAAGGATATAAGTATGCGGAAAGTATTCAATCTCGGGGAGTAGAAGTAGCAGCAAGAGGTCATTGAGGTACTCTACGTGTATACTAAGATGGGACATGTGAGGGGGTCTCGAGGTGTGTGTT
Organism: Sinocyclocheilus anophthalmus; assembly: GCA_018155175.1. NCBI lineage: Eukaryota > Metazoa > Chordata > Actinopteri > Cypriniformes > Cyprinidae > Sinocyclocheilus > Sinocyclocheilus anophthalmus. The sequence continues at coordinate 507,782 of JADLZN010004800.1, forward strand.
ATGCAGGCTTGGTAATGAGGGTGCTTGATTGGACAGGGGCAGGTGCTCAGAACTCGGTGAGAGGGTCGTGTGGATGGGTGGTGGTGGAGCCTGGCCGATCTGTTACAAGATGAAATGTGTAAGAAATTACACACAGAGCGTTTCAAGGACAAAAAAAAAAATAATGCCTAACACCTCGGGTGTGTATTTTCAATACATTAAATGGCCCAGTCGTTAAAGTGACCCCTGATCAAGCAAAACCATTCATAAGGGTCAATTTATCGAAATGGGAGGTTTATACATCATCTGAAAGCTGGATAAATAAGCTTTCCATTGATGTATGGTTTGTTAGGATAGGGAAATCTGGAAACTGAGGGTGCAAAAAAATCTAAATACTGAGAAAATCGCCTTTAAAGTTGTCCAAATGAAGTTCTTAGCAATGCATATTACAATCAAAAATTAAGTTTTGATATATTAACAGTTGGAAATTTACAAAATATCTTCATGGAACATGATATTTACTTAATATACTAATGATTTTTGGCGCACCAGGGGACCTGAAGGTACAAGAAGAAATTGATAATTTTGACCCATACAACGTTTTTTTTTGGCTATTGCATAAGAATCTAACGACAAGCGAGGCGATTAAGATTTGTGGTCCAGGGTCACAAATATGTTTGTGTTAATACATACATGCATACATACAGAAATGTGTTTTATAATTTCAAATTAAAATACAGGATACTTTTTGATAAATCAAATATGGCCAACTTTACCTGAAAAGATATTTGTCTGGAGTGCATGATCTTAAAATGTGTATTGGTATATAGACCTTTTAAATAACACATTATATAAACTGAATACAAATGAATACATTACAGCTGGACCTTAAAGTTGACAATGGGTTGGCCTATTTGTGTGTGAGTGTGGTCTCTTACTTTTAAGAGGATTAAAGGTGGAAGTGGCAAACTTGAAAGTGTCATTAAAGTAAAGAGTTTATATTCCATAGTGAATTTACATCAATAAAGCTATTCTATAGGCACAGTATAGTATAGTGATTAAGGTCTTTGTAAACAGAAAATGACAATTTGAGTGCTGAGCCTTTCTCCCATGGGAAGATTTTCTTTTTTCAGCTTAAGCTGAAAACCTCATTTGAAGAATGTTTTTTCTCTTCTTGCTATATTTTCCCTAATTATTTGGGGTATTAATGCTACAGGCAGCTCTAAGTTGTGAGATAAAAATAATGTTGTTTTTCGGCTCATCTGAAATTGCCATGAGTAATCACTCTTCAAAGAGTTAAAGGGGTCATATGATGCTTTTTTAAAGATCATTATTTTGTGTATTTGGTGTAACAGAATATGTTGACATGCTTTAATGTTCAAAAAACACATTATTTTTCAAATACTGTACATTATTGTAGGTCCTCAATGCCCCGCCTCTCTCAAACGCTTCGTTTTCTACAAAGTCCCTCCTTCCGACAAGCGCAGTCTGCTCTGATTGGCCAGCTGACCCAGTGCATTGTGATTGGCCGAACACCGCCTGAAATGTAACACCCCTTACCATGATCGCGAGCTTCATCTTTCAAAATAAATGTAAAGACAGAGCCCGAAAGGGGAACAGAGTTGTGTGACAGACACAGTGATGAAGCTGGTCTCTCTCGCTGTCTCTCACACACACACACACACGCGCGTGCGCACACACACACACACACACACGATGCGCAAAACTCCGCATTTGAACAGTCAATAGCAAATACTTAAACTAATAACAAAACAGTAGCTGATTCAGAAGCGGCAGATTGTCATAGCAAAGTCAGAATTACCTCCTCTCCTGGTTCACGAAACGGTCGTCCATAAATGCATGCTGTTCTGTTGTAAGGGATCTTAAAGATTCCTAAATACATCTACCTTTGGAAGGCCAAATAAAGTGCTTTTGCACTGAAACACACAGTGTCTCCCTGACATGGGTGCTTCAACACTAACTACGGTTACTGAAACCACACCTTCTTTCTTTGTGTGCACATTTGGGCGGCATTATGCAAATATTTCCACATAGTGAGGTAGACATGTGGGGGCGTGTTAGAACGAGCCGTTTTAGGGGGGCGTGGCAGAGTCTTAATTTTGATAAAGAATATTTCTTTGGTTTTGAGACTTTAGTCTTTGCAACTTCAGGGATCTTATCTATGCACAATCAGCTTGTAACACTCCAAAGAGAAAGGAAATCGCATCATATGACCCCTTTAAAGACATGTTTAAGGTGGATGAAACAGAGTAGCCTGTTCTTGTTGGCTTAGATTAATTAAAGAATGGACACAGAAAATGTATGAAATATCCTTAGAATTTAAAGATTGAGTGTACATTGTCATTCAATACCATTCAGATAAAGTGAGAATAATAATTCCAGTATTAAAAAGTAATTTCACAAGTAATTGGATTGAGAAAGACAGACTATGTTAGCAAAATGCCAAATGTATTTTATTCAGAAAAAGCAGATAACATAGAATTGACAGATTTGACTTCTGAGGCAGTTAATGTTATTATTTATACAATCAAAAGCGTATTTGGACACATAGGACACACCTAAAATGTATGAATGTCATTGTGTTATATAACAAAACATTGAACTAGCCATTATTTTCAAGCAAAACATTCCACAGTACATGGCTGTAGCTAGGAATTCTAGGATATTGCGTATTGCTCTGGTCCTCCTTCATTAAAAAAATAAAATAAAATGAAACTATCGACATGGTTTGGTGGGCATTGCACATGGTTTGATGTTTGCATCATATTACATTGCGTGTATGCAAAATATATTGTACTTTTAAGGGCCACTTTATTTGCATACATTTACATTTACATTTAGTCATTAGCAGACACTTTTATCCAAAGCGACTTACAAATGAGGACCATAAAAGCAGTCAAAACTAACAAAAGAGCAACAATATATAAGTGCAAAGTCTCGGTTAGCCTAACGCAGTACACATAGCAAGGTGTGTGTGTATATATATATTTATAAGTATATATATATATGTATTATACACACACACATATACACACACACAAAGAAAAAACAAGTAGATAGAATAGAAAAATAGAAAGTTCGTGTTTGTTTGTTTTTTGTTGTTTAAAAACAGAGTACATATGATAAAAGTAGAATTAAAATATAATAGAAAGTGCTTGAGTTAGAGGGTCAAATAAAGGTTATAAAGGTTAATAAAGGCATATGTTTTACTTTGTGAAATAAGTTGTTAGCGGACCACCTATGTAGCTTAACTTCATTCAGATTTCTGAGATCTGCCACTGTGAAATTGAACACTAGTATGATAAATCTGAGTTAAGACCCATGCTGTGTTATAGTGTGTTAGCCAGACAGTTTAATTTCCCTTATTTTATTCTTATTGAAGCCATATAATAACTTATAATAATGAGCTCATTTACCATACGTCCTTGGAGAGGGCTAAAGTGTCTAGTCACTGTTAAGTGATCTGACAACAGACAGTAAAGGAATGTACACCTGGTAGAACACTTTGTTTCACTACAGCAGCATGTTGTGTTGTTAGCAAGCCCTGGACATGGGTAGAGGTAGATCTCATATTTTTTGAGTAGTTTAAAAATTGTGTTTTCCTTTGAAAAAGTTTCCCCAGAAATAGCTCGCTATTTAATGCATTTTCCCTTACAAATTGTATTATCAGCATAACAACTTGCCATCCTTCTAGAACAGTGAGCATTTATGTTAAAATTGTAATATAAATTATCAAGTTTAGTTATTTTTATTTCTTTATTGCAAAACGCTAAAACTGGCACCGTTTTGGAGAGAAATGGGCTCTCATTTTTACCCATATCATGGTGTGTGATGCTGAACTATAAGTTTCTAATGGTGTTTGTATTTGCACTGTTCTAAACATTAAATGGGTCATATGATTTTGCTAAAAAGAACATTATTTTGTGTTTTGGTGTAATGAAATGTGTTTATGCGGTTTAAGGTTCAAAAAACATATTATTTCCCACATACTGTACATTATTGTTTCTCCTCCATGCCCCGCCTTTCTGAAACACGTTGCATTGGGATTGGCCGAATACCTCAAGAGTGTGACGGAAATGTTACGCCCCTTACCATACTGTGATGATGCCCTTTCAGGCCGGAGCGATGATTCAAATACATTAAAACCCATTATAAACTAGGTATTTTTTGCATTCAGTGGGGACATAATTATGGGTTATAATGACTTATACTGTCTTTTTTACGCGTTGCGTTGCATCGCGCAGTGTTAACATAAAACCATGTCTGCATTTGCGAGCTGAGAAATTACAAACAACAAGTTCTACTCTACACTGCCCAAAAAACTTGATTTAAATATATAAAATATAAAAACTCTTTAAATATAAAAAAACGTAATTACAGTCGGTGAGTCAGAACAGCTGGCATTGTAGTCTACTCTCCAGGATCAGGAAACAGTCCTCCATATAATGTGCTGTACACATCTGAATATTTGGTTTTGAACTGTTCTGGAACAGTGTTGTAAAAAAAACTTAACCACTGATTTCTAGTCGTACCCTCTTTTGGAAGACCAAACAAAGTAATTTAGCTTTCACAATGAAACACAGCGTCACACACAGCAGCCTAGAGTGAGCAGAGGCAGGGGGCTAGAGTGAGCGGAGGCCGGGGCTAGAGTGAGCAGAGGCGGCTTGCAGTGCGGAAGGCATGCTTGCGTGGGGCGGCAGTGGGCATAAAGAACGGGGTGGAGGCGGGCTTGCAGCAGCCACATGTGACGACCCCGGCTGGACTCCACTTCGTCCATGGTGAAAACCGATCCGGCGATCCACAGCGCAAAGTTTTATGTATTTCCTCAGCGACCAGCATGGTTCAGCTCCAGGCATGACGAAGCAGATATCGTCCTCTTTTGGAAGACCAAACAAAGTAGTTTCGCTTTCACAACGAATCACACAGTGCCTTCACGTCATGGCGGCGGCAGCAACAATACTACAGCGAGAATAAAAGTTACACCTTCTTTCTTTGCGTGAACATTTGGCCGGCGTTATGCAAATCTTCCCAGATAGTTACATAGACATGTGGGGGCGTGTTAGAACGAGCCGTTTTAGGTAGGCGTGGCTGAATCTTAAATTTTATAAAGAATATCTCTTTGGATTTGAGACTTTAGTCTTTGCAACTTTACAGATCTTCTTTATGCACCAAGAATCTTTGATTTTTAATGTTTTACTGAGTGAGTGATTGTTCTGGCTGTCATCAGTGGTGAAAAGCTAAAGCAGCAGTTTCTCACCTTTTTCTACCCATTCTATATACCAAATGTCATGTACTGTACATTTCAGTTTTGAATTGGAAACGAGCAAATATTGTACTACAGATCTCATCACCTGATCATTACACAGACTATTTATCGAAACAGTTAAAGGTCATTTTAAATTATTCATACATAATTTAATTACTATTCATGAGAGAAACCACTGTCAACAAAAAAATAACCATGATTATGCATGATCAGTAAACAATTTTACATTTATTTAACAAAATATAGGCGATTATAATCTGAATTAAGAAAATTCTGAATAGTGGTGAAGAACAGGTTGATTACATAACTGCATTTTTTTGTCCTAAGTAGATAATATACAGTATACTTCTAACAGCACAACTAAATTAATAGTAAATAACTCATGGCCAACAATAATCAAACACAGAAATATATGTACATATGTATATGTATCAGGGTTATTAAGCTAAAACTATGAAAAAAAAGTTTTTATTACTTAAAATGAATGTTAATATTGGCTTATTTCGAATAAGGTCAATAATTAGATTACTGATTTCCATGTAAAGGTAGTCACTGAGCATTTCAGGAAAGGAACAAAGAAGGGGTGTTATAGGGGTCCCAAGCAAAACAATAGTGTAAATTACTGCATGCATACTTGGTTAATATATGAAGAGTTCAGATGCAAAAGCCTCTAAGTGCCATCTGAAATTTTCTTCTAAAATTAGCATATTTATCAGGCTCCTATGTTTAGGTTCAGTAATTTTACTTTAATGGCAACGTATAGGTCCTTTTCTATGCCATTAAAGTGAAATAAATGAACATAAATATAGGAGTCTGATAAAAATGCTCATTTTAAATGAAAATTTCAGATGGCACTTAGAGGCTTTTGCATCTGAACTCTTCATATGTAGATGCAAAGTGCATTTACTGAAAAATGAAAAATACTATCTTATTTATGTGCAGGCTTCTTGCTTCCCTCTTTTTCTGCTATTTGGCCACTCTGCACTGCAATTCTTTTGGTGGCTGATGCATTTCACAGGTGACTTAACCTTATCATAATTGGAAAAACGATAGCTTCAGATTTGAAATGTAAAGCTTCCACACAGGTTCCACAGAGTTTATACTACTTACCACAATGAGTTTTCTTCTAAGAAAATGATATGACTAATTGCATATTTACATCAGCATTGGAAAATCTAATGGGCATAGTCAATACTTTACCTGGAATCATCTAACGGCCCTGGATACATAAGATTCCTAGAATTACACACATACAATGGCTTTTCATTGTTATTAATATGATACCCTTTTCAGACCCTTTAAAAAGATATGTTATGGATGCATGATTCATTGTTAGATGTTACATAGGCATACTCTGTGTTATATAGTAATTACATTCAGTCTTAATTAGAATTTGAGCATTTAAATAGATAAATAGATCAAATTTACTACATATTTGTAAATGTTGTATAGGTGTAATGATAGTGTTATAAACACTCTTTAAAGATGTGCAAGCCGATCTTTGGAAATCTATAACAATATAACAAAGTGTTAATAAACCACTAATTGGGTTGTTTTTATCATGGATTTTGACCATGCGAGTTTTCAATTTGAATCATCTGTGCAAAACTGAGGCGTTTTTAAATATACGAAAACTGGCACTCAGCGTTTCATCAGACTAACATAATAATTAATGAAAGGACTGCTAATATTACTATAAACCACATTAGTGGATAAAACAGCAATATTTCCATTGTGCTGTCCATTGGCTGGCTTTTAAATCAAACAAACCTCTCCAAGATTCTGATGACAACATCTGCTGAAACATCTGGCTCATTAAGTCTCCTGTGAAATCTGAATGGCAGTTCATTGCAACAATAACATTTCCAAAACAAAAGCATTTAATTTGGCTCTGCCATTTCAAGGCATGGATATCTTTTGTACTTTAATGACAGCAAACTACCGGTCCAGGATGATTGAATTATATTTCAGAATGTTCAAAGACCTAACAGTCAATTACTGCCTTCATTAAACAGCTTTTTTTTTACCACAAAAAAATGTAAGTTAATGTAAAATGAGTAATAATTAAAAAATAGTAGTTTCAAGTACTGCTGTTTACTGGACATGTTTATTGAGTGCATGTAAGGTACATTGCTCAGCAAGCATCATTGAGTCTTTTAAATAAACTACAGTGAGAAATTATGCAATTGCACATAGACTAAATAGTGACAAACGTGGAAAAACAGCATCACCACATCACAATAGCAAAACAAATACACAAAGAAAAACCATATTGTCAAAATATCTGTGTAGGTCTAAACCAAACCGCTTCTAAAATAACATTGTTTTTGCATTCATGCTTTGCATTTTTAATTGCCTCTGGTTGTTTGTTTTTGCGCACTAAAAGTATGTCCATTACAAAGTTTATATTAGAAATAAATTAACTTCTTACACAGCAGTCAAAAAAGTGTACTGTTTTAGTCATTTGGAACCAACTTATTCTCCCTTGAGGTACAAAATGCAACCTTGGAGCTATGAATTCACTTGCTCTGTTGAAAGCATCTCCCTCTGATTTACTGATTTGGTTTTTCTTTTTGTGTGTCATGTTGCAATAGGTGCAAAAATATTTTTTTCTTTGTTTTTTTTTTTATATTTCATATAATACACGTTTTACTACTTCACCTGATCTTTGATTGCCGTAAGCTTTTGTGTAAACAAAGATGTAGGCACAATTTTAAATAATATATAGCTGTAATATTTACAACAAGCAAACACGGACGTTAAGTACATGGTAACACTTTACAATAATCTGTCAACATTAGTTAATGCATTGGTATCATGAGCTAACAATGAACAATATTTTTTACAGCATTTATTAATATTGTTTGATCTATCTAACATGTTGCAATGTAATGACACCTGTATGTCAATATATTTATAATTAAATTAGCATTAATCTAGATTAATAAATACATTATGTTTATTATTAGTTTATGATAGGTAATGCATCCCTAATGCGAATTGTGAAACACTTTTAACAAATTGACCCTTATTATAACGTGTTACCAAGTATATTTGAGCTCTCTGTACAAAAACAAAATAGGCATTTTGACTCAGATTCAACAAACCAAAGCAACATACAGACTTTGGGCAGTACTTTCCTGTTTATCTTTAGTCCAACAATATTAAGCACCATTTCACCATTGTGCATTAAGATAAATAATCTGTTCCTTTGGAGTTTGAAATTGAAGTTTCCAAGTTGGTCAGTTTCACTCTGCAATGCTCATTTTGTGCACATTGTGTGTATCCTGTATCTATACGGACATTCCGTATGGATGGGTACTGACTTGTCAGTATGGAAAGTATAAATATCTAACTCATTAGAAGTCAAAGCCAAGCATCCTCTGCACTGTTGTTCGGAGAAACAGCTCTCAGGTCAGTCTGAGGTCAACGTAAAACCTCCAGTCTTGTTGGCCTCAAGGAAATAGGATGGAGGAGACAGAATCCTCACTGATCAGAGAGAATCCATTTAACACCCGGGGAATGGAATACAGCGTTCTGAAAAATAAAAGGGTACTCGGAAGTCCTTCCCGTAGTTTTCTGGAAGGCTTTCCATGGCTGCATTGCCACTTAGTACCCTACAATGAAGATCATCAAATCATCAAAGACAAATCAAATAGAATAGCTTCATGTCAAATGCGGCCCATGAGATCAAATAGAGCAAGACTCTTTTATAAATATGAGAGAAACAGATTTCGTACAAGGAAATACGCTTCCTTTCTGATGTCATCTTTTGCAGCAGTTATGTTCGGAAGGATTCTGATAGCTACTCTTGCAGTTATTTGAAGGAAATGACTATCATCAAACTCAAAGTCACTTGGGAAAGGGAATGATGAAAGTTGTCACATTTTTCTCTTGGTTATCGCCCTGCTTTGAAATTTGGTCCTTGGTGACAAAGTTTGACGGATGATCAAAAAATATATATATTATTCCCAGTTCACAGTCATAATAGCCCAGAGTTTGAGAAAACTGATGAACTGGGAATTGGTTTTTCCCTCTTAAAAACAGTCATCCAAGATCGAAACGAATCAACAGGTGAGATGGAGATGACTCCAACCCCACATTGGCCTCTTCACGTGGGAATACTCCTCATGCAGTGACTTGCTTTTCTTCTCTTGCCCTCTGTACTCCTCCTTTGGTCTCCCTCTTCTGTTTGGAGGAGAGAGATACCAGCCATCTTGGCTTGCTTTGCTCTTGTCTTGCCCCAGACAGTCATCTAACCCTGTAACGGCAGCAAAACAACCAGTTAAACTATGTGGAGCTGATTTGGCAGATAAACATACTCTTCGTCTGTCAGTTCGTGCTAACCCAGACCGCTCTCCCATATGGTCAGGTTTTGAACAGAAGGGAGAGAGAACAGTATGTGACTGAGCAAACTCTTCCCTCTGTGTGGAACTGATTAAGCAGTGCACGGAGGCCAAGACTCCTGCTTTATCTAGCTTTCATTTTCCTATATTACCTATTACGGTAGTGGCTCGATTATTAGAATGCACTGCCTACGGGTTGGGATCCATAAAAATGGGTGGTTTATAGATTCTGGCCTCCAGTACAATTAAATAAGGTATAATTTGCTTAACTTTATACTTGTTTCTTGCTTTTAGAGACCTGGCACTATAATGGTGTTTCCCAATCTGCAAACTGTTTTTGAATAATGGCATTGCACACAGTATGATTTACTTGTCAAGAGCGAAAATCTACTGTTTTTATCCAATTATTCCTTCCAACGTATTTATTTTCCTCTCCAGAGGCATTTAGATAACATTTGTAGTTGTAGTTTGTAGGTTTTCTCTCAAAAATATCTAACCTTATAATGAAAGAAATTTAAATAAAATCTCCAAGTAGTTCTAAAAATAAGTACTAAAAAAAGGTAATATTCCAGTTCTTTGGTGTTCATATTGTCCCCTCACAATTCATAACCTACCACATTCAGTCCAGTCCCACGGCTTTGTTTGCATATGAATCTGAGAATAGTGTGGAATCAAACTCCTACGTGTCACAACCGCAGGCTTGTCCCATTGCCCAGGAAGGTGCTGACACACACAGCAGCTGGTGCATTTTGTGTCTTGTCATGATGAGTTAAAATCTGCCACAACTCTTAAAGCTGTCTGAAGATGAGATATAGGCCTGTGCTTTAAATAACACAGTAATAATAGAATGATCTACTCGGCTGCTTCAAAGGTTTGCTGACCTGGTGAAATGGTTCTGTGTATTTGTGAGTGTCACTCATATACTTACCTGTGTTCAGTCATGAAGGTCATTTGAGTAATATAATATAAAACATTCAACAACTTTATTACATTTTTGCCATGAACCTACACAGGAATATTGATTTTAGCACTGTAGCAAAGCAAGCAATTATGTAAACATCAGATTATTTGCACATTGATACACATTATGCAACCTTTAGTCCCGGTCTTCGAATTTGATTTTGCAGAGTGAAGTTCCAAAACTGCTACTGTAAGTGATACTGTTTGTATCACACTGTGTTTACAGGTTCCAGACAGACAGACAGACAGTCAGTGACTCTTTTTGTAAGTTGCATTGATACACCTGTAGGTGGCGACAAGTTTCTTTTTTGAGTGAATCTAATCCAACTGATTTGTTCAAAAGCACTGATTCAACTGGGAATGAAACACGTGATGTCATAGTGAGATACTAAATCATTCAATATAACAATATGTTCAAAATACTGATTCATTCATTAACAAAACAGTGAATGGCTTTATGAGTGCGTTTTTAAGTCGTTCAGCCAATCAATTCATTCAAAAACATTGATTAATTTAGAAACAAAATGTGTGAATAGCTTTATTAATGAGTCAATGAATCTTTCACTCAAACTGTTCATTTAAAACACAGATTAATTCAGGAAAGAAACAGGTGACTAGCTTAATGCGTGAGTGATTGAATCATTTAGTCAACCAATTTGTTCAAACATTCTGGCTGTGTCCAAAATCGCATACTCACAGAGTAGGTAGGCATACTTATTTTGAAGTAGTTACTTTTTAGCGACCGTTAAAATGTCCTTTCTATATATAGCATGAATGTGTGTAGGATGAATGTAATCCGGATGCACTACATTCGTCATTGTCATGTGACCTACAAGCGTCAGTTGTGTCACTTCACTGCCATTCACAGATCCTCTCCCTTGCCTCCTGGGATAGTAAAGTGTCCATCAGATGCACACTTCATTATCTTGCCAGAAATGCCTGTTTTATGAATACTCTGAATTGGGGCATACTACTCTGTTCACATAATGTTTAACTCTTGTGTTCAACTGTGGATACAGCAACTAATTCATTGAGAAAGGAACACCACTGTTGTGGGTGTTGCTCATAATCACAACATCTGATTTTCCATCGGCTTAGTTTGGAAGTGTTTTCATTCACGGAACCAATCTAGAAAAAATAAGTGGAAATATTGTGGCTAAAATGTAATTCCCTCATTATTAACTTATTAAATTATAAAAACAAAGAAAATGACAACACAGCAGATGGTTGCAAACACATTAATCACAACAAGTAAGTGAAGTAAATGATTATATCCCTAAATCAGAGAGGTATGTGGCTATATGTGCAGCTGTCAGTGGCCATTCAGGCGATTACTCTGGGCAACGAGAGAATCACCAAGGCCCTCATCCGAGGAATTATCACAGTGGGATTTCAGCAAGGTGACATCTGTCGGACAGACCAGCTGTGCGCAGCCCTACCGTTCACAGATTAGCGCACAGATTGTTTACACTGCAATCGATCTCCAACTGTTTGAATTCCATTAGCTGTGCAACGGGCTTCCCAAAAATCTCTGAGGTCCCACCAACTAAAATCACGGCTGGTCCAAAATTCTGAATGTTTTGCTCTTAACACCTATGATAAATCGCACATCTGACACTAACCATTCTGTGCATATTTCTGGTCAAATTCATTCAGCAGACATGTTCTCCATTAGTTCTTGTTTAGATTTTCCAAAATAGACTTCTCTCCTGATGTGCGCAATGAGAGATTGTTCTTCAGAAAAGGCAAGAACAGGAAGACAACATCATTAAATGTCAGCAGTCTTTAGAAATGAGCCCAAAATAAATGAAGCTTGTGCTCATTATAGAGCAGAATGACTTTGCATCAGGGCCAGAAGATCAGGGGCTGAGCAGCCAGGCAGAGCAGCCTACAATCTCCTTACTGTGATTACTTGGAAATAGAGAAGAAATGTCATCATTGGGTGAAAGAAAGAGCGGGAAATCCAATAAATTAGATTTAGTCAGGCACCAAGCATAATCTGGCCTGTTAGCACCCACACTAGCATTGTATGAGTGATGCCCTGAATTCTGAGTAAGTTCTGCTTGGACAAAATGGAACTTCTTGAAGGCAGTTGTAATTTTGTATGGTCCTTTCACACTACTCGAAGTCAATCCAATCACTAGTGAAAATACAATGCAGAAAGCTTGTGGAACATGTGGAAAAAGCTTTTGACAATCTCTACTTCCAGGAGCACAGCTGACACACCACTCTGTGTCTGTTCTTGGGCTTTGGTTAATGTAGTGATTATTTTTTAGGAGCCGTTGTAATTGACATGAATTCTGCTGAGCTCACTCCTAGCTTTCGCTGGTTTCCCTTCTCAAAGAATTCAAGACCTGTTTAAGGGAAAATTTCCAACTCTATACTGCTTATACAACACAGTACCCTTTGTTTTCTTACTTAGTATGCCTAATTATATATAAGACATGTTTTACCCAACTTACTATATATTTTCATTCTGGCCCGGTGGCCTTATTTCAGGGATCTATGGAGATGAGAGATCCCTGTTATGATTTAGATCATAGATCCCACTCTTTAGGGGTTTGAACAGCCTTTGAACTTCTTTCATTATAAAAAAAGTTGTAAAGAAATGAAAAGTACTTTTAAAATCAGTTTAAAATCATCTAATTCCACATTGGAATTGAATCATATCAGTAGCCTAATAAAAGTTGTTTTGATTTTACATGCAAAGGGTTTAAAAACAGACAACCTTTTGTTACCATTGTTTGAATGATCTATTTTTCAAATGACCCAGAATGCTCTGTGCCTTTATTTCTTATCTGTCCTCCCTGTTCCTCTCTGTGCTTTGTACATATTTGTACATATTTATAGGTCACAAGCAGCTGTATTTCTTTTTCAACACCAGCCCGATATAAACCTGTTTACTGCCACATTGATTAATTCCCCGACAACAATGAAAAGCACTGGCTGATTATAAAAAAAATGTAAGAAAATTTGTTTTAGGGAGAGTTTTTTCTGGATATTTTTCCAAATGGTGGTGTTAGTCACCTAGGTTTTCGCTCTTCTTTCCTGAAGGATAAGCCTGTTTGATTTATCTCTCATTTAACTGTTTAGAATTTAAGGGAATTAGAATAGGAATCTGTGAAAAATAACAGGGGAAATGCATAAAAACAGGTATTGTTTTTGTAGTCTGATTGATGGTCTAATGCATTGCACTAGTAAATCTTTTGTGTTGTTTCTGATTAGATCAAGCTGTTGGAATATAGTGTTTGGCTGGCAGTGGAAAACCATAATGCAGTACATTGTGATGGGGTCTGTGGAATGACCTGAAATGCTTCGTAAATCAGTGAGATGCAGACAGTAAGAGACAGGCTAGAAACTGAGGGCAGGGCAAACAGCCAGTGACCACATAAGCGACAATCGAATGTCAATAGGTGCCATGATTCTCTCTCTCTCTCTCTCTCTTTCTCTTATCAGCTTTGTTCCATCTATCGTGTGCCGGGCAAAGTAATCCTGGCCAGTACACCCCTGCAGCATGCCAGCTGAATCGTATTGCCAAAGCTTCCTCATCAGAGTGCTTTCATTTGCAGGTTAGCAGGGAGGGATTGTGTATAATGCGAAAACATATTAAGAAGGATTTCTAAATCAAGTCCTTGTGTTATGTGCGAGAGGATTTATAAATAAAGTTACTGCCGTTATTATGAGTATTATGATATGTGTTACACATCCTCCTGATATAGAGATGGCATGTGGGTGATGTGTTCACTTACGTATGTCATGAAACCTGGTTTCCAGCATCACCTCCGTCCCATTCTCATTTCAGTTAATCCCAGCGGATTTCAACCCCTGTGCTTATCAGTGTACCACAGGACACTTCTCCACTACATCTTCCTGTGTCTTTGGGTTTCAGAGCTGAACAGCACTGTGTGATTATGTGTGTTGAGACCCCTGTGGGATTACCTTGCTAAGTGATACTGTGTTTCAGTCACATTTTGTTTTCCAGTTACCATACAAGCATGACATATCACAAGAGGGCTTTTGCCCTGACAGCTTGAGATATGTATAAATGGAGGTCTGAGTCAGCTCAAAGTGGATGGGGCAGCTCCAGAAGGCCCATACCTAACTAATACTTTAAGTGAGCACTAGATGAAGGCAAAAACATGACCGTTTAAATGTTTGGGGTCAATAAGGTGTTTTAATGTTTTTATGTTCAGTAAAAACAGTAACATAGTGAAATATTATTACAATTTAAAATAAGTATTTCTGTTTGAATATATTTTAAAAAGTAATACCAATTTCGTCTTGACATATTAAATATTTATATGGTAAAAGTTAGATTTTCAGCATTTTAGATCACGTGATCCTTTAGAAATCATTCTAATATATTGATTTTGGTGTTCAATAAACATTTCGTATCGTTATCAATGTTAAAAACAGCTGCATTGCTTTCTTTGATGAATATAAAGTTTATTTAAATTTGAAAGTTTATTTAAATTAGCAATCTTATGCAACTTTATAAATCTTTCTTGTCACTTTTAATCAATTTAATGGGTGCTTGCTGAATATAAGTATTAATTTAGAAACAATATTGGCTAAAACTGATAAATAAAAAACACAACTGAGAATTATTTTGGAGAGATCTGTAAGTACTTATAATCTCTATATGTTTAGTGACAGTTGCTATAGGATTTACAGAACGTTTTAAGGTAACATTTTACACCTGGTTTAACATTTTATTTAAATCAGCATTTTCTTTTGTTTAATTTGAAATGTGACATCCACTTGTCACTTATTTCACCTTTATGTTAAAAAATAAAAGAACAATATGAATTACCAGATGGTGAGGGATGCAACACTACTTTCCAGAATGTTCAATTATTTTTTAAAACAAGAGCAAGGCAAGGCAAGTTTATTTATATAGCACATTTCGTACACAATGGTAATTCAATGTGCTTTGCATAAAAGAAAGTAAAATAATCATAAAAAATAATCACAAAATAAAACAAGGAATTTAAAAACTTTGAAAATGATTTAAAATTGATAAAAATAAATTTAAGACAGTTAAAAATAGAAAATGATTATACATAAAATACAGTGCAATCATTTTGGATTGCATAAAATACAGTGCAATCAGTTCAGACATCGCACAGTACTCATTCACTAAATGCACAGCTAAACAGATGAGTTTTGAGTCTGGATTTAAACGTGGCTAATGTTTTAGCACATCTGATCTCTTCTGGAAGCTGGTTCCAGCCGCGAGCGGCAAAATAGCTAAAAGCGGATTCCCCTTGTTTTGTGTGAACCCTTGGTATTTCTAACTGACTCGATCCTAATGATCTGAGTGGTCTGTTAGGTTTATATTCAGTGAACATATCTGCAATGCATTTAGGTCCTATGCCATTGAGTGATTTATAAACAAGTAAAAGTACTTAAAAATCAATCCTAAATATAACTGGAAACCAGGGGGGGCCAGTGTCAGGACCTGAGGACTGGTGTAATATGCTCAGTTTTTCTGGTTCTAGTCAGAATCCTGGTAGCAGCTTTCTGGATGAGCTGCAGCTGTCTAATGGTCTTCTTGGGAAGGCCGGTGAGGAGAACATTACAATAGTCTACCCTGTTGGTAATAAAGGCATGAACAAGTTTCTCCAAGTCTTGACCCGGAAACAAAACATCTAATTCTTGCAATGTTTTTGAGATGATAGTATGCGGATGTAGGTTACTGCTTTGACATGACTACTGAAACTAAGGTCTGTCTCCAGAATCACACCAAGATTCTTGACTTGATTTTTAGTTAAAAGGGGAATGCTTTTCAAGGACACTCTAGATGTTTTTTTTTTCTTCATGGAAAAACATCCACAAAAGGTCAGGAATGGGTAATGTAAAGCTCTGGATTGGGCGTCTCAGCAGAAGTCCTGATGATGGCTGGTTCAGGGTTTCATATGAGCAGCAGCCAAAGCAGCGGGTGAATGGTAAGACGTGTGTACACCAGTGCCACAGTGTTCTCTGTTTAAGTAAACCCTGCAGTGAAGTCTGTCGCTGAGATCAGAGGAAGTTTTTTCCCCAGTTACCATTCCCTTAGTTATTATGGTGGCGACGCATGAAAACACTAGCTCTTTGTTGTTTAAAGGGGGAAAAATGCATTTCATGAAACTTGAAAAGATTTTGGTTGAGAAGTGTTTGTGTTTTTCAGACTTCCCTATATGTCCTGTACCGATGATGTGTGGAAGGTGAGGAAGTTCTTCTCTATATTTCAAATGGATGGTCCATGTGGTACATCATGCATCAAACAAGTGAACCTGGGGCACTAATGCCTGTTCCTTGTTTCTTCCCCTTTGTGACTCATTCACTCAATTAGCTCCATCTGTAGCGCTGTACAGTTCACACGTTCACATATATACTACATACTCAGAAAGATACTAGCATGCACTTATACACAAAAATGCTGTATACACAATAAACACTCCATTGTGTGCTGAATTGAACCACCAGGATATTGCACACTTTTCAATAACATGCAGCATTTTAAAAACCAGCCCACTCTAAAAGTACTTTATATTTTGCAGAGGTAATTAGAATCAGCAGCTGACATTTATCTGCTGTGGTTTTAGTATGATGGACATTATCTTTTACAGACTTTAATGTATTAAAGATGTGTATGAACAAATACTAATCACATACCATCCAGAGAGTCGGATGTAGCTGAATGGTTAAGTATCATTGAGAGGTTGAGATGGCACTGGGGACACTTTGAGTTCTCAATCACAACGGGACCCTTGAGCAAGGGTCTTCACCTCACATAGCTCCAGTGAGACCGCCGTGGCAATTAGTCTGCTGTAGGTTGCTGCAGCTGAAAGGCAGGTCACAAGTAACTGAGCACACGGCATATTTGTCAATGACAATTTACTCTGAGTCCATGTCTGAGGAAAAGTACCAGCTGAAAGGAATACGCTATAACTCATGCTTCATCCAAAATATTGAGCCCACATGTGTTTTGTGTGCCTTTTCTGTTTTTATCTGTTTATTATTACTCTGAACACAGCCTAAACATCCTGTATACCTTTGAAAGGTTGTTGTTGAGAACTGAATTTAAAATAAAATAAAATAATAAAATAAAATACCGTAATTCTTTGGAATCCATTTGCACTACTATTTGTTTATGACTGTCAGAACAACTACATTTCCAACCTCATTTAAACAGAACCTCAGGACAGACTGCGTCTAGACTCACTAAGCCCGTTTTTGGCTTAGCTGAGCAAGCAATTGAGCCAAATGCATGTGACCTTCTCTGGTAATTGCTATTTATGTGATTTGTGCATATTATTTTGGTGAGGAAGAAGGAAGAAAAAAAAATCTGGTATAAATCTCATAATATATGGTGGGGTCCAAAAGTCTCAAACAAATCTGTAAAATTAATAAGAAATATTTGTGATTCTACACAGTTTTTTGGGGGTTTTTTTTAGACAGTAATCAATAATGTCAATCAATGTCCTTACTTTCACTTTTGATCAATGTTACAAAAGTTTTCTATTTGAAATAAATGCAGCTCTTTTAAACTCTCAGTTCATAAAATGATCCTGAAAAAAAAAACTGCTTCATGGTTTCCACACAAATATTAAGCAGCACAACTATTTTCAACACTGATAATAATAATAATAAATGTTTTTTTGATCACCAAATCTGCATATTAGAGTGATTTTCGAAGGGTCATGTGACACTGAAGACTGGTGTAATGACTACTGCTTTTTCATCACAGAAATAAATTATGTTTTAAAAATATATAAAAATAGAAAACAGTTATTTTAAATGTTAATGATTTTTTTTAATATTTTGATTCTTACATCATTATTAGGCTACAAAAACCCTTGTAATAATACCCCAGCATGAACCTTTCTGGCTCATACTTCACTAAAACTGCGTAACACTCTGGAGTATAGTACTTTTTAGTTAAATCACATAATTGTCCGCTGCAGTTTCCTTCACGTTCCCATCACAGTTTATTCCACAATCTTATGTAATTGTATAAACTATTATTTTCCTTAAAGGAGTCATAGCTAAGTATAAAGTGTGATAGCGTGCTGGCATTGAGTATAAATTTCATGAATCTCATCAAAATTCAAGGTTTCAGCTGCTGAGCTCTCAGGGTCCCGTATTTGTATTATTTCTGGTTCTGATTCTGCCCAACAGCAGTAAAACTAGAAACACTGCGGCACACTTGCATTACTTACGTGCCACCCTTCAATAAGCAGGATGATGCCACATACGGAACTATGCAAAACAAAGACAGGGTTCAGTAACACAAGTGGAAAATAATATATGACTGTATTTCAGAAAAAAGACCCTTGGAGAAAACTCAGAACACATGAGGAGACCGAATCGTATAATTAAATACTGTTTGTCTTTTGTCCAGGATCTACGACTGAATCACAAGTGGAAAGAATTAAATCTCCAAGCAGCTTTACAGATGTCTTTCTAACTAATCTCAGGTTGTTTACTCCAGTGTCGCACACATGTAGCCATGAAGAACAACATGTAATCACTGTTCACTTTTAGGAGAAACATTAATAATGTCATTAGGTTGTCATGTTCTAGGTGTCCTTTTAAACTAATGCTTACCATAAATAGCCATTGCTCTGAAATATTTTTTACGTTAGTGACTTTTCCATGGCATAATGTTTCAGAAGTGCAGAGATATGATGGGTGCTAATTGGAACACATAATCTTAAGGGCCACAGGTGATTTATTCAGTGGTCAGGGCTTTTAATGCTTAGATAAGGAGATAAGGGATAGAAGGGTGCCTCCATCATGAGTGCTTTCTGGCAAACAGCTTGGCACATTTATGTGTTTGCTAACTGACCCATATCAAATAAAATCTTAATTAGTTCAAGAGGAAAAATAAACTTTCATCTGTGTCATTAAAATATTTCCAGCCCAGGTTTATACTCACAAACATAATGGTTATTCACACCACAGGTGCTCTTAATAATTACCAAGGATGCAGGAAATAACAGGCAGTATCTCAGCATCTCAGAAAGAGCACATCTGTCATTAACATCGCAGAACCAGTGAAGAAAAAGACTAATTGAAGAGCAGCCAGTCCAACAGCCATTTATTAGTGAAGTTGGATAAGATAAACCATCTGTGGACCTTCATGTTCTTGTATTCTTTTAAATGCGTTTCATTTTTTACAGCTGGAACATCTGATGTATCATTTCAGTCTGTGAATGGTGTTTCTTTTGTACAAGCCATTACCTTCTTCATAACTGAACTACACGTTAAAAAATGAGTAAAACAAAAGAACAACAAAACCCGGGCATTAACAGTGCACCTTTTTGTTAAAATGTTAAAATTCATAGTACACCTTTATCTTTATGTTTCAAATAATTGTTTACAATCAAGACTGCATTTGAAACAAAAGATCTAGAAGCTCTAACAGTCCTCCACTTGGGCACTCTATATCGTCTGCCTGAGGGGAGCAGTTCAAATTCTGAATACAAAATATGAGATGTATCTCAAAATATGAGATAGTCAAGGACTTCCTAAGGACATTTTTCTCACACAAAGCTGACACCCCCAACTGTACAGAGCCTGTAATCTTTGACCCCAAATGAACAATGCTCTGCATTTGGGATCTATTTTTAACATTTAGTTCATAAAACCAACAAATCATAGCAAAAGTCAAAACAGTTTCAATAAAAGATCTATAAAACATTATCAAAATAGATTTATCCACATCAAAGGACTTAAGCTTCCTTAAGCTTATATTTCCTTAAATATAACCGTTTTTGTGCTTTTGATACAACAAGATTTGTGTTTTCCACCCAACTTAGCTTATCATCAGTGCATGCCTGGCTGAAGTGTGTATCAAGGACATATAGCAATTACAAGGGCAGCAGCCATGAGCACTCTTCTGAAACATAAGATGACGAATGGGACACCATATAGTGCCTTGGATTCCAAGGACAAACACACATGCCCATCTTAAGACTGCAAGTACATGTCAAGTGTGCCATTTGGGACAGGGCCACTGTCATGCTGTTATTTTTTCCAAGCAAATCATTGAAATGCATTTGTACATATTAGAATGTAAACTAAGACTAAAAGCATAAGACGTAGTGATGTTATTTAATGCCACTTAGTTTGTTTCACTCAGTAGAGGAATTAGCTGCCTGACGTCTTCAGTAGGAATCCAGGGAAGATCCAATTAGGAAAATTCAGGCACCATTTCAACCCTCAACTCCTGTAAACAGATTTTAATAAGCTTTGCATCTGTCAGGCACCCACTGATACTCACACATGGGGCCTCATTTATAAAATGTTGCGTAAAAACAATCCTAAATTTGGTTCTAAGATAATTTCTCAAAAGTGCGTAAGTGCGATTCAGAGAAAACGAACGTGCGCACAAAAACACGTGCGACGCCTCTCTTCCAGATGTGACATTTATAATATCGCAAACGATAATGAAATTGTGCGTAGCTGACTGTGGTGTCAGATCTCAGCATTGTAAACGAATAATATCAATTACCATAAACGATCCACGCCAATATCCGAAATTCTGTGCTGAGAGACAAGACAAAGATAAAAAAAAAAACACAATTACTGAGTCTGAAATTGAGGTCCTACTGGCAGAGGTAGAGGTTATTTTTATTTAACAATGTGTAATTATTCTGTGGACAAACAATGTGTGTATGGTTATAATTTTTCGATTGATATTATGAAAATTCATTATTCTAGTAAAACACAGAAAATAATAATAATAATAATGATAAAACAATTCCAAAAGTAAGAATAGGAATCTTATAAAAAGTGAGCCATCCTACTATTAAAATCACTTGCTATGACAACTAAAAAAAAGTGTAGTATCACGAAATTCTTGCAAAACTAAAAAACATTATTGAAAGAAAAATTGGACGTTTCATATCATAATAAAATGAATTATTACACGATTATGGTCTCCGATAAGAAAAAACCTGCATGTGATTTGGCATTTCTTTGTTTACACCGTTTACTAATGCTGCTCAAATGTACTGACACAAAAATATATAGTGTCTTTTATACAAATATAACTGATGTAAATGACGAAAACAAAGTTTAAGGCTGATGTCTCCATTCATTTTCACAGAACCAAAGCAACAGAAGTTATAAATAAAAACAGTTAACAATGATATTGAATACAATAGATTAAAACCGTTATTGCACGACATAGACCTATTATTATAGGCTACACAGACAAAACCGTCGGAGATGCGTTTATGCATTTTCTTTCTATTTTACGCATTAGTAGTAAATCAAGACTTCGCAAGTTCTCTTGTTAAAAAAAAAAAAATGGAATAAACGGTGTACAGAAAGCGAGTAAAGAACTCTCAACAATAGGCTACTAAAAAGGTCAGTTTAATCTTCTTTCGCCCCCCAAAACAAAAAAAAAACTCCCGTTAATAAAAAATCTGACTACATTGCACAATTAATCTCTTACACTGCGTCTTTGTTGTTTATGATGAATTCGGTGCTTTTATTGTTATTGCAGCTTAGATGTTCAAATAGTTGCACTACTCCGACTTTGCCACAAGGAAAAGTACGTACACCTGCTCAGACCCTGACGTGGCGGTAAATACTTTTCCACGTCAAAGACCGTTTTTATAAATATGAACGTTGCGTGGATTTTAGCGTACGCACACTCTAAAATCAAATCTGCACATTTAGAAATGAAGCCAATGGTGTTTTTGTTTTGTTTTTGTTTCAGCCAGTGGCGATCCATATAGTGTTTGCTTGCCTTTGTATTTACATGTTTTCAGTTTAGGGTTAATCTTCAATCATCATCTTCATGGGGTTTAGGATGTCTGCCAAGTTTCTTGAGCAATCTAACACACTGCACGTCATAATATTACACATTCCTGCTTCTTGGACAGCTTACATGCTGTCTAGTGCATGACAACTCTGAGGGCACTTTGTTTTAGGCTTTTACCCAAATCATTGGGAAAGACATGACCCAAGTTTTCTAAACAGCTTAGTCAACCAGCTAAATCCAGATGGTTTCTAGACGTCCCCCATTGCATATCAATCATTTCTGAATAACATGCACATCCATTTCTAAATAAATCATTATGGAACTAATGATAATATTAAAAATAGTTTGTGATTTAAAAAAAAAAAATTTTTTTTGGAGGAACTGAATGTCAAATGCCCTGTTTCTCAACAGCATCCAGTCACAATTAAGACCAGGCAGTGAAAATACGTTTTTTTCACATGGAACATGGGCAAATGCACATGAAAAGGCAATCCCACACATCTGATTAAAAAAAAGATCATTTAAAAAGAGCAATATCACATTTATTTATGTATTCACATGTATTTGAGTTTCAGCATAAGTAATTTAACACATTTTATCATTTCATATTTTTCCATTAGAGGGTTCCCTTACCTCCAAAATCAAAGTTTAACTCATGCAAGCATGTAATTGAATAAATGAGGCTTAAGCAAATTAAGTAATAGACCTCGTAACTGAGACAACTGTTCGGAATATTCCATTAATAGCGTTCACTGAATCCTCAGGAAAGCACATTTAGTACAGATGTGATCGTTATAGCAAGTGTTATGTGGCTTTGTGATGTATTTTGTTAAGGGGTAAGTGATTATTGGGATGCCTCAGGAGTCTGACCACAGAGGAGACAGTCAGCTGTGAATTAAAGAGCATATCTCCAGGGAACATGACATAAGCCTGCAATATGATCTGAGCCAGAGGGCACAAGAACCACATTCCTTTTATAAAGCTGCTTGAAACCTCTCTCTAGGTCACTTTCCCCTGCAAGGACACACTGAAGGCAATCACTGGCCATCTCTTACTAAATATTTCTTATATTCTTATCTTATTTGCAGTGTGAAAACCCATGAATCAATGCTGTTAGATCAGTGTCTTTATTTAGGACATTATCACAGAGACATATGGGTGTACTGAATGAATTACTCTCCCTTCTTCTACATTATGCATATTAGTGTAAGGTAGAGCATTTACATATTAGTGTAAGGTAGAGCATTTACATTATACAGAATAATAAAAAAAATAATAAAATAGGCTGGCGCAGACGTTAAGAAATACAGTTTACATTTGAAATTTATGTATAGATAAGATAGTTGATGCATAACATGTCTATAAACAGCTTGATATTCTAGGTCAATATTTATAAAAATGTATATTTTAAGTGCTTTGACTGGCCTAGTTTTTACTACTCTTAAACCCTTTTTGTATTCACTTTAAGTACTCCAGTGTGAGAAGACAATCTTTATGAAGTCGTAAAAACTGCATAATTGTAAAATAATTGGCAAAATGCGGTTTAAAATAGTTCTAAATATATACAATATGCAATTCCACAAAGCTGTTTGCACCATGCTCGTTTGCCACTTAATATTGTTTTGGTGAGTCAATCTATTAAATTACTTAGTATATGAAACCATGATCCGCACTCACAATAGTCTTCTTTTACATTTTATTTTGCTGTGATTAATGTAAAATAAAAAACTAAAATAAGACTATTTTTGTGGGACTATTCTGTGTGCGGATCATGGTGTCGTATACTAAAATATAAAATCTGCAACATCATCTCAAATAATAATAATAATATAGAAATAATTGTAAAATAATTTAGATGATATTATATTCCAGTAGATGAAGTGTAGCATGTCACACACTGTATAGGAGGACACTGTCACTGATCGGTGCCCTGAATATGTTTAAATCTTTTTTTGCATGACAAGGGCGGTGAAATATCAACTGATCAATGAAGATATGAGGAAGTACTAAAGATGTGATTATTCTAAGCCAGTCTGATATCTCATGGATCTTTGAAGGGACATCTATCAGGAAGCGAGTTAAAGTGTGCACTGAGTGTTCAGACTTCCCCCATACACGATTATCCCTTTAGATTGATCATGCAAATCACAATTTGCAATATCACAAAAAACCACAGTCCCTCTGTGCAACAAATAATCTCTATTGCACTGCGATTATCAGTTTAGAGACCATGAGGCTTGGACAGCATACAGCTGTTATTTAGATAGTGTGAAAGTGCATTCGTTTTTCTCATTACCATTTCAAGGCTGGCGTACAGGCACACACTCAAATGCCCACAAGACAATTTAACATGAAGGTCTCCAATCTCTTACAGTTTCCACATTTGGGGTCCAAAAAGATGGGAAATCTTAATATAGGGGTATAATTACATGAACCATTTAACCTGCAAAACCTTTCATTCTCATCCAGCTGAGATAGACTGCACTGATGTTCTTTCCGGACACAAACGAGCAGTCCAGAACAATTAAACTAGTGATTTGTTCTGCAACAACAGTCATTTTATAGAGGTTGATAAGTTAACTACAGAAAACACGATCGCATTGTTAAATCCAGCTTGTTTTTCCCCACTGACTCTCCAAGGGCAGAAGGCCACACAAGGACTTTATTTGTCTTTCTTGGACCGTGCATCAAGACCATATGTCATCTGTGATTTCCTGCTGCCTTAATGGTTCCAGCACCTAAGAGAATACCCTCTGCAGCAATACCCTCCCTCTCAGAGCACTTACAAAAACAAAACCTGTCAACCTGCAGCACCTGGAATCACTGTGAAGCTATAACTCTCCTAAGAGACACCCTGCCCCATCCTGTGTTCCCTGCCCTGGGCTTGGACTGCGGCATTGTCCCAGCTCACAGTTTACCTCTTTCCGCTCCTCCCGGACACTCCACATAACTCTAATTATTGGCCCACTCCGCTGATCCCCGTAAAGTTCAGCTGCAACACCTTCAAGGACTTCCTCTCCATTCAAAACAACCCCGAAAGCTGCCGCTTTACCGCTCTGATCTGTGGGAAAAGAGAAACTCACAGCATGGGCCGCAGAGATAGGATTATGGTAAAATTATGAGGTGTGAGTGTGTGTATAGATGTGTTACTGGAGTCATCAGCCAGATTTTCAGCTTCCAGAGAGCCCTAAGAGGTTGCCAAGGGAAAATAGCGCCTGTTAAGAAATAGCAATAAGTCACTATTTCCTCTTGAAATGACTATTATATGTGCATTTATTTGTGCTGTAAGTGACTTTTTAGAACGCCACACATAAAATGTTCCTACTTGCTTACAGGTACCACAGAAATTGGTGTCCTGAGGAATCAATGTGTCTCACTGACAGCCTAACCAGAAACAAAGCGATGAAGGTATAAGTGATAAAAGGTATGTAAATCTGTATGCTTTGTCAGTTGCTTGTTCATGTTTTTGGATGTTTCGGAGAAAGGGCATGTGGTTGAAGAGATGGGGGTGGCTAAGTCTGACAGAATTCGGGAAACGGAAAATCGCCTGCAGCACCTTTAAGGTCAAATCTATTTTCACATTCCATTTCTGGGAAACAGAAGTGTCACAAAGTTTGCAAAAGTTCTCAAGTGCAATATTGTAACTTTAAAGAAAGAAAGAAAAAAAATCAGGAGAAATAATGAAATGCTTTTATATAAGTTTTGCTGTGGTGATGTCTCTATTAACTTTATTTCTTCTGCGGAACAAGGAAAGCAAGAACCAATCAAATGTGTACCTTGAATGCATGTCATTTTACCAAATACATAAATATAAAAATATTTTGAAGAATGTTAGTAACCAAATCATCTTGGTTACCACTAACTTAGAAATGCAAAAAAAATAAATAAAATAAAATAAAATCTCAAAATATATGTTCCACAGAAGAAAGAAAGTCATATAAGTTTGAAACGACACAACATGTGGGTGAAGAATTTTCATTTTTCATTTACTATTCCTTTAAGGGAGCAAAAGGACATTGCAACACAGAAAGGCCAGGGGCCATCAGCTGTATTGTGATCTGTTTCATAATGGACGTGTCCATGCACTTACAGAAAAGACAAGGCAGACAAACACAGGGTCAGCACATGGTGTCCTTGTGCATCCTTGCTACCATATTTTTGCAAAACCA
This sequence comes from Sinocyclocheilus anophthalmus, assembly GCA_018155175.1. Taxonomy (NCBI): domain Eukaryota; kingdom Metazoa; phylum Chordata; class Actinopteri; order Cypriniformes; family Cyprinidae; genus Sinocyclocheilus; species Sinocyclocheilus anophthalmus. The sequence continues at coordinate 534,284 of JADLZN010004800.1, forward strand.
AGAAGTATTTGATTCACATTCTGTAAGAAAAACATTCCACTGCATCTTTATTTTACTTGATTTACACTTGTGGAAAGCACTATACAGAGGGATGGAGCTGCTTTACTGTTTCATTACTGATGCTCTGTGGTGCAGTTGACCCTGTGATCCAGTCCCTCATTGAGTGTTTCACAAGGCATTGGGAAACTCACACATCTTAGCAAAATATACACTTCGGCTATTGCAGTAAGCAAATGGTATGCCAGGAAAAAGCACAAAACAGCTTTGGGAAACATAAAAAAAAAAAATTACAATAAATATGAAAGGTTGTGACAAAAAAAATAAAAATAAAAAGCAATTAATTATAAATGAAAAAAAAGAAAAAGAAAAAAAAAATAAATAAACAAGATCACTATTGCTCGATATGTCACTGTGGCATTGCTTTTAGAAAAAACAGCCATCAAAATGGACAAAATCAGACAAAGTTGGCCAGTTAGTTATTTGCATATTTCATCTCCACCAAAGAAGCAAAACATTAAGCGTTACATATCAACAAGCAATGCACAAGCTAAAAAGGCAGCCTTAAACAGCAGTGGATCGAGAGAGATGCCTCGTTCCTGTTCTAACCACTCTGTAATGGCATATTATTATTATTTATTAATAAAAATAAAAAAAGCAAATAAAAGCAATTTCACTAGTGCTCTCAGACCTTTAGACCCCACTGTATCCACTGTGTATTTTTTCTTCTTGTATAAACACCCTTGCAATGTGTAACACAGAACTGGACATTTTGCCCTGTCAGTAACACTAGTTTAGTCTAATATAGGAAATAATTCTTAAAGAATGTAATAAAGCAAACTCTTATATTTTTTAAAAAGTCTAACACTAGAACTGGTACATGGAGTGAGGTGTGCTAACAAGAGCATTTTCAATCTTAGCCACAAAGAATAAAGGGGAAAAAAAGAGGAAGAAAAGATTAACATACAAATGAGCATATGTTCACAAAGACTGTCCAGAATGAAGTTAAAACTGAACAAATACTGAATACAAATGTAGCTACTCCCCTTCTAAAAGCACATAGTCATCATGTTATACTGTGTTTGTCTGGTCTTCAGAAGTAAATACTTTGAAACCAGTTCAATCTTTAACTCCAGGGAACTGACTTTAAGACCGTTTGCATTTGTCAGCTCATTGCAAATGGTATTTTCTCAACCAGCAGAAGGTCATATACTGTTTTCTTTTGCCTTTGTGTTTAAGTTTTCAAACCACCAGGCGTAGATCTGGTGGGGACATTGTTGATTATCTTCTTCTGTAAGATCGCTGTCCAGCATTGAAACTAATGTTGTGAATACATGGAAACGGCACGATTCATGACAACACTGAGGAACATTGAGGCTCATCTGCTCATTATTTTTAAACATCTGCTTATAATTACTATCAGTCCTGACTTTTCTCACCAATATAGGCTTTTGCAACCAAAATATTGTCTTTTTTATTCAGATAGATAGAACAAATATTATTTTAAGAATGGGTAAGTTTGTTTATCATTCACAGGGCTGCACATTCTAATGGAATGTTATAATAAATAAAAAATAGCATCTATTAATAGCAACAAATAATATCTGTTGGTGAATATTTATTTAAAGTCTTTAATGGTTAATAACCACGCTGCATTTGTTTCACATTATATTTCTGTGCTCAGTGTCAGTAAAGATAATGCTTGATTATTAAGACCTTTATTAATGGGTCTCTCTGACCTCTAATGCCTTATTTGTTGATATTTGCAATCCCTGTTCTCTCATCTGTCTCTTGCTGTTGTAACGCTCTTCTCTCAAAGGCTTAGTTATGCTCTGAAGAACATTCCTGAGTTATCCAAGTGGCCGAGTGCAAAACCTCAGTGTGACAAAGTGCTTTTTATATGATAACTACCATTATCAGCTCATGTAATAAAAACTCCAGCACACAATTTTATGGGTAGCTATAATTTCAAAGGCATTGAAGGGCTTCTTTTTCATCGTCTTGTAATGTCAAATAATATGCTGGAATTTCACTAAGAATGAATTATGTGCTGTCCTTTTTTATTTTTTACTTGCATGCACTGCCTTGTTTTAGTACTTGATTTACTCTGCTTGGTTCTGTTCTCTGATTCAATGTATGACTTAAAAAATGTTTTAATTAAAAATAAAAATGTATTATATACACTCTAAAAAATGCTGGGTTGTTTCAACCCAATGTTGGGTCAAATATGGACTAACCCAACTGTCGGGTTAAATTTTGGTTACATTTAAATAGCTTTTTACCCAACAGTGGTTTGCTCCCATATTATTTTACCATTTGTGTCAGGTAAAATTGTGCTCAGTTCTGGGAATGGTTGATGTTTTAGAAACTTTAATCATGTTTTATTTTTGTATCTCTTTGTTTGATGAATGGAAAAAAGTTGTACACAATGTAATCGCTCACCCTGGAGTCCCACTTAACATTCATCATCTTAAAACACCAGGAAAAAAACAAGCACAAGAAAGTACCATTCAAACATCAATCATTCAACGGTTGTGTTTTACATTGCCAAAGCCTTGACAAAGCACTAAAACTAAAGCTTTCATGTAAACTACTCAGTGTAAGATTACAAACCTCCAGTGGATTTCAGAATTAAGAGAATAATAAAAATTCATAGTTTATTTTCATCTAAAATGGGGGACAAATTTATAGATGAAAAGATAAGATGTCTCAGATTTTTTAGTTGCATAACAACAATGTTTTCCAGCATTTGCAAAAGGAAGGACTAAAGGGTTATGGGAAGAAGCGGGTCATTTTGGCACAGCATGCAGGTTTCCTGTACAGTTTGACAGGATAAAGACTGAAGGGATCTGAGCCGCACTGATTACTTTCATAAAAGTCATGTGTGCATTAAAACTAACTAGGTGCTGCGTGAGTGATGGCAGTGTCAACTATCTGTAATGGCTTGACCTTGTAGAAGCACATTCACCTCACCTCGTAAGACAGATACTGCGGTAGCCTGCCGGGTGACGTGGTGATGGAACTCTGCTGTTCTGTGACCCTCTAATATCAGAGAAAGCCACATTCACCAGTGTCCTCTTCAAGGGGAAACTCTGACACATTTACAGTACTTGGATCAATGGTGCAACAGAAGAAATCCACTGCCCTGTAAATCGTGATCGATATCTCAGTGTCCTATCCAGAGGCCCAGATCATAATTAATGCAGAACAGTGGATTTTTCATAGTCAGGGCCTAAAATTACCACTCGCCAAGCAGCAAATCCAAATAAATTCAGCATTGGCAAGTATATGTACTGTAACAGCCATTCACATAGAACTTGAAACACACGAGAAACAGGGAGAGGAATGCGGGGAAACACAATTTGAAACACATTTTTTAAAAGTTGAGCTTATTTCAAATTGAGCGTTTTGAATGCAGTGTCATGTGCAAGATGCCAGCGGTCAAGCGTGTCCATCTAGCGCATCTAATTCCAAAATTATGGAAAAGTAGCACATTGAAATGGAATAATGCATTCTGTAGGAACAGTCTCTAACTCGTCAGTTGGCCGGTAACTTTTTAAATGAATTCTAACAATGAGAGAACAAAGAGAATGAAATATGGTTTAGCTTGATTATCAAATCGCCAAGCATGTGTTGTAATACACATATACGTAATCTGATCCACTGCGTGTTTCACTGTGATCTATGATCACTAGCTGTGATATAAATGAGCGGCTCGGTTTATAATGTTGTCAACCAAAGAGAAGCATTTTTAAACAACATTTTCCAACTTTGGGTCAAATAGGGACTAACCCAGCTGTTGGGTTAAATTTTTTCATTACATTTTTAACCCAAAAGTTGGGTTAGTCCATATTTGACCCAAAGTTGGGTTGAAACAACCCAGCATTTTTTAGTGAAATGTCCCTGCAATAGAAGCTGTAAGCAAAGAAAGCAAAGGAAAAAAAAACTACCAATATTAGCTTTGTACTTTTAACGTTGTTTATATACAATATATTATACTATACTAATATAATATAATACTATATCACTTGCATGTACATTTTACATTTATTCATTTAGCAGAACACTTTATATTCCCTGACTATATTTCCATATAATTATTATTATTATATGGAATTCTTCTGCCTGTTTTTTTAATGTAATGCGCACACAGTTTCATGGCTAGTAAAAATATTTATGGCTGGTCTCTTTTCTCAGGTGACTGGCCATTGGCAGCTGTGGCAAAATATTAGTTTTAGGCCCTGCATACAGTGTACGCGAGATAAGATGCCTGACTTACTGAAAAGGTATTTACAAGCATGCACACAAGAGCAACGGGATTTCATAAATTCTGCCAGCTGTCCTGGGTCTGTCAGTAAGCTGCTGCCATTAACAGGTCTTCAGTGAACCTGTTTCTTGATTCATTTCTATTACCACCATCTATATACTCCCACACCATATTGACTCGGAATACAAAATGATGAAACATCGTTACATATAGCAAACAAATGCAAAGCTATCCGATTCCTGTCATACTATGCATAGTGCAATGTTTGCACTTGCAGTTTTTAATTAGATAATGTAGGCTGCTCAGCAGTGTGTGTATAATGCATAATGTATTTGTAGCTGAGGCAAAATTCGACTATGCACTGTCAAAACTTTATAAGACGTCTTTAGTAGTCATGACAGATTTTGATGCACAACCTGCTGATTTTCATTTTCTTTAACCTGTTTCCTGCTGTTGTTTCTTCCCATTACAGGGCAAGGCATAAGAATCTCACTCAAGTTTACCAGGCGAAATGAAAGTTAAACATTCACACCTTTTTGCAACCACTGCATTTGTATTTCACTCACCCAGATCTCAACTCTACATTTGTTATCACTAGCCCTGCAAGAAAAGCTCAGCATATTTACTGAAAATCCAAATGCACATTATGCACATCCTCCTCCCATCTCTTACGTTTTTTGTAACTATTTTGGCGAATGTGAGCTACCAATAGCCCTCTCAGCCAGAATGCAACAAATTACGCAGATTTTCTCTCACAATTAGGGTATAGAAGTGTTCTGTGTTATCAATGTGAATTATAAATCTATTGATCCATGATTGCTGCTTTTGTAAGGCAGACCCAACTTTGATTACTGGACCAAGCCAGGGTTATTTTTATAGAGTTTGATGGAAATGTGTGCCAAATTCTTACTTTTGGATTACAAAGATCATAACAGTTTATCATCGTGCAATTGTTCTGCCAGGAGTAGCTCATGCTAGGATCAAGATGGTCTGGAAGAGGTCCTGGAATATATGAGATGTATTGATTTAGATCTTTATTGGATCAGAACCAGATGAAACAGTCCACCGTCTAAACAAATAAGGCCTCTAACTCGGTGACAGATTGGTGTCCAGATTGAAACCAGTGCCATTATCAAGGGGAGTCCTTTTATTTAACTTGAATCCAACTATAATAACGTTGTTAAGGTGAATTTAGTTTGTGAGTTAGGCTTTGTCAGGGACACTTTGTGGTGTCTTTGCGCTTCCTTTTGATTTGAATGCCAAATGTGACTTTTGTTCAGTTATTTCCTTAAGTGAAAGATAATATGGATGCAAATTCAGGTAAATGCATGCTACCGTCCCTGGCTATTCATGTAGCTAAATTTAGTATGCAAAAAAATAGATCAGTAACAGTTAGCAAATGTATATCTTGACCTTTACATTTTTAATTGTTTAACACAATGCAATGGAAGCATTGTGTATTCATTCAAAAATAATTAAATTAAAACTTTTTATCCATACATTGTAAACTATTATTTTCCAAAGTTGTAAATAAAACAAAGATTATTGGAAGATGTTTTCCAAGAAAATACTAGTTAAGTTAATGTTTAATTCAATGAGTTACTTGTAGCTTCTTTGTAATTCATTGTTAAATTTCCCAACAATTTCCGAGTGAAAATTGTTTCTACATAATTTTTTTTTCACTGTATGCATGCTTTTTAAAATAATTTCTTAAACATCTATCAAATCAATTATATTTCACATGCATAAATAATTTTAACATAAATTGTAATATTTGCTACATCCACCTAATTATAGAAATCACAACCTCAATGGTGGTGAATCAATATTTAAAGCTCAGGGGAAGAGTAATCATTACGTGTAATGTTGATTTAGTGTCTGCACCAAATAGAGACATTGCAGGACTGTGTACAGAGGCTGTTGTAGAGGATAGGTTATTTTTAGAGCTGTAGGGACATGCAGGTCTTCCTTCTGCCAATGTCCATCACTTCCTAAACATGGGTCATGTGGCCTGCCAAAGACAGATTATCAAAATCAACCCAAGAGGAAAGACCTCAGAAGAATTGTTTCATTGCTCTGCTGACTGGTTTCCTCTCTCAGTAGTGCTCAGAACTCAGACAGTGGAAGCATAATGTGACACTGAGAAGAAAAAAAGGGAAACTCAATAAACTGTATAAACTTGGGAATTTGGAAGTGATGATTTTGTAATAACGGCAGTGATTGAATAGACTGATATATTCTTGTTCAGCTTTCAATTCAGTGAACTGGTTTCTTTGACAAAACAAAAAACTTTTTCCCCCCAAACTATCATTCCAGTAATTTCAGTATTTATGTTTTTATAAAGCTTTGTATTTTCAGTGCTTTGAAAAATAATTAAATTATTGTTATGACAGTATCAGGCTGCAGTATATGTGCAGTGGCATTTTAATGCTCTCAGAAAATGTTCTTCACTGTGGTTATTTAGTCTATGTATTTATGTTTATGTTTAACAGAAACTATGTCGTTTAGTCTGGGTTAAGGTTAAGGTTTTCTGGTGCTCAGATGTCTGTCTAAATAATTATAGAGTGCACTTTGAAATGAAATTAATCATAAACATGCCGTGATCTTTTATTTATTTTTTTTCCCATCAATTTGGAAACTCTTCAGTATAAATGGTTATAGATTTTGCACTTATGATACAAAAAGACTCTTGATAACTTGATCTAGAAGGTTAAAATTCCATTACCAGTTGTATTTTTAGTGGAGTTTTTTTTAAACCCTAATGACAAGAATTTACTCAACTGACACTAAATGCGAAGCTGAATGAGTCACACACTCTAGGAAATCTTAATGAATATATGAGAAAGGAGCTTTGGTATGCTCTTTTTACACTCTCCTTTCTAAGTTTTTAATCTTGTCATTTGGTGGGAAATTAAAATAAATTTTAGGATTAGATCGAAGTTCTAATCCGGGCGGAGTTTTGTTTTGTTTTTTCCTGAGTGATTCCAGACAGAATTATTGCAGAAAGATACCGTGAGTAATTCATTGTTGATAATGTTAGCACATTTTCTTCCTAACTCGACCATGCTTATAGCCTATTCCAGCCTTGTTAGAGCTTTATTATTTTAGTCCACTGTCATTCATACAATGCAGACATTTAGGTAGCAGTTCTGCTGATTGGAGAATAATTTGGTGCTGAGATCCAATCAGAGAAACCTAATTATCATCTGGCCTATGTTACCCAGACCAGCATTTGCACTATGACAAATTATCTATGAACCTTGAGACACAAATGACGTCATAGTTATGTTTCAAAATGAATTTTCTCTCAATCAAAATGTCTGATCTACTTAAATCTGTTGTCATTTGCAAACATAACATTCTGGAATAAATGGAAGATTGTCACACAATTAAATATAAGTATTAAAATTTCACCTTTAAAATGCTACTCAAACAAAGCATAACATTTTGAATGTCTCTCCAGTTCACCTGTCTATTTATATTGTATGTATAGTCATAATTTTAACAATAAAGCTGTGCATAAGCAACCAAAAAAGATTCATCAAGCATTTCAAGTTCTCATATCTCAGCTGTAGCACTTTACAGTGACAAGAGGCGATCCTGAAAATCAGACCCAAGTCCGCAAATCTAAAACAGTCTGGTCTTGGCTGATTCAAAACAGACCTGCTGGACTGAGCGAAGATGAAGGTAAACTGGAGAAAATTTGGTTTTATTCAGACACGTCGAATCATACTGTCTGGAAAACAGCATGCAGTTATGATAGAAGGCCAAAAAAACAAGGTCAACGACCTACCTCAAAGGCTGCTGTTGTTGGTGCGAGAAGTATGCGCGAGGACAAAGCTCTCCGTGCACTGCTGGCTGCTGGAGGACAAGGAACGTCGGGGCGAACGCTGAAAGCGGTTCCGCCGGTTGAGGTAGCTGCCAGCCGTCCATGTCCTCTGTCTCTTGCGGAGGTACTCCTTGTAGTTCTTGGTGAGCAGGGTGTAGAGGAACGGATTGATGCAACTGTTGCTGTAGGTCAGACAGGTGGTCAGATAGTTAATGTTCCGCTTGGCCTTGGTGGAGAGATCCAGCTCGGGCTGAAACTGACCTAGAAGCTGCCAGATCCAGAAAGGCAGGAAGCAGGCCCAGAACAGGAGCACGATAGTGAAGATCAGATATAGCACCTTCTGGTTTGGGAGCTTCTTGGTCTGCTTGAATGTCACCGTTTGGGAAATCCAGTAGGTTCGTGCCAGGCATATGTACAGGTACCCGATTATCACCCCTGGAGCCACGATGCTGGTGCCAAAGAGAAAGGAGATGTAAATTTTATATGAGAGAGGGCTCAAGGTGGGTTGACACATTGGCTTGGAGCTTGCCGTCATCAGCTGGACGCTGATGATCATGGGTAAGGTGAGAATCAATGAGGCCGTCCACACCAAGAGGGCGATTGCTTTTCGGTAGCTCTTAGAGCGTTTGACTGTATCCAGAGGCTTGAGGACGGCAAAGTAACGTTCTGTGCTCATGACAGTCAGGGTAAAAATGCTGGCATGCATTGTAAGGAAGTCCATGCTGATGAGGATCCGACATCCAGCGTCTCCAAAGTACCAGCCCTTCAGGAAATGTGTGCATACCACAAATGGAATCGTGAGTAAGTAAAGCAGATCAGCTAGTGCCAGGTTGATGATGTAGATGTACATAGAGGCAGCCGAGCGCATGGAGTGGCACATGACCACGAGAGTGTAGATATTTCCAGACACACCCACCAGACACATTAGGGACAGGATGGTGCCAATGGTGAAAGTGGCAGCCATGTCTTCAGTAGAAGCTTCTACTGGAAGCTCAGTGACATTGGAAACCTTCTCCACCATCGCCACTATGGGCTCCATTGACACAGTGGTCATCTCTGCAGAAGAATTAATGGTCAAAAGTGGTTAAAAAGTTGTTGAACAGTAAGTTGTTTCGCATATAGACTTATTTTGCAATTATGAATTAAATAAAATATTTCCTGCAGTTCAAATTTTAATCTAAGATACATCATTTGAATTCTTCTTAACAAGAACGACTATACTATGCAAATAAAATTAATAATTAAAAATATATATATATTTATTTCAAACTAAGGTCAAACTTTTTATTATGCCTCTATTCCAATCATTGCTTGTTATTTAATTAAAAAATTATTATATTTATTAATAAAAAATAATTTTCACAAATTATTTTAAGGTCCAACTCTCGCTATTACCAAACCATTAACTACGACTTTTGCCTTATAAACTCCTAATTTGCTGTTTATTAATAGTTAGTAAGGTAGTTGTTCATTTTAGGTATTGGGTAGGATTAGGGATTTATAATATGGTCATGCAGATTATGTGCTTTATAATTACTAATAAACATCCAATATGTTAATAATATGCATGCTATTAAGCAACTATAGTTAATAGTGAGAATTTGTCTCCATACCAAAGTGTTACCAAATAAATAAATAAATAAAGGTTTTACCAATAGGATAAGGTCAGACATGTTTTTTGTGCCTCAAATTCAAAGTCATATATAAAATAATATTTGTTTTTTAAATAAAACAATGTTTTAACCTGTGGTACATATAAGATCAACATTTTTTAGAGTGCCTTAAATTCTGGCTAAAAAAATCAGCACTCCCCCTTTAAAAAACACATTTTTTTTGTAAAAAAAAAAAAACAAAAAAAAAAAAAAATAAACAAAAAAAAATTATAACCCCCCTTTGAGAGGTTGATTACCTTTCCCACTAATTGATGTAATCACTTTAAAGTCAGCTGATTTTAATTTACTATTCCTATCAAATGACTAATGTGTAAGCATCAACAAAATATTTAATATTTAAAACTAGACCCCACACCCTCAAATTAATGAAATACGCTTATTTATCATAACAGTTAAGGCATTTAGATAAGTGACCTCAAAAGTCAAATACAAGAAGAAACAATATTGCTTTACCTTGATTGGATTCCTCAGATGGCGTAGCTCCAAGCAAACAGACGTTTAGCATTTATAAGGAGTCCAACTCATGGTTTCTCCTAAGAGTTTACTCCTGGATTCCTACCACGTTGTCAGCAAGAAATCCTTATATTGCAAAATGAAACAATTCCAGTAGACAAAAAATAAATGACTTAAGCTGTGCTATGTGTGTTAGGACACACAGATCACGTCAATATAAAAAGCGCAAATAAGTCATAGGCAGGTGCTTCAGCCATGTAAGAAAAACTTCAGTTATTTTTCAGCGGAACACTTGCTATATTGCAAACCTGAGCGGCAGATAATAAAAATCCTACAGGTTCAGAACAATGAAAAAAAGTGGTACTAGCAGAAAAAGGGCACAATCCTCTTAGATGGATATGCTCAAGGAGGCGATCACTTTCAGCTACAGCTGGGTTTTGAAACCATCTCCTCCACTGACAGAGTGCGTGCTTGCGAGGGGTAGAAAGAGAGAGAGCTACTCACACACTAGCATAGAGTGGGAGGGGAGATGAGGGCGAGAGGAAAGGAGAGGGAGAGAAGAGAGAGATTGGTTGGGGGGAATGCATTGTGTGATGAGGCATTCTGGAAATTGTGTGTGTGTGTGTGTGTGCTTGTGTTATTTGTGAATGACTAATGAGCTACTACCTGAAGCTCATTCATTCATCTAGCGGACAGAAGATTGCCACACATGGGATAGGTATTACACATTTGTGTTTCCAAATAAAGAGAAATAATACTAAAACACAGAACACAATGTACCATAACAAGCTGCTCTTGCAAAACAGAATCTGCAGGCGTATCAAGCAAACAGGTTTAGGTAAATGTTTTTTTGACGGAGGCAATTTAGCTTTCGCATCTGTCAAGTTCCTGTTAACGATGCAATCACAATTTTCTCCACTTTGGTGTTCCAAGGTAAACATTTTGCAGTGTTGATTTCACATAATAAGCACAGGCCGAGTCTTGATGGGCAGGAATAATCAGGACTGGCCGAAGTGTGTGTACTGCCCTGTGACAAGTCCTTTACTGATGGCATGTTTTTTAACTCAAAGGTCATTCCTTGAAATAATGCCCTGGAAGACTATTCTCATCAGGTACTTAATACATACCTGGGAGTTTTCGACACTTTTATGAAAGAAAGCCAGCCTTGTTCAGTTTTTCACAAAGATATGTTACCCTTATTGAGAGGTATTCACATTCAGAGCTTGTTTATGACTCTAGTGCTGATGAAAGTGGCAAGACGGCATGGATTTAGAATGACCTTTATACAGCATACTCCCACATTTTTACTGGATCTGCTGTGCTATGGAGTAATATTTTTTCTGTTTTCAATGATTGAAGGGTTTTTCTATCAAAAAAACATTTCTCATTGGGAGGGTGAGCAAAAACAATTAATGCATTATGTTAATGCATAATGTATCATGAACTAACAAATTATTTTTCACAACATTTAATAATCTAGGTTAATTTAAAGATATACTAGTGATAATTTTTTATTTGTTCTTGTTTGAAATACACTAATATAAATGTACACAACTTTAAATGTTAAAAAATATACATATACAGAAATTAATATTAACCTAGAGTATATTAATAAATGCTAAAAAGTAAAGTTAAAATGTAATGTAATTTTTCGGTAATTGTTAGGTTCATGACACATTAAAGTCATGATGTAAAATATAGTATGATATACATTCACATGAAATGTATTATCAAAAATACAAAAAAAATGTAGGTTGGGGACTTGGTTCTATCCATCAGTTATTGATTGTTGATAAGTTAACATTAAGTGGGTGTGTGGGGGGGGGGGGGGGGGGGGTTCATATGCTATTGTTGGGCTGTACTAAGGGACTAAAAGCCTCCTCTGCGATTTGCATACAGTGTTAGTATTCATGTGGCAGTCGGTGTGATTTAATGTTATGTTAACACATGAGCAAAATTAATGCCGGCCTCCTTCATCAAGCAATAAGTCCTTGCAAATCTGCCACAGCACCATCTAAATTAATGGGAGACCGTGAGGTGATGAGAGGTCAGAGCAAATGCCAAAACACTCATTCAGAACTATGTCAACGGCACCTCATTGCAATCAATGGCACTTGGCTTATCAAAGAACATATTAGGATTTGACTCCCATCAATTCAAGTTCAATTCAATATAGGGGAAAAACCAACTGAAGAAGTGGAATTATAATGTGCCATTTCAGCTGAAATATTCAAGTCTCCTTGAGTCAACAATATGAACCTGGATCTGGAATCCTCAGGAAGTGGTATCTCAGACTTTAATATGGCCAGGTTCATTTGATGGCACACTGCCTCGGTTGGTAAATAAAGTTCAAAGGGCTGGAAATGAGGATGGGAGTATTTTTGCCCTTTCAGATATAGATGCGCAATGCAAGTTGATAATATGCTCTGGTGCACATGGCAAACACCATCCACTACTCTAGCATTTTAGACCAGCTTGTCATTTGGTCCAGGGAATATTCTTTGTAGGTCAACCATTTTGCTCTTGAGTAAATTAGCTGTTCTCGTCTCTGAGGGCCAGAGAAAAGATCATTGTAACCTCATGTCAAAGGCAGTTCAAATTTTTGGTCTGTTTTTGCTTGGATTCCAAGACCACTCTTAGATTAATAGATGTTGTGCTGGTCTCCTGTGGCTCCTGTGAAAGTTACATCTGGAGGACATCAGGAAGGAATATATGGGAAAGGTAGGAGTAATACAATATGAAATAGAAAATGACAGTTGAGTCAACCGTACAACATGAACACAATGCAGAGTTGAATGTGTTTGTCTGTTATTATAATAACAGTGTATCAGTGTAGAAGGGCTGGTTCTTGTCTGGGTGTCAGTTTGTCCCGGAGCTGAAGATACCCAACTGATGGGTCCAATTGCACTAAACTGTTTTTAAGGTTCTAATATTGATGTGATGTCAGCCAGTGAAGGCTATGTGGGATCTGTCAAATCTGAGTCAGGTCATTCCTGGGTCAGTCACACTATGGCTATATCAAGCACGATTGGCATGCTGTGATGCATAAATACTCTCAATCATATCAGTGGCGCTGATCCACACCTTCGTTGTGGATAGTCCTTTTCTGCTTTGGATGCACTACACAGCCGCTTATTCTTGTACTTTTAAAATTAATTTTTGGGGGGATTTGTGGGGATTTTTTAGCAAGTTAGTTATGCAAGTAGGTGGAGGCAAATATTTTTCTGATTGAATTAATTGTGGAATGAAAATACCACCACTTTTTTTGAATAAGTACTTTGTAACCATGAAAAAAGTAAATTGTATGTAGTATTAATATGTATGAATATAATCCAGATGGACATTTGTCATTGTCATGTGACCTACCAGGCTCATTTGCATTACTTCACTGCCATTCACAAATCCTCTACTGTGGCCTCATGGGATAGTAAAGTGTCTATTAGATGAACACTTCAGAAGAATCAGGTCATAGGTGTACAGTTATTTTGCTTTCTGTTTTATGAATACTGTGAATTTGCACATACTACTAATTTTAAAATACTGTTTATCGCCTGCTGTATAGTAGGGAAGTATATGTATATTTTGTTGCTTGCAGCAGGCAATTTTGTTTTTGTTTTGTTTGGAATTATTTTCATTGGTGGACCAAAAATAGAGACTATCAATATTGTGTCTAAAATGTAAGCTGATCTATATTACATTGTTTATTGAACATTTGTATAAAATGTAATATACTAGCAATCTTTCAGAATGATCCGAATGTTCAAGCATTTTACAATGCTATTCTGCAAAACTTGACGCGTCAAAGCTGTACATCATCTCAGAACATTCACTCTATTATATACAGTATAGGCCTATATAGCAATCATATGAGAGAATTTTCTGAGACGATGTTCAACTTTGACACTTCAAGTGTAGACAGATTCAGTGACGATATGTGTTATTTCATAAGTCAGCTTTTCAGTCTCTTCACCCATTTTCTTTTGCCATATTCACCTGATGCTTCAAACTCAGGCATACTCTCAAAATCAAAGCTGACAGGCTATACGAGTTTAGGAGGTTTTAATCTAGCGATGGGAAAAGCAGCACGAATAGGAACACTTTGTGCACAGAAATCTGGACAATGTCTGTAAACTGTGCCAAACATCCCACATCTAAAAGATCAGCAAACCCTTCACTCACTACATAAATACATGACATCCATCTCTTGAGCGGGGATTTATTGTCCTTGTGGACGTTTGTCTGGTGAAGAAGTGCTTGGCCCGCTGCTGCCTTTGCCAGGGTTGATTGACAGCAGGAAATCACCTTCTGAACACAGTGTTCTTACAAACATGGAATGTCAAGGGGAGTCACGTGTGGTTATGACATTGACGAAGTGTTTCACTCTGCCTGATGTCAGGACAACGCATCTGCTGACAGCAGTCTTTCCAATTAACCTCTACAGTAGAGTGTCTGGAGTCACCATTAACCCTGTGCTTCTGCAGTGACTGAATCAGCAAAGACGTGGTTAAAGTTACGTTGTGGCCTGCAAGGTTTTAGTGCCTCTGTAGTACCCTTACTAATTAGTTTGAGGCATGGTGTCATATTCCTGCGTTGTCTGCTGCTCTACCACAGTCACCCAGAGGAAAACTTTATTGCTCAGACATTTCTCTGGCATAGGTTACTGTGGAGATCTCATTTATGCAACTTGAAGGTGACACATGTAATTTCTGCACCGCTACCGACAACCAAATGGAATTAAATTTTAATAAGCAGAATAAAACGCACAAATAAGATTGTACAAATTTACATTAGTTTGCTACTAATTTGCCAAGATGTTAAATAGTTGTGAATTGCCACAAGAGTGCTGTAGAACAGATACACTGCCAAAAAATAAAAATAAAAAATACATGTACTTGAGAACACTTTGCCTCTGAGAGATTAGTGTTTTTCCTCACTTAAAGGCACTCATGATCAGCATTCATGTATCAACTTAATCTGTAGCAAAACCCCACTGGAATACTGGCTGTGAACACGTCTCCTTGCCTTTTTAAGCTTTTATGTGTGCCTCTGTTTGTTTGTTTACTGGAATCATTTTGAACAGGTTCTTCAAAGGTTCACAAAAACATAAAAGGAAAAGCTTGAAAGAGCACTTCTTCCTGTGTTACAGGCATAAAGGAAGGAGAGAAAAGAAAGAGAGAGCCAAAGTGAAAGAGAGACAGAGATGCTTGATTTTACTATAAATGGCTGCAGTGGTATGTACAACCTAACACCATACTGCCCTCTAGCACCATTTGAAAGTTTAATACGGTTTATTTTTCATGCATCCCTGAGAGCCAATCACAACCCTCAGTAGAGCTCTAATATTTATTCCGGCCACAAATTAGATAAATAATCCTAAAGAGAAACCTAAAATATAGTCATTTAAAATGGATCCATTAATGTTCTCACAAACCCGAAAATAATGTCATCAGGTGTACTTTTAAAAATAAGTGCTTCATCTTCTTCAAAAGTAAAAAGGAAGATGATTGAAGGCGAAGGTCAAAAGCTGCAAACTCTTTCGCATTGATCTGCAACATCCAAAAATAATTCATATCTAAAATACTGCCCATTGAAGCACCCCTTCTCACTTCAAACCTCCATACATCAACACATACTCTTTGATTTTTTTTAATAAAAAATTAAATATATAAAGACTGTTTATCTCGCATATAGTCACAGGTACAACAATTTAAGAATGACTCTGCTGAAGCACTGTTAAGACTACTCAGATAGCAATATTTAAATATAAATTAATAAATGTTATATTACTATGAAAGAATAAATTCAATTAATCTCAGATATGCTTGATTACGATTCGTGGTGCTGTTTGTTTTTATAAGACATAAACGGAGGAATGACCCTACTTTGCCATTCATTTCAGTACTGATTAGTGCTGTCAAAGATTAAATCACGATTAATCACGATACAAAAAAAAATAAAATTTGTTTACATATTCTCTTTGTGTGTATGTGTGCTGTGTATATTTTATGTATATATAAATACACACCCATGCATTCATGTATATATTTAAGAAAAATTTTATGTTTATATATTAAATATATTTATAAATTATATGAATATACATACATGTAATGCACGTAAATATTTTCAAATATATACTGTATATGTGTGTATTTAAATATATATATATATAGAATATGGCACAGTACACACATCTCGGTTGACAGCACTACTATCTACACAGTATCATATATACTAATATATATATATATATATATCTACAACACCACCACACACACCCATATATAGTTTATATATATATATACAGTCGTGGTCAGAATTATTGGCACACTTGGTAAATATGATCAAAGAAGGCTGTGGAAATAAATCTGCATTGTTAATTATTTTGATCTTTTATTTAAAAAAAATCTAACTTTTCATTGGATAAGAATTTAAAATGGGGGGAAATATCATTGACATAAATGTTTTTCTCTAATACACTTTGGACACAATTAACGGCACCCTTTTATTTAATGCTTTTTGAAACCTCCATTTGGCGTAATAACAGCTCTGAGTTTTTCTCCTATAATGCCTGATGAGGTTAGCGAACACCTGACAAGAGATCAGAGACAATTCCTTCATCCAGAATCTCTCCAGACCCTTCTGATTTCCAGCTTCATGATGGTGCTTCTCCTCTTCAGTTCACCACACTCCTTTTCTATAGGGTTCAGCTCAAGGAACTGGGCAGGGTAGAAGCTTGGTTTTGTGCCCAGTGACCCATTTTTGTGTTGTTTTTAAGTTTTTTTTTGTGGATCATTGTCCTGTTGGAAAATCCAACCATGGCCCATTATAAGATTTCTAACAGAGTCAGTCATTTTTAGATTTTTTTTCTGTTGGTATTTGATAGAATCAAAGATGCCATGTAGGCATAGTTTTCATTGGTAGTCCCTTTGCCAGATGTTATTATAAAACCTTTTCATGTGATGATTTACATAATTGTATTCACAAGCATTGCAACCAGGTGCGTAGCAACTATTAAAACTTTGTCCCCCTACTCTTTCAATTAATTTCAATGTGCTTGACTGTGGTGAACAACAATGACTTCAATATCAAGCTTCTGCTGCTCAGCTAATTTAGCAATTTGCTGAAAGAATGCGCTAACGCTCACCTGCCAGTGTTATTCAAAAAATCAGTTTCGCTGAATGTAATTAATATTCATAAGCCAACCACTCCTGGCATCTCATTTGCGCACTGAGCCTCTGTAGTTCCTGTGGAGAAAAGACACATGCATGTCATCCTTGACGAAAATGTGTTTTTATATTCATGACTGTCTCACCAATGTTTAAACCATATTATTATGCAAAAATACTGTCTTTAGTATTTCAAATAGCATCTCATATGAGCGAATCCATGACAACTAGGTATTTTAAACGGTGCTATACTTGTGCACGCAGTTATGCTGGTGAAAACCATTATAAATGGATGCTTTATTTCCTTTGCAATTACCCTTTGAAGTACTTCAAAGATCGCACAGACCTTTTTTCTCCTAAAAGGTCTGCCATAGTGCCTCCCAATCTATCTATGAAGCATTTTGATCTATCCATAAATTTTTACCGTAACGACAGCAGTATAGAGGTCAAGGTAGGCTTGACCCTGGAATACATTGACTATGTTTTTACTGTTGTTTTCGGGAATAGCATGTCCTCTGCCACCTGTTCTCCCCTGAAACTATAACCTAGAGAAGCATTAGTTTAATAGAATCAGCCTTATGTAAAAAGCCAGTGGCTCATATTACAAATTACCTGGCTTAATACTTCTTTTACGCAGACCTTGGATGACCCCAAGTGGATTCACCAGGGATAGTAGCAGTGAAAAAGCATGCAGAGAATGGGAATTGACCGGCACACACCACTAATCAAGCAGAGGTCATGCTAGCAACCCTGCTATTACAGTCTGACCTCTGATTTCACCAATGGCCCACTTTAACCACGGCCTCTAGTGACACTTCTCATCGCCTCTGACCACTCTAGTGTCATATCAGTGTGTTTTCGCCTGTAGAACAGATATTTATTGTTGTTCTCTCATTACTCTCTCTGCTTGGTGAAATCTCCTGTGCATGCCTGCATCATGCCAAATCAAATACCCAGAAAAGCCTCCAATCATTTCGCTGCAAGCCAAGTGAATGTGTGTTTATCAGCAGACGTGTAGATGTGCTGTAGTGTTTTGAATGTCGAAGTTGCAGTTGAAAGAAATTGGCTCAGAGCCTGGGATACAGAGCACAGGGTGTCTTTGTGTTGTACTGCCAATTTTGTTTAGCTGTTGTGTGTGTCTCTGTTTACATTTTGGGAAATTGACCAACCTTGTCTGCAGTCAAAGGACTTTCCACGTATCAGCTGGACTTCCCTATTACAATTACATAAAGCGATATGTACAATTAAACAAGAGTCATTCAAACCAGCTGTGTACACATTCCAAACCAAAGACGACATTTTTGGGGATCTCACTTGAGATTTTCTTTTTTCCCATCTTAAACCTATAGTCTTAGCTGTCTGTATTAGCGTTGTCTAAGCAATCATAATGCGTCTTGCCCGTCTACTAGGATATGAGACGGATATACGAGGGATATGAAGTGGGTTTTTTTTTTTTTTTTTGTCTGTACACACAACCCCTTGGGCAAAGATTGCAAAAATTAAGAGAGTGGGTTATTGTTGGTCAAGCAAGCATGTTTCAAGCTAGGTCGGCTTTTTCCCATGGCTGTTGTGTCATTGACGATATAGTTCACCCAAAAATTACAATTGATCTTATCATTCAAACCTGTATGAATTTCTTTTTTTTTTTTTTTTTTTTTTTGTTCTGTGGGTAATAATAATGCTCTCGTGATTTTTGACCTTCATATAGTGGAAGACAGTGCGTCACCAAATGGTTAGCAACCAAAATTTCTTAAATTTTGCCAAAAGAAAGTATTCAAGTTTAGACAGGATAAGGAATACTGATAAAAATGACGCATTTTCTATTTTAATATATTTTAAAATATTTCGGATTATTTGATGAGTAGAATGTAGTTCAAAAGCTAGGCATTTATTTGGGGGGAGTCCTGAAAAAAAATTCTGAATACAACTATTCATTATATTTGCTTTTGTTTAAAGATTTAACATTATTAAAAAATGCTAGATTTTCCACATACTGTACATTATTGT
The DNA here is from genome assembly GCA_018155175.1 of Sinocyclocheilus anophthalmus. Classification (NCBI taxonomy): domain Eukaryota; kingdom Metazoa; phylum Chordata; class Actinopteri; order Cypriniformes; family Cyprinidae; genus Sinocyclocheilus; species Sinocyclocheilus anophthalmus. The sequence continues at coordinate 553,679 of JADLZN010004800.1, forward strand.
TTCTCCTCTATGCCCCGACCTTTCTGAAACGCGTCGATTTTTAAAAAACTCATCGGTCTGAAAAGCAAGGTGCCGTTTTTCTATGATATGGCCAGCTAACAAGTGCGTTAAGTTGGCGGAATACCTCAAGCGTGTGACGGAAATGTTTCACCCCTACCATATTGTGATGATGCCCTGTCAGGCCGGAGCGATGATTCAAAAATATGAAAACCCATTATAAACGAGGCATTCGTTGCATCCAGTGGGGACATAATTATGGATTATAATGACTTATACTGTCTTTTTACGCGTTGCATCGTGCCACGTAAACATAAAACTATGTCTGCATTAGTGATCGGAGAAATGACAAACAACAAGAACTACTCTACACTGACCCCCCAAAATTTTGTACATGTAAACTTTAAATATAAAAAAAACTTACAGTCTGTGAGTCAGAAAAGCCGGTATTGTAGTCTACTCTCTCAGGATCAGTAAACAGTCCTCCCTAAAATGCTGCATGCACACATCTGAATATTTGGGTTGAAGTGTTCTGAAACAGTGTTGTAAATACAACTTAACCATTGATTTTTAGTCGTGTCTTCTTTTGGAAGATAAAACAAAGTAGTTTTGCTTTCACAACAAAAAACACAGCGGCCTAGCATGAGGGCAAGCCTCAGCGGTGCAGCGGCGGCGACGCCTAGAGTGAGAGCCAGAGGCCGGCGGGCTAGAGGTGAGAACGGCGAGGACCTAGAGTGAGCAGGCGGGGCGGGCTTTTTTTTTTTTTTTGGTTTTTTCTTTTTTTTTTTAGAGAACGGCTTACGGCCTGACGTATTCGACGAAGGAGGCTTGCGGCAAACACATGTGACGACCCGGGGCTGGACTCCGCTTTGTCCACGGTGAAAGCCGATCCGGCGATCCACAGCGCAAAGTTGTTGTATTTCCTCAGCAACCAGCATGGATCAGCTCCAGGCATGACGAAGCAGATATGTCCTCTTTTGGAAGGCCAAACAAGTAGTTTCGCTTTCACAACTAAACAAACAGCATCTCCACAACATGGCGCTGGCAGCAACAACAATACTACAGCGAAAATAAAAAGTTACCCCTTCTTTCTTTGCGTGAACATTTGGGCGGCGTTATGCAAATCTTCCCAGATAGTGACGTAGGTATGTGGGGGCGTGTTAAAACGAGCCGTTTTAGGTAGGTGTGGCTGACTCTTAACTTTTATAAAGAATATCTCTTTGGATTTGAAACTTTAGTCTTTGCAACTTTACAGATCTTCTTTATGCACCAAGAGCTTGTAACACTCCAAAGAGAAAGGAAAAATTTAAATCGCATTATATGACCCCTTTAACATATTATCTTATGCCAATTTTGCTTCTCAGTACCTATTGTTTTTTTTCTTTTGGGATGCTTGATTTTCTTACTAGAAAACAATATAATAATCCTGATTAAGAAAATTATTGTTATTAGGGGTGCACTGAATGGTTAGAGGGGCCTGGCCCCTTGAGCTAGAAACTAAATTAAATTATCACAAACAAGATTAGTCAACAACAGACCAATGCAAAGAGAGAAACACATAACTCATCTCTGAAGGGGAACAGCAAATCCCTGACATACCTCTCTATTTATCCTCCCCAAAGGGATTAGTCAAAGCCACAAATGAGATGCAAACATCCTTTTTGAAAGCCAGACCTAAACTACATTGCATGCTCTGTGCATGCATGAATTGTGAAGCTCATCATGACTGCACTAAAACAACAGGAATGCTTAATGCATGGAATCAAAGTGTGGCAGCTGGTTGTATGTGAATTATTGAAACAAGTCGAACGGACATCACTTGAACAGACTCTGACACAAACCTGTTCCCCCAGGCTATTTAGTTTATGAAGATGTGCTACCTGCCATTTATCTTCTTCCTACAGATGATTCTGACACCATAACTTAAAGGAACAGTTCACCCAAACCTTACACAAATATACAAAATATAGTGGAAAAAGCAGCATTAAACTTCCTTTTCCATTTTTTAGAAAGAAAAAAAAGTAATTAATACACGAGTTTAAATTAGTAAATATTTAGCATTTCTTTGCATTTTGCATCTAATTACAAATAACAATAATCATAATAAAAACATGTTAAGTATACTAATCTATCTCATGGACAAACCTTTATATACAAGTATGACATGCTGGAGGTTTCAAACAAAATGGTGACACCAAAATTTCAGAATGTTGACTAGCCCCCTTGTGCCAATACATGAAGAATGGGCAGCCTAAAGGATTATTGATCCTACAATAGTTTCATCCCACCCACAGTGAACCAAGACTGTTTGGATCAGTGTTACATCAGGTTAGAGAAGGGAATTCTGAAAGGAACATCTCCAGAATTAGCAACGCTTGATTTCACAACAACTGACGTGTTTCATCTTAGTATACAAATCTTTTGAATTTGAATGCAAACTCACTGCTGGTTTGAACAGACATGTTTTTGATGTGGAGATGGACGTGCTGTGGTGCCTTTCGACATTACAAAGCTAAGAAGGGCATTAATGAGATCAACATCAGAGTGTCTCAGGCTCAGCTATCTGAATAAATTGGTATGAAAAGGCAGCCAGAGGTCACAGCAGGACTGGCAAATTAGTGAGACATTTCACATTATACTTTGTCACATTGCCTCATGAACCCTGTGAAAAAAAAAATCTAAGGTTTTAGATTTTGTTGTTCATTATTTTTTGACATTCATTGCTGTGCAGTCATGAAATTACACGCTGCAGGGAGCCCAAGATTTTTGTTAATTTTATGTGACCAATGTATAGTCAAATTTGTATTTGACTATACAAATATGTGAAGAAAATGTAAGAGTTATGATGTATTTCAGGCTCTTTATTATTCAGGTGCAGTACACTGTCATGTCTTGCTTTCTCTAGATCTAAAATGTCAGAAAATGTCAAGATTTTCCCATAGCACAACACTGTTGTTTTAACAGCTTAAGATCTAGAGTCGTATAGAAGGTTTATCCCCTCAAGTCAAATCCATGATGCTTTCACACTTGTCCTGAATCAGCCATTAATAATTCCTGAGGTGTCACACTGTCTTAGGAATTGAATGAATCATCAGAGGCTTTCACAATGTGGAAAAAGTCTTTGACCGTATATGGGTTGCATTATATACCAAGGGAGCTGCAGATGCTCAAGGGAAATCAGTCTGAGAGCATCTATCTTTAGCACTTATAATGTGAGACAGAGATGCTACATTCAGAGAAAAGCGCCATGTGTGCTCAACTTCATCAGTCATAAAGATTGGATGTGAAGTGTTATGTCAGATTGCAGTGATGAAGCTTTATTTTTATACTGAAGAAACTTTTTTCTTGTTTTCCACTAAAAATATCTGAACATCCCATACCACACAGAAAAAAACTTACATTTAAAGAATAATTTATAGAAATAAATACTCAAATATAGTTCCATAAAAATCCAAAATGCATTTATTTGTCTTATATTAAGACGTGGCTCGCGCACAGTATAAAAAGAAACCATACAATTCTTATTTATGATATGCTTGATTGACTATTTTTCCTTTCTTTGAAATTAAAAAAGTACAGTAATTAATTAAAAAAAAATAAATAAATCAAAATGAATGCAGTCTTTGTGAGCATAATAATAGATTTCATAGAGATTCCCATCTCATCATTCAAAATAATCGGCCTATCTAAACGACCAAAACACAATTTGTTACAGTGTCCATTTATAAGTCCTCAGCTATTGTGGATTTTAACAGATTCTGCTTTCCCCTTCTTACTCTAAAATAATATTACAGCAATCCCTAAAAAGGAAACAGGCACTTCCTACAATGGCATTCCGCTTATCATCTCAATCTATTACATTCACAGAGTTCAACAAAGTTTGGCCATGTTCCCAATATGTGTGGTCACTGATAGGGACGTGAAGAACTACATGGCATAGACCTTAACAACAGGAAGTGGAGGAGATAAATTCAGCAGATGCTGTAACCCTAGCCTCCTATCGCATTAATGTATGCCACACACAATGTCCTGCACAGAAGACTGAACCAATGATCTAAACAGGCATACAGCACAATGGAGCAGAGCTACAGAACACAGCTTTTTGCTCTTTTCTTTTTTTTCTAGAGCAAGCAAATTAATGGTAGTGACCAAATGTACTGTATAACATGAACTTTGGCTTGGGAGAACCCCATTTCTGCGAACGGTTTATTTTCTTTTTCCAAATACTGTTATATGAAGAGTGTCTGTCACTACATGGTCGACGTGCAGGATTCCTCCTCTTGTGATTATCTTGGGTGGATCAAGCTTCTGTTTGGAACAGGAGATGCAGCCTATTAGTCAGCCTGTGTTTAGCTTCTTCAACCATTGCGTAGGTTGAAGAATACAGCATGGCAGGGTTATAGGTTTTTAATGGCTTGTGAAGCACTTTTTGAGTTTTTTTTTTAGTGATGTTTAGTAATCTCCTTAAATGGTCTCCTACTGCATAGTGCTGATTATTTGTTTATGTACAGCAAGTGCATTTTTATGGGGGTCATGCCATAAAGAATAAAATTTTCCTTGATTTCCTTGTCGTTTCAGAACTCAAAACATCCTCCCTAGTGCAAAAAGAGGATTTATGGAAACCGAACCACACACACACACGCACACACGCACGCACACACGCACACACGCACACACACACACAAACCCACTAAAACTAATGCAGCTTTGTGACATTACATGGTTTAAAGCAACTGTATGTAGTTTTGTGGGTTTTTTTGCGACTTTGGAGCCCCCTAATGTTTAGTAAGTGGAATTCACTGTCGTAATTACAACCATGCATTTGTTGCTGCCATAAAGCAATCCGCCATTCCCTAACATAGGTTCACTTTAATGCTGTGGCAGCGGTCGCTATGGGAACATCTTCAGTGTGACGAATGTCTGAAGCCCTTGTACCATCACGCCAATTCATTGGCCAATAGCGCTTTAGTACCGCCCCGCGCATTCGTTGCGTATGCTCATATCAGTGTGCTGTGAGCCATTTCATCAAATTTCATTTCCTTCAGGAAGTGGATTATCTGTTGCCCGTGGGAAAGCATACTTTCGTCGTGTTCTCAGCTATTTTCTTTCAGAAAAGAGCCGTTTACTCCTCTTCAGCGGACACCATGAGCTACAGGAGATGCATCGAGCCGTGTGACAGGTTCATCGCAGGAGAAGACACTCATGACAGGTGCTTGCTATATTTGGGCCTACACGCTCAAGCGGAGTAACGGTTTCTGTTGTTACACGCAGATAACTACGGGCTAAAATATTTATGCGGATCGAGATCCTGGCTTCTTCCATAAGAAGAGGCCCTCACCGCGTTTCTACACCCTCCTCAGTTGCCGAGGTGCCTCACGAGACTGTAGCTTGGAGTGACGCATGCAAGCCAGAGCTCATGGAGAGCGAGACGACAAGAGTGTTCTCCCTTCCTCTCGCTGTCGGCCGACCAACATAGTTAAAGGTACGAGGCGCTATCCGTGGACCTCCGGTTGTCTTTGTCAATATGATTTATGGTCTACTCCAGGAGCTCGTAATGCGATTGTTTCAGTTGTGAACCATATGACGAAGATGTGCTGTGTATGAGCTCACGTATTTAAGAGTATTCTTACAGCAAACTATAACATATTGAGCAGACGGGTTTCGATAGCTCTCTATTTGCACGCTGGCACATATGCAGCATGTTCAATTTGACTTGGGCACTATGCTTCCAACTCTTGTTCAACTCTTGTTGACTCTTTGGCGCGTCATGCTACCAAGCATTAGTTTGCCGACTAATTTCTATTTCTTTCAGCTCCGCGGCTGCATTGAGCTGAAATAAATAAGTGTACGAGCTCATGTATTAAGAGTATTCTTATAGCAAGCTATAACATAGTGAGCAGACAGTTTTTCCTATCTCTCTCAAACGTTACTTGCTATGCTGCACTAATGCAGACACGTTCATTTGATTTGGCACTTATGCTTCCAACTCTTGTTCGTGTACTGTTTTTAAGGCACGAACTCTGAGGAGTCTTGCAGCAGATATTTGTTGTGCACTATGTTTTTGGCGCATCATGCTACCAAGCATTAGTTTGCTGACTAATTTCTATTTCTTTCAGCTCCACTGCTGCTTTGAGCTGGAACAAATTAGTGGGCAAGCTCAAATATCTAGAGTAATTCCTATGGCAAGCTGTTTAACACCTAATGCCATAGTGACTCTGGCTGCAGGCTGAGCAGGGGTTTTCCTGTCTCTCTCTACTTCTGCACTGCATTAATGAAGGCACGTACATTGATTTGGCGCTTATGCTTCCAACTCTTGTTCACATGACTGCTTTTGGGCGCAGACTCTGAGTTCAGCAGATGACATTTTGTCGTGCACTATGGTTTTTTGGCGCTTCATGCTACCAAACACTAGTCTGACCTACTAATAATTATTGTTATGGTAAAATGTTATGGTATAATTATTGTTCTTGTTATGATAAAAAATTAAATAGTGGACTCTGTTCTATAGAACTGTGTGAATGACTTCTCGTGTAAGAGTAATTTCTTATGGCAAGCTATAAATGCTCACCATTGTCAGCCTACTTGATTGATGCGGCGCTTCTGCTACCAACACTCGCTTCACATGACTGGCTGCATTGTGACTCCACGTATTCAGTACCAAGCCAGTGTTTGCATGACTAATTACTATGTTCTTGTCAGCTCCGCTGCTGATGACGATGGAAATTTTCAGTGAATGTGGGCCAAACTAAAGCGTGGGTTTGCATTCTGTCAGCTGTTCCGCCACTTGTTGCATTTGGATGATTTTGACCGTTCTCGCCGCCTTATGCTTTCGGAGATGAGAGATAGCCTAAGACCATGGTGGCGGCGTGCATGTCAACATCACACAGCTCCAGTCTGTGGTGGTGCTGGCTGCCTGATTTTTGGATCTATTCCCTGTTTCAGAGGTTTTTCCCACAAACTGGGTGTTGAGGCCTCACTGAAGGAGGATCACGTCTGTTCGTATGGTACCACCGATTGTATGTTGACTAGTTGCGTATTTGGATTTGCGTCACTAATCTTGTGCTTGAGTAGAAATTTATGCATGCTGACGCAGGGTGTCATCCTGCTCTATCTGAACCACGATTGGTCGAGACCATTGATCAGGATCTGTGGACTAACAATCTGCACTCCAGATACTCAAGAGAACAGGAAGTTCCGCCATGGTTTGCTCGTTGGAATTAAAAGCTTGGCTAAATCTGTATCTTCCATTTGAACTGGCATCGAAGCAAGGTGAATGTGAAGTAGTGGCCCCTCGGGTCGGCTCAGGGTGTCTGGTTTCGAGTAATCGGAACGCATCCGGAATGGTCATTAGCTTAATACATAAGCCGTTTGAGACGTTGGCAGGGTGCCTGGCACTCAAAAGTCTTATCCTAATTGAGGGGTTGTCACATTTAGGGCAGAATGGCAACCACGGCTCCCCCTGTGGACTTGGACAGGATTCCGTAAACAGGGATGGTTCAACGCATCTGCCCCTATGCAATGGTGGCGAGATGACACATTTTTGGCCCAGACCAAGTTATGTCGGTCAGAGCAGTCCATGTTTCCAGGTCACCTGAACTCAACGAGCGGCAATTTGGAGGGGAGAATGGAGATTGCACCCTAAGGGGTGAGTCTCATTTGGCAGCGATTCTTAACGCGCCGAGGCGAAGGAACTTGTGTGCTTCAAGCATGACTAGCATTGCTTCTATGGTTTTTCCCGGTCACCCCATCTATATGCGACGTATGGCCTAGAGTACGACACCAGGACAGTCTTTATGCCTTACTTGATGATCGTTTGCTACCAGCAGTTCTGTTCCAGAGGTACGGCACGACAGAGTGGAAAGTCTGCCATTGGTTGGCCCGTTCTGGCTCACTCAGAGTTGTTCTCACCGGATTAGTGTGTCTGTTTAGACGGCCCTCCTTGTGGACGTCTCCCCCCGGCCCAGACACTGATCGGACTAATCAGAACGGGGAATGATGGCACCCAACATTTCGGATTATGGGTTGCCGCCCCTGACGAGGGCGTTGATTCCGTGTTATGGTTTATCGGCAGCAATACCAACACTACTCTTCTGAATTCAGGGCTTCCGACATTTGAGCACGCTTGTATGCCCTCACGGGGAAGCGTTTTGCCTCTTGGTGTAGGCAACGCAATCTGGACCCAGTCCATTTCCCTGTAGTTCGATACTGAGTTTCTTCAGAGTCGCTGTAACGGGCCACTCCTTAAGTTATGTGGCAGCCAATTGCCCATGCCGCCCCCATGGTACCTTGGGTGTTCAGTTGGACATCACCCCTCTGGTTTCCCGGTTCATGCAGGGGGCGAGACGGCTTAGGCCTTTCCGCCCGGCACGTATTCCTTCTTGGAACTTCTTTATCTATCGTTTTGGAAGGCCTGGCAGGCCATCCATTTGAGCCATTTAAGTCCGAGTCAGATAACTCTGACTCTTAAGATGGCTCTTTTGGTGGCCCTATCCTCTCTTAAGGGAATTGGGAATCTGCAGGATCTTTTTATCAGCCCTTCTTATATGGAATTTGCCCTGGGCCTGGTTAAAGTCTTACTGTGACCTAGGCCTGAGTACGTTTCTAGGTTGCTTCGACTTGGTTTTGCTTTCAGCAAGTGGTTGGAGGCATTCTCCCCTGCTGATGCGGGGTCAGATAGTGATGTACAACTTCTGAGTCTTGCCTGGTGAGGGTGTTGAAGATCTATGTTGACCTCACAGCCCAGTGGTGTGGATCTGACCAGTTGTTTGTATGTTTGGTGATAAAAACAAAACAAAGGAGCTGCCATCACTAAACAGAGAATGTATCATTGGATAGTGAAGGCTATCTCTTGGCTTATGAGGTGCATGATTTGACTTCGCCACTAGGGGGTGCATGCTCATTCACGAGAGCAATGGCTTCTTCTCAGGTTCTCTTTAAAGGGTCTTTGTTGAAAGAAATCTGTCTGCGGCGGGATGGTCCTCTCCCAGCACTTCGCCAAGTATACAGTCTGGACGTAAGGTTGGCTCCTGGCTCCCGGGTCTTTTCCGATTGAGCAGATGCTTTCCCTGGTCTTCCAGCTATCTGAGCATTGAATTGACCCTATGAAAGGGAATGTCTCGGTTACGTATGTAACCTTGGTTACTCAAGTCCTTTGATGCACTCTTGAGGTCAATAAACAAAAGGGATTTAGAATGATATATGCCCCCCCCCCAAAAGAAAACAACTCATAGACATTAAGCCAATTCGGGTTGGGATTTGGTGACAATTTTTTTTTTTTTTTTTTTTGTAATTGTTTTGGTGTTTCGGACACTCTCTATTTAAGTGATTTAACACATTTCTTTCTACTTTTCCTCCCTCATTCTTTCCATTTCTTACCATTTTTTCTTTTTCCGCTTTATAATTTACTTTTTACTTACCTTAAGTTTTCTTATCTATTTTTGATCCTGTCTTCATAGAGATGCGCATAACTGACTGCAATTCTATATCAGGCTTGGTCAACAGTGCTGCACAGCACTGTGCGTCTTCTCCCCTTAATCATCTTTCGATCTCTCTTCATTCCTTTTTAAATTGAAGAAAGTTTTGTATTATATATGGTCTTCGGTTTGTTGCAATTAATAGATTTTCTTGTTCTCTTTTTAACCCCTCCATAAAATAAAAAATAACATTCAGCTCTTGAGCGTCGTCTATATGTAAATGTATATAAAATTCACAGTGTTTCTCAATTTCTGGAAGACAAATGCATTCCTTTGTGTTTACCTCTCTGCACTTAATTCAATAGATAATTTTTTGCGTATTTGAGTGCATGGAATCATGAGTATTATCCTTCACTTTTAAAATGAATTTTTATTTCTTTAGTTCCCTGGATATAGGTTACAATCCAATACTTAAGGTACACAGAGATAGACAAAACTGTTCTTTCTTTGACAGGATATACCGTTTTGAGTTTCGTGTAAGGACCCGAATGTAATGTTAGGTATTGGTTACACTATTGATTTCTTGTGTACCTCATTCCACAGAATAATGATGGGATCTGGAATCAATCTTTATGAATTTCTGTGCAACAATTTATTGCACACATTAGAATGAATGAGAAATGAGAACAAACTGAAAGGGAGACTTTGGAATAAAAGCACTCACAGGCAGATAAAATGAATATAAAACATTAGAGAAAGATAAACTTGAGTATTTTTGTGACCATCATGCACTAAAGTGTAATTTTACATAAACAGGTCCAAAAATAACAACTGCTGTTGCCCCAAAAGACCCAACGGGTCCCTGGGGTCCTAAACTGCCAGCTCCAGGGAACCAGAGACAGCACCTTCAACAGGATAAAGACTTTACCAGGTCCCTTGGAAACTTTGTACTCAGTGCTCAGACCAGACCTCAGGGTCCGGAACTCCTCAAGTCAAGACAAATGGTGTTAAGGTATGTATAACTTGAATAATAGTTCAAAAAGAAAGTTACTGCAATGGTATTTTAATCAACAGTGGAGTAATTATACCACATTATCTTCCACAAATCAATTCTACCTCTGAATTATTTCTTCTTGGTTGATACTGTTTGTTATATTTTCAGAAATGAATTATATTTTTACTGTCTTTTCTTAGAGTGTACTTTCTGAAGAATGTGGAATGTAAGGGAGGAAAACAGGTAATAGCTCAAGGGAATCATTTAAGATTTTAAAGGGAATTTGGACAGAATCACTGTTTTACGGCTGATCACTGAGTCGGCCAGCGATATTCCTGATAAGAGCCTACAACACACAACCATAATATCCCAAATATAATGTTAGGTTTCGTGGGTGACAAATTCACAGCATATTTCCCTGGAAATGAACGTTTTTACTGTAACAGTTACACAGTAGTTATGTATTTTAAAGTTGCATTATGGGGAAATAGCCTCTTGGAGCACTTAAATTACAGATTTTTCATTCCTGAAACTCCAAATACAGTAAAAAAAAACTGAGCGTGAAACCGGACAATGCCAGAAAAGGCTTTTTTTTTATGCCTGGAGAAAGCGAAGAATAAGGAAAAAAGGAAGAGGGACCAACACCTCTCAGCTGCAAATGTATGCTACAAGATTCGGCTGTTTCGTACATTTTAAGTAAGAGTAGTTTAGGGTAGTGGTTGGGTTTAATTACAAACCCGATTCCAAAAAAGTTGGGACACTGTACAAATTGTGAGTAAAAACAGAATGCAATGATGTGGAAATTTCAAATTTCAATATTTTATTCTGAATACAACATAGATGACATATCAAATGTTTGAACTGAGAAAATGTATAATTTTAAGGAAAAAATAAGTTGATTTAAAATTTCATAGCATCAACACATCTCAAAAAAAGTTGGGACAAGCCCATGTTTACCACTGTGTGGCATCCCCTCTCTTTTTATAACAGTCTGCAAACGTCTGGGGGACTGAGGAGACAAGTTGCTCAAATTTAGGAATAGGAATTTTGTCCCATTCTTGTCTAATACAGGCTTCTAGATGCTCAACTGTCTTAGGTCTTCTTTGAAGTGACATGTGACATGTGGCCAAGTATGGTGACCCTTACTCTGAATTAGTGCTCTGCATTTATCCAATCCAAAGTGCACACACACAGCAGTGAACACACACAACCGTGAACACACACCCGGACCGTAGGGGCATCCAGTATATGCTGCGGGCGGGCCGGGGGCGCATAGGCTGGGGGTTCGGTGCCTGCTTCAAGGGAACCGCTTGTCGTGTATTGAAGGTGGGACTGGAGGGAGAGCGCTGTACAGTGTTGTTGCAGAACTACCCCCCACCTACAATCCATTGCACTGGTACGTAGACTCGAACCCAACAACTTTTGGGTTATGAGTCGACTCCTCTAGACTAACTGAAGGGCCCGCTTCGCCGTTTGTCGCATCTTCCTCTTTATGATTCGCCAAATGTTTTCTATGGGTGAAAGAACTGGACTGCAGGCTGGCCATTTCAGTAACCGGATCCTTCTTCTACGCAGCCATGAAGTTGTAATTGATGCAGTATTGGTTTGGCATTGTCATGTTGGAAAATGCAAGGTCTTCACTGAAAGAGACTACGTCTGGATGGGAGCATATGTTGTTATAAAACTTGAATATACCTTTCAGCATGATGGTGCCTTTCCAGATGTGTAAGCTTCCCATGCCACACGCACTCATGCAACCCATACCATCAGAGATGCAGGCTTCTGAACTGAGCGCTGATAACCACTTGGGTTGTCCTTGTCCTCTTTAGACATGGCGTCCCAGTTTTCCAAAAAAACTTCAAATTTTGATTCGTCTGACCACAGAACAGTTTCCACTTTGCCACAGTCCGTTGCATTAGCCTTGGCCCAGAGAAAACGCCTGCTCTTCTGGATCAGGTTTAGATATGGCTTCTTTTTTGACCTATAGAGTTTTAGCTGGCAACGGTGATTGGCACGGTGGATTGTGTTCACCGACATTGTTTTCTGGAAGTATTCCTGAGCCCTTGTTGTGATTTCCATTACAGTAGCATGTATGTGATGCAGTGCCATCTAAGGGCCGAAGATCACGGGCATCCAGTATTTCCGGCCTTGACCCTTACGCACAGAAATTGACCTCGATGGTCGTGTGCCGCCCGGTGATCTTGTATTATGGCACTGGAGCTGAATGATAACTCAACTCTTTGCAGTTTTTTCTCGAGAAAACTCCTTTACTGATTATTGCTTCAATATTTTTGCGGCAGCTTGGGGGAATTGGTAATCCTATGCACATCTTGACTTCCTGAGAGACATGCCACTCTGAGAGGTCTGTTTATACCCGATCATGTTGCCATTGAGCCTAAGAGGGTCAAATTGGTCTCCAGCTGTTGTTAATGTCATGTACTTTCTACGGCTTTATTGTACCTGTAACTTTTTTGGAAGTGTAGCTATCATGAAATCCACAATGAGACAATTTTGAAGGCATTTCAAAATGTGTCACTTTCAACATTTGATATGTTATCTATATTCTAATGTGAATAAAATATAAGTTTATGAGATTTGTAAATTATTCCATTCCTTTTTTACTAACAATTTGTACAGTGTCCCAACTTTTTTGGAATTGGGTTTGTAAAAGCAAAATAATAAAAATAAAACGCTGACATTGCACAACGCGCAGTTTCCTCACGGTGTTCGTTGGTAGAGAGGGGAAAACTAATTTGAGAGTGAAGAGAACTTTCTGTGCAAAAAAAGATCTTTCTTTCTTTTCTTTCCTTTTTTGTAGAAAGTTTCACCATCAAAGTGCGAACATAAACAGGTCTCTGTCTTCGTTTTGACCACGTCGGTAGCAGGTGAGTTTTTATGTGAACTTGTATGAAATTGTTGGCCAACAAACTGAGTTTTTAATGGTACAGCTGTGTAATCTCTTGGCATTACCCATATATAAGTGTATTGTACAGCATGCATTTACTGCTAGCGTAAAACCCGCAATGTTCGTCAGCAAACACCGTTTATTAATCATGCCAAAGCGCACCGTCACGGTTCCCTTTCATGGGAACTTCGAACTGCGTCCTCTAGGGGTCGCTATGGGGAACGCTTCGTCGTGACCTGTGTCTGAAGCATACAATGAAAAAACACCAACTCGTTGGCCGGGCGACAGCCATGACGTCACTACCGTAGCGCACAGTAAAATCGGTGGACGGAGAGCTACATCATTTCTCTTCTTCGTCTTCTGACTTGTTCGGTTGAAGCGGCAGGTTTCAAGGAAAACGGAAGAGCTATCTATTTATTATGGCGGAGAGCATAGTAGAGCATTTAGAAAGTGTGTGCATCCGTGTCAGCGGTTTCTGACACCCGATGATTCACACGATCTATGCTTTGTTTGTTTGGGCGAGGAGCACGCATGTGATGTCCTCGAGGGGGCAATCTGTGTGCATTGCGAGTTTTTTCCAATGAAAAACCTCCGTTCTCGTTTGTCTCTCTTTTCAAGAAAAAAGGGGCAGCCATCTGCTTCCCGCGATACAGGACCCGCCGCTGCTGAGGCACGGAAGAGAATGAGCTCGTGGGGATCTCAGGTGGCCCTGGCCGATGAGTTTAGAGAGGGGCTTTCCTTCTCACGCTCATCGGCGGGGGGCGAGTGACAGCCACTGGAGGATGATGTTCTCTTTTTAACATCATCTGATCCAGGGGCCAGTCCTCTGCTGGGTCCAGCCCAGGAAGAGAAGGAAATGGATGAAGAGAGCGAAGAAACTGAGGCTGAGCCTTCTCAATCCTCCTGCCCTGCGTATTATGAGCTCTTAGAGGTTATGGATAGCGCCACGGCAAGACTTGACTTGCCATAAAAGCGGACTAAGGAAGTGGCGTCGCGAATTCGTCTCGACGAACGTTATCTTTCTGGACATAACCCTCCAGCTCAGGTGAGCCTTACTTTTCTTCCTGATCTCCATACTGAGATCGAGAAGGGATGGAAGAAAGCGTTTTCTCACGCAATCCATCGGTTTCAGCATACGTGATGCGGAATAGCGATGGCGAGGTTTGCGCGAAAACGGCTTATGACGATGAATGCCCCTGTAGAGAGATAGCTAGCTATCTCTCTATGGGAGAGACATCATCTCTCAAAAATCCCTCCTTGCCATCCATGCCCTCTTCAACGATACTCTAAAATGAATGGCAAGGATACGCTCGCGCAGGCAGGGCTGTCTGTTAGACGTGCAACAGCTGGCAGGTGTCCAGAAGGCATGACCAGCTGATCTGCTTGAAGACCTGGATAAGGACGAGGGCCTTTCTTATGATGAGAGGGCTGAGTTACGCCGCCACCACGGATCTTGCTCTTTGAGTGCTCAGCTAAGCAGGGGCATCTGCCTGAGGCCGATCTATGGCGAAGCCGAGGATAGGTAGTAACGGAGAAGCAGCAGCTGGTGGGTTTAACCTGGCAGACATCGGGAACGAAAGAAACCGGGGTTGTCTTATCGAGTTGTTTTGCCGGAGGTTCGCCCTTGAACGTTTTGGTACAATCCGTTGGATGAGCAAAAGGGAGTCGTCGGGGAAGAAGTTCAGGGAAGGGAAGAGGCGGGTCTCACGCGGCTTTCAAAAACCTTATTCCACGAAGGTCCAGGTCTGAGCCGGAACAACCCAGGGGTCCTAGCCCGTCTTGGTTTGAGGATTAGAGACTGGCTCAGAAGGCTAGTGTCGTGACTCGCGCTCCTCCTCCGCCTGCGGATAGGGGTAGTATCGTGGGTCAAAGGGAGGTAGGTAGGACCTGAGGGATGTGATCCAGACAAGGCTTCAGCGCTTTCGTCCGGATCAGAGTAACACTTAGGTATCCACTCTTTCCCTCAGGGGGTAACATCTACCCTTTTCTTCCCCTTCAAAATTCCCCTGTAACCACCATATCTCCTGCATAACAGTTCTTCGGACCTATGCATTTTTGGTTGGCCTTTAGCGTTATATTAAATAACCCCTTACTGAAGGTCGGTCTAGAGGCTTTTACGGAACAGAAAGCTCAACGCGGGAGCGTGGGGGTGGGTGAGGCAGACGATCATGTGTAAATATATGTATTGTATATCAGTAGGCTATGAAAACTGGTGGTTGTGTGTACCGGATGCTAGTTTATGGCAGTGTTTCCAGGGCTGGGTTCCAGAAACCGGAAGTGGTGCTCGACTTGTGCGTGTGAGTCACTCGCGAGTCATGTCCAGACGGTAAGTCAGGGTTTCGGCTTCATACTTTCCTGGATCATGTGGCCATAACACATGCTTCTGCGGGAGTTTTGTGATTATCCGGCCCCCGGTGTCACTGCAAAAAATTACTGGACGTCCGGGCTGGGGTTTACGCTCTCATGCTACCCTGACTGGTCTACCGTACCTGGGTCGCCCTGAGGGGCTTTTTCCGGACACCAGGCTCACCCTTGGGCATCCCCCCCCTCCCATTGAGGGGTAGTGTGGAGTATGATGTTTTCGTATCGACGTAATCCTCTTGAGGAGGTTAGATTCTGCTCATGGTGTCCTGTGGTAGTATGAGACATGATCCCTTTTATCAAAAGGGTTACTGGAGAATGAGGGCTGGTAGACGGAGTAGGCTAAACCCTGGAGTTGATTTTTCAATCATGTGCAGTTCCCAGCCCCACCGGCGTTTTGGGTGGGTTGTTTGTGCTCCTCAGACCAAGATAAAATACTGCTAGCGTTCCTTCATTGGCACCTGCTGTTAGGACTTGAGCCTTCTCGCCTGAGAACTAGGTTGTGTTGCACCACACAGCTACGTAAACTGTGTAGCGTTCCGTTTGCGAAATGTGCAGGTCGAGACAAGGTATCGGTTTGAGAATATGAAGTGTGTGGCTCTCAGTGATGAAACGGCTAGCTGTTCCCCCTGGGGAACATGCTGTAGGGTGAGTCCCTCTCATTAGAGTGGACATGTTGCCCAGCGACAGATTGTATGGCTAGCCACTCCAGTTATAGCGGGATCTAGCGTGGGGGAGTATTGTTCATATAGCTGCCTTTCAGAGGTTGCCACGAGAAACCCGAGGGATGCAAGTGGAGGAACGTTATGCTTTGCACTGTTCTAACCTCACATAGCTGGTAAGGTGCGCACGTTGATGCTGTGCCACTTTCGACAGCCACTTGATACGGGGATGTTGGGTGGGGGGGTGGGGTGTGGGTGTGGGTGGTGGGGGGGTGCCCCGTGAGCGCACCCGACGCCCCGCGACCGCAGACCTGCTTGGTGGGGCGGGCCACCGGGGGTCGGGGTGTGGGGGTTGGGTTGGCGCCCGAAGCCTGTGCCCCATTGTGTGTTTCTGTGTTGGGGGGGGAGCTAGTTTTGTAGGCGTTGCCCACGCCTGCGTTTTCGGGCTGGTGTCGTTTTAGGCTATTTTCTTGTTCGTTTTTTTTTTTTATGCTTTGCCCACTTTTCTAGAATCCTGTATGGTAAGAGTTACGCGCAAAGATTTTGTGCTCTTTTTGAGTGGTTTAAAACCACGGTTCCGCCTTGGGGAACCCTTCTCCTAGGTAACTCTGGCCCTCACTTAACAGGGTGCTACTAGGGCTCGGTGAGACGTCCTTCACCACAGGGCAAAGACAAACTTGCGGTAGCCCCTGTGTGACAGGCCAAGATTAGTATGATTCTAGGCTCTTGGTTGTATTCTCTTAAAGGAATCTATTTCTGATTCCAAGCTTTGAGCTCTACCCCGGGCCCAGGAGTCGGGCCCTAACAGGTAAGTATTTTGGGTATGTAGCCTAGGCCTTTGGCAGTAGGGAATAACGTCACTGACAGCCATCTAAACATCCCAGGGGCAACTCCCATAGCAATAAGGTAGAGTTGGTTCTTAGTGCTCGCCATGGTTCTGGCTTGCCCTCCCCTCAGCATGGCGGCGTGGGTACACCGTTCCCCATAGAGACCCCTAGAGGACACAGTTCAAAGTTCCCATTAAAGGGAACGTCTCAGATTACTTATGTAACCATGGTTCCCTAAAGAAGGGAACGAGACACTGCGTCCTCTAATTTTTTGTGCCATGCTGCGGACACAAGCTGCGAAGAGAAGAAGGGATGAGGGTGTCGGCCCACGGTTTTAGAGGCAGCGATTAGACTTGTAGTCGCACCGTAGTGAGTCATTGCGTCGCGCCGGCCAACGAGGGTGTTTTTTTGAATGTATGCTTCAGACACGAGTCACGATGAGGTTTTCCCCATAGCGACCCCTAGAGGATGTAGTGTCTCGTTCCCTACTCAGGGAACATGGTTACATACGNACAGGCTGCAGGTCGAGCCCCGTCTCGGTTTGAGCACTGAGTGTGTTGCTCCCTCAGCTGAATAACTGCTAGCTTTTCCACCATTGGAACATGCTGTGGTTGAGACTCATATCCATTGAGAGCTGGAGGTTCTCCCCCAGCTACAGATTTACTGCTAGCCACACCAGCATTATAGCCGTAGATATAGCGTATGGGGATACGCTATTTTTACTTTTATTTTTTAGGCTGCCTTTTCAGGGTGCCACGAGAAACCCTAGAACGGTATGCAAGTGTAGTGCACGTTATGCTTTGCCCACTTTTCTTAAATCCACATAGCTGGTAAGTGCGCACGATATGCTTTGCCCACTTTTCTAAAATCAACATAAGTGGTAAGTGTGTACGTTATGCTTTGCCCACTTTCTAAAAATCCTGTATGGTAAGAGATACGCGCAAAGACTTCATGCTCTTTTTGAGTGCTTTAAAACCCCGGTTCCGCCTTGGGCACCACTCCTCCTATGTATCCTCTGGATACCTACTTAAACAGGGGATGCTACTAAGGATCTGTTGAGACAGTTCCTTCACCACATGCAAAGACAAACGTGCAGTAGCCCCTGTGTGACAAGACAAGACTAGTATGATTCTAGACTCTTGGTCATATTCCCTTAAAGGAAACTATTCCTGATTCCAAGCCTTGAGCTCAACCCCGGGCCCAGGAGTCTGGCCCTAACAGGTAAGTATTTTGGGGTGTGTAACCTAGGCCTTTGGCCGTAGGGAATAAACGTCACTGACAGCCGTCTAACATCCCAGGGGCAACTCCCATAGCAATAAGGTAGAGTTGGTACTTAGTGCTCGCCATGGTTCTGGCTTGCACTCCTCTCAGCATGGTGGCGTGGGCATACCGTTCCCCAAAGCGACCCCTAGAGGACGCAGTTCGAAGTTCCCATGAAAGGAAACGTCTCAGGTTACTTATTTAACCAGGGTTCCCTGAGTAGGGAATGAGACACTGCGTCCTATAGGTTTCTTGCCATGCTGCGGACACAAACTTCAGACAAAGAAGTGAATGATGTGCGCTACCGGCACCTATTTTTTACTAGTTGCGACGGTAGTGACGTCATGGCAGTCGCCGGCCAACGAGTTGGTGTTTTTCAATGTATGCTTCAGACACGGGTTATGACGAGGCGTTCCCCATAGCGACCCCTGGAGGACGCAGTGTCTCGTTCCCTACTCAGGGAACCATGGTTACATAAGTAACCTGAGACGTTTTCGTGTATGCATGCACGTTCTTGGCCTCTCCGCACTTCACTTCAGCCGCACACGTATCGTTACCGCAAACACAGAAAGCGCGCAAAAATAGTGAACAAATCTGAACAACACAATCTGAATTCTAGATGCACCATGGAAGGCTGTAAGTTACAGTCGTGTCGACTATTCTCCAGCCTTTGTGAACACCTAAGATGACACATTCGAGATGGTAAAAAAAAACGGAATGTCCAGTTAGTAACAGTAACAAGTATTTTAGAGTGAAGTAATCATTTTCAGCACACCTTAGTAGAAAGCATAAATGTGAGTGAGAAATCTGTGTGGATAATAACGTTACTGCGCTTTCTGCTGCTGTGCCAGATGTGAATAACGTTACTGATGCAGCTGTCCTGTTGTTGATGGCCCACTTAAAAGAATGATTACTATAACTGACACTTAGGAAAACTGTGTGGTTTGTGTGTGTGTAGGTCACAACAACTTGGCAGATGCAAAGACCAGGCTTGACTTCTTTTACTCCAAGGCTGATCATGCTTGGTAAGATCTTTTAGTACATGATTTAGTGATGTTAAACGGATGATTTTTAAAAATAAACATTTAGTCACACTTTATTCATGGCTCTCTATGTCCAGCTTTCTACCTAACATCTCCTCAAATAAGTTTCGAATAACGGGGGTAAGTAAATGATGATAGAACTGTCATTTTTGGGTGAACTATCTCTTTGAACTCATCAGAAAGGCTCCAACATCGACATACTTTTACTGACACCAAAATCAAATGTGAAATGTTTTTCAAAGCTATAAATGACACAAGAAAAAAAAACATGAACACGATAAATTATTATAATTTTTTTTTTAGGAGATTAAATTCTACACAGCAAAAAAATGGATGCTGGCGATCGAAGGCAAAGTCTTCTTTCCTGTGATTGACCTACCAGATATGTCCTCTGCATTTGCTGTTCCCTTCGGTTGCTATTATGTGCATAACATCATGTACAAAGTGGAAGCAGCCACTACTTTGGAGTTTATTCAGATGTAAGTACATCTTGCAGTATGCTGTAATGTTAAGTAAACATTAAAGGGAAAAAGACGAATGAAAGCCATATACATTAGGGATGGTATGAGGGTGAGTAAGTGATGAGAGAATTTGCATTTTTGAGTGAACAATCCCTTAAATGGAATAGTCCACCCAAAAATGAAAACTGTCATAATTTACTCACCCTCATGTCGTTCCAAACCTGTATGCACTTCTTTCTTCTGTTTAACACAAAATGAGATATTTTGAAGAATGCTGGTGACCAAACAGTTTCAGTTCCCATTGACTTTCATTGTATTTTTTGTCCATATAATGGAAGTCCACAGGAACCGAAACACCAAAACGGGTCAACAACATTCTACAAAATATCTTCTTTTGTGTTCCACAGAAGAAGGAAGCGCATACAGGTTTGGAACGACATGAGGGTGAATAAGGGATTGTTCACTCAAAAATGCAAATTCTCTCATCACTTACTCACCCTCATGCCATCCCTGATGTATATGGCTTTCATTATTCTGTGGATCACAAACAGAGATTTAAAAAATAATTTAAAAATCCATCTCTGTAAGTCCATGTAATGCAAGTGGATAGGTCCCTCAAAGTTGACACTTTAAAAACCACACAAAGAAAGCACAACACTAATCTATGTGACCCCAGTGGATGAATCAATGTCTTCTGAAGCAAAACTATAAATATGTGTGAGAAAAATACTAATATTTTAAACATTTCAAATTATAAACCATTGCTTCCGGCCAACTGTCAAACATGGGTTCATGAGTTCACGCTTGACGTAAATATCAGCACATTGTGAAGCCTGACAAGCTTGTTGTGAATCTCGGCTGAGAAGTGATGAGAACGCACACAGGACCGTCACTTCTTTTCAGTTTCACAAGTGCTTAAATCAGTCAGATTAACATACAGAAAAATTTATAAACTAACAAATGTTTCAAACAGATTAAAGTGCAAAAGTATTATAAAGAACAATAGGTAACACTTTACAATAAAGAATCATTAGTTAACCTTATAGTAGACCGGTAAATAGATTGGGGAGATAAACCAGTTGAGAGGGGCAGTGTTTGAAATTTTAACCAGTTGATGGAAAGGTATTCTTAAAATTTATTCTAAAAATCTAAATTTGTAATAGAATTATTCACAGTAATTTTGAAGTGCCCACTATAACAATACCAAGATGTTCGTTATTGTGATAACCGTATTACCCACTATCGGTATGTTATTTTCATATATTGACATGGAGAAGAAAAAAGATTTTTACTTTCCGTAAGAATTTTCTAAGTTTTCATATCTTAATCAGTTAACGGAATAGTGCACTCAAACTGAACTTCTGTCGTCATTTACTCACCATTATGTTGACACCACACGGTAAGAATTTAGTTCATCTTTGGAAAAATAAAGCTAAAGCTTTTATTCCATTACAAACATTATCCTACAAAATACGGCAGTCATCAAACAAAGTAAACAGAATCTAACATGCTGAGACAAATAGGTGCTTAAACCACTCAAATCAGTTTGTTTGGTCCTTATTTTAAACAATGTCTTTATGCACTTTTGAAGCTAAAGACTGGTTGCCAACAAATTAAGACAGACTATGACTTCATTTGTGTTCTAATAATGAATCAGTTTTATGGGTTTTTAACAACATAAGATTTTCATTTTGACTGAATTAATGCTTTAAAAAGTCTTAACAAAGAAAATGAAATGGTCTTATGAATTATTTATTTTATGTGAAGGTTCATTGCAAGGATCAATCCTGTCAACAGCACGTGCTCTGCAAAATTCCAGACCAGCAAAAGAAGTGGGAAGATAGTGCAAAGGAGAAACTCTGGCCTGAACCCTCATTAAGGGTCCTCCTTCATTAAAGAGTTTGTGGATTTCAACTGGCAGCTTTGAAAAAAAAATAGTCCATGCTTCTTGTGTGTAACAAAAGTTTGAGTTCTTTTTGAAGATTCACTATCGTCACTATTCACTATCATCATAATATGTTGTGCTTAGGATAAATTTTAAGAATTTTTTCTAACTATAATAGTTAGAATAGTATGTAATGTATATAATAGTTTATAACAATGTTTTGTTTGAGTCTTAACTGAATCTGAAAATATTAAAATGTTATTGCAAGGACTACAATTGAACAATTAAAAAATTTAAAGTTATACAGTTGTCATTGCTTATTTTCATTGAAATTATATATTTTTCTTGTATTTCAATATGTTACTGGAGAAAAGACCATAAAATTACCGTATATTTTACAGTAAAAACTAAAAGTAAAGTAAACATACCGTAAATACATTTACAGCAAGTTAAATGGTACTGTAAATATGAATACAGTATTTTACTGTAAGTTTAATTTACAGTAAGTTACTGGCGAACTGCTGCCAGTAAGTTACTGTAATTTCTACAGGAAATTTTTAACAGTGTAGTGAAAACTATTTATTAACACAGTAACAAGATTGGCAGTTTAAGACATTAATTTGTAAGCACAAAACACAAAGATACTTCTCTTTTCAATATAAATAAGGCTTTATTGGATAACTCTAAGACATATAAACTAATCTAACAAACGCATTCACACAAGTTGCAGAAAGAGAGAAAGTGAGGAAAGAATGAGTTTAGAAGAGTGAAAATATGAAATCCCAAGTTTATAGCAATATATGCAGTTGCATAGATCTGAACAACCATCAATCATCTAATTAACCCTCGCGCATTGAGTTTCTCAATGAGGTTAAAATTTATATTAAACGCACCAGTTCAGCTAGAATCTGGAGGTTGTACTTGTGTTAAGGGATGCCCTTTGCTGTCTCATTGCCGAAAGGGGTTCCCATAAGGTGGCTGGTGGCTGAAGTTCAGTGAACGTTAGTAGTGCAGTCTTGGGCGTTGGCTGAAGTTGCGGAGTTGTGGGCTGGTTGAAGTTTTAGATGGGAACTCTAGGTTGGACTCAGAGACACGGCGTTGTGGCAAAACTTAACTCAGAACACAGAACTCTCAACGGAAAAGAAAAGACATTAAAGTAGAAGCCAGCAAGAAGAGTCACGAGACTAGATGGTGTTTCTCCTCATGGTTTTAGAGGACTGTGTAAGCCTGAGCACGCTCAAAGAGCACTAAAAAGCAGCGTCACAACGAGTACTCGTTTTGGTGGCTAAAAGCGATGACTAAAAGCATAATTTGATGGTGTTCCTGAGTATTTAAACCGGGTTGTTGGCCACATCCCAAATTGTGCCTTGGCCAATTATATATTGTCTTTGCTCGGGGTGTTGTATGTTTCTCCTCCCAATACATAAATCAACATGTTATCTTATCAGTCACATTATCTGAATTTTCCCACTCTTGCAGAGTATAATTTGAACATGCTTTCTATAACAAGAATATGAGACATTTGACAAATAATTGATTGGAAGAAACGTTTCAAGCAAGAAGATTCAAACACACACATACTAAGCATGAATATGAACCCTAAAGCTATTCAATAGTTATTAAAAATACATACACAATGAGTGATTAAAACATGATTAGGACAAAGCATACATACATGCTATGAAGTTATAAGGAGCCGGTCTTGTTCACTGGGTGGGGAAACCAGTCAGAGGAAGTTGAAGTCATGATTTCTATCTGGATGGCATGTGATGGTCAGGCTGTGTATCTCTTTAACCATCAATCTTGGATACTTGCCCCAAAACTGACAATGTCATTCCTGAGTTGGGATTATCAATAATTGTTCTTTTGTGTTAATGTTGCAAGCAGCACTCTAAACTGAGTAGTGGCGGAGCAGGAGAGGATTGGCTTGTGGTTTAGCTTTGCTTCAGGCTGGCTGGCGCTAGGATCTGGACAGATTTATGACGTTGTCTTGTTAGCATTCCTCGGTCGGCCCGTCTTGTGGAAGAGTCTGCATCCACGGAGATATGCCGAGCATGAGGCAGCGAGCACGACACACGAATGCGCAGCCCTGGAGCCGACACAACGGTATGACAGATCTATCAATCTCAGTAGACAACAAAAACATTTAAACAATTTTTTTTTAATTAGCAGTCCATGATTTCAGACAGCTGTTTGACATAAAATCATCTAGGTTACATCACAAGAAGATGCCTTACCATAAAATTACCTGAATGAAGCAAAATTATGAATGATTTCTTAAAGCGTATAACATGTAGGCTAACTTTATGCCAAAATAGATTACTTTTCTTCATGGAAATATTTAAATGTACTTTTGGAGGGAGCACAATGTGGTCTTAGAAGTCCTTTTATTATATTTAATTTTTTTCCTCTAATGAATAATTTCAGATGACCGGTTCCCCTTCAGGTTCATGTTATAATAGGCAAGAAAATTCTTAATAAATATATTTTTGTAATTTGAGACATCATATAAAATGGCTTTTATCTCTTACATATAATAGTCAACAATGAAACAGACTCTTTTTTGTTGTATCTTCTTACACTACAGTTCATTATTATTTATCCAAGGGAACATTGTGCTGTTGTAAACTTAGGGAACAGTTATGGGAACAGTTATGCCCCAAAAGCACTGAAAATTAAAAATTGCAATCTCATATTTTTGTACTAAGAGGTTCTGTTGTTCTAAATTTATAACATATTTGGCTGAAGTAAAACATAAAATGCCTGTTATTAATGTCTCTTAAGTATTGTTTTATTCACCTTTTTGTGTTGAAGCACTTGGAGGTGGTCATGAATGGATTTCTTCTGGCTTTTAGAAGCACATGCTCTTGCTCAGCGGAGCGCCAGAGCAACATTGATGAGCACACATTGGCTACAGCAACTTGGCCAATCACTGAGGACCTCCCATAGAGTCTTGATGACATTTTGGCTGGTAAACAAGGACTTTGAGCTTTTAACCCACCTCAAAACATCTCTCGAGGTGTTGTTTTCCCAAACGCTCAATTTTCAGCCAGGCCATCTTATCAGTCTTCAACGGGAATTGCGTCATGCTTTGGAAGTCAAATTGATTGAGTCAGTGTGTTCAGTAAATTTCTAACAATTGGAAATACTCAACCCACTCTCCCCCATGCACATTACACTCATTGAATTTCTCATGTGATACTATATAACCGCTCGTAAATGGTAAAGTTTCTGGTAAAAAACTCCAGGTTGTGGTAATTTACCACCCTCCTGGGCAAATTCTACGCACTTTCCTAGAGGAGCTGGATGGGCTGCTTTCCTCATTCCCGGAAGATGGCAGTCCACTTTTAGTCTTTGGCGACTTCAACATTCACCTGGACAAGCCTTATGCTACAGACTTCCATGCACTCCTTGCTTCATTTGATCTCAAACGACTCTCGCGCCCCGCCCCTTTCGTAACCACCACAAGCACGCACAAATCAGTCAACCAACTTGACTTAATTTACACACGCAGTTGTACTGCAGACAATATTCTGGTCAAACCCCTACATATCTCTGATCATTTCAACTACATTTTGCTACCTGTGCGCCACCAACCCCCATACCGGTTACTTTTAGCCGAAACCTACGCTCCCTTTCCCCCTCCCATCTTTCCTCTGTATTATCCTTCTCTCTTCCCTCACCTACCCATTTCTAATTTCTGGATGTGAATGCAGCAACTGACAATTTATGCTCTACTTTAACCTCTTGTCTAAATGATATTTGTCCTCTCTCCTCCAGGCCAGCACGGGCTGCCCCCTCGAACTCCTGGTTATCCGAGGTTCTTCGGAACTCGGACAAAACTCCGGGGCAGATGACGAGAGGTGGAGAAAATGGTTGCACAAATCAAATAGATCCGTCAGACTCTAAGTATGGATCAGTATTTGCTTTCATCTTCTCTGCCTGAAAAAGTCCATACTGACCAATCTTCAATACTTCCACAACAAGATTCAACAGCGATCAAGACACACGTAATCTCTTCAAAAACGTTCCATTCTCTTTCTGTCCCCCCTCCACCACATCATACCATCTATAACAGGGTGATGAGGATTTGGCCATACAGTCTTCACAGAAAAACCAGAACAACATTCAGTAGGGCCAAGTCTCAGAGCCCGACACACACAGGACCTCAAACCAACCATACCCACTGCTAAAACTCCCATCTTCTTCTTCTGTCTCCTCACTGAGGCAGAAGTATCTAAACTTTTCCTCTCTAGCTATCCTACATCTTGTCCTCTAGACCCAATCTCCTCACACCTCCTCCAAGCAATCTCTTCTTCACTTTTACCAACACTCACACACATCACCAATACATCTCTCCTCACAGGCACCTACCCCACTGCATTCAAGCAGGCTCGGATAACCACACTGCTCAAAAAACCTACATTAAACACTTAACTTACAGATAGCTACAGACCTGTCTCTCTCATTCCATTCATAGCAAAAACCCTCGAAATAGTTGTTTTCAACCAAATATCATTGTTTCTTTCACAGAACAACAAACTGGATCCTAACCGGTCAGGTTTCAGGAGTGGCCATTCAACTGTGACTGCGCTACTGTCAGTCACAGAAGTCTTGCGGATTGCAAAAGCTGATTCAAAATCATCAGTACTTATTCTGCTGGATCTATCTGCTGCCTTTGACACTGTCAATCATCAGATCCTACTGTCTGCCCTCTCTTCAATGGGCATCACAGGGATTCCAATTCGCTGGTTTGAATCCTATCTCACTGGTAGGTCTTTAGGGTGGCCTGGGGAGGGGAGGTATCCAAAACACATCAACTTGTCACTGGGGTTCCTCAGGGATCAGTGCTTGGACCCCTCCTCTTCTCCATATAAACAACATCACTGGGTCCCATCATACAAGCACATGGCTTCTCCTACCACTGCTATGCAGATGATGCGCAGCTCTATCTTTCATTTCAACCTGATGATCCAACAGTAGCTGCACAGATCTCAGGCTGCCTGGCGGACATCTCGGCATGGATGAAAGAATATCACTTACAGCTCAACCTGGCAAAGACCGAGCTTCTTGTCTTCCCTGCCACTCCAAATCTACAGCATGACTTCACCATCCAGTTAGGTTCATCAACAATTACCCCATCAAGTTCGGTCAGAAACAGAAATCTTGGGGTGTAAACACTTTTGATAACCAGCTGACCGTCAAAGACCACATTGCAAAGACCGCTCGTTCTTGCAGGTTTGCATTGCACAACATCATAAAGATCAGGTCCTTTCTAACGGAGCATGCTGCACAAATTCTTGTTCAGGCCCTTGTCATTTCTAGTCTGGGCTACTGCAATGCTCTTTTGGCTGGACTCCCATCAAGCACAATCAAACCCCTACAAATGATTCAGAATGCAGCGGCAAGACTGGTCTTCAACGAGCCCAAAAGAACCCATGTTACACCTCTCTTCATCTCCATGCACTGGCTACCGGTTGCGGCCCGAAACAAGTTCAAGACATTGATGCTTGCATAAAGAACAGCCACAGACTCAGCACCCACCTACTTCCACTCACTACTACCAATTTACATCCCCTTCAGAAGTCTGAAATCCGCTAGTGAGCGACGCCTCGTGGAACCATCACAGAGAGGCTCAAAATCACTTTCAAGAACATTCTCGTGCACCACTCCGGCTGCTGGTGGACCGATCTCACCACCCCTATACGGAAGCTGACCTGCAATTTCGAAGCGACAGGTGACAAAACGAATCTCTTTCGAAAGCTACTGGAATTCATCATAAAAAAAAAAAAAAAAACCCCCCCCAAAAAAAAAAAAAAAAAAAATTCTCTCTTTATTTATTCTTTCTCTTTCTAGCTTGTACTTATTTGAACAATGTCTAAGAACTTGGTATTACAACCACCTCCTGTGTCTGTTTGCCTCTTTAAGAAGAATCGCTTATGTATTCCTCATTTGTAAGTCGCTTTGGATAAAAGCGTCTGCTAAATGACTAAATGTAAATGTAAATGTAAATTAAGTTTATCATAGATTTTCCAATACACATCTTCTGCATGGAGGGATGGCGAGCTTGAATATCAAAAGTCCTCAGCTATCAGGCTTCATTTCAAGGGTTTGAGCCCAGGGAGAAGCCGAACTGCTAACATGATCTACATGCATAGAAGCACAGCAGAGGTTAATTATCATTTCCTCCTGAGGATGTTTACCAATAACTTCAGTGTTTTCCTTTTCCATCTGGTCACTCACGCGGTTTTCCAGGATTTTGCAGTTTAATGGAAAAGCTGAGAGTGAACATCATCATCTTCCTTCAGTGTCAAAGAATTGTTTTTACTCTGATGTGTTAGCCAAATGTTTGAAGTAACAAAGTATTTAATATTATAGTAAACAGATGACACTCTCCATTTGCATTCTTTTGTTTTAGCATCACCTTGGTCAAAATGATCCTCACTAAAGATATCCTAGAGGTAGAATTATACAACACTTATAAAGTATTTATACGCTAACCAAATGTCTGGTGCAGTGCAGCAAGTGCTTTGCACATCCAACAATAATTATGAACACCATCCTGATACATACCACTCACAATGCATTTTGCACATGCATAATTCAAGTGGGATTGGAGAAAACTTATGTAGATTGCTAAAGTGAAGTGAGTAAATCATTCAGAAATTGGTCCACTGACAAAAACAAGGTTCAAACACACACTGAAGCCATATACAAACTGCAGCCATAGATTTGGACTGCATCCAGTGCTTTGAAGCAAAATGAGAGTATATTACAGAGTTGGACTTTATGAAATGCAAGCTTTCCTGAGTTTGAAAGGAGGTCTGCACATGTGCCGATTAGCTCTCATGAAAACCAAAGGGAATCGCTCCAGTGAGCACTTGACAACAGTTTCAATCAACATGCATTTTGATTCTGAGTGAGGCTTAAGCATAAGAACTAAATGTACCTTAACTAGCACGTGTGTAGTGTAAAATATAAGGGTAGTGTAGCACAATATGTAAATAACCCCTTATTATAGACACTTAGGTAGTGGTTCTCAACAAAGAAGCTGGTGGCTACTAGAAGGCCTTGGTAAACCACTAAGCCGGCTAAAGGATGGACTACAAGTATTTCAAAGCCATTTTAAAATTACCTTTCAAAATAATTGAAAATAAACTTAAGGATGATGATAATATTTCATGAGGATGAATCTGTTCTTGCAGATAGTTCTTAATTTAGGTCCCATTTTCCAGGTCATTAAAGGGGTCATGAACTGAGAAACCAAAATTCCCTTGATCTTTTGAAATATAAGGAGGTCCTTGTACTATAAACACATACTGTAAGTTTCAGAACTCAAAACTTTGTCGTTAGTCTAAAAACAGCTTATATTGAAGGCAGTCTGCCAAAACGACAGCTTTTGGAATGTTCTACTCTATGATGTAATAGTGTGGATAAATACCACCTCCACAGAAGAAAATCAATGCCTGCTTTGACATGACTGCCTGTTTGATTCGTGCATGTATTGTTTATGAGAGAGGCAAGCGTACAGGTCTACACAGAAACCAAACGATAAAGATCTGAAGACAACAAGATGCTGTGCAGTGCCAAGTTGTGGAAAAACAGTGTCTGCGTTGCCTTCCTTCTGATCCCAACGTTAGGAAAGAATGAATGGACTATTTTTAATGAAGATCCAGACCGCATCAGTAAGAACTTGATCCTTTGCTCTCGTCATTTTACCGCAGATTTGTTTACAAACAAGGCACTGTTTAATGAGGGATTTTCAAAAAGATTGAAACTAAAAGACAATTCTGTGCCAACTATATTGGATCCGACAGTAATGTCAAAACACAAGCGTGAGTAACTATTTTTATTACGTAGTCACTATTGCTTTGTCTCTCCTTACAGATTGTTTAACATGTGTTTAGTTATTTATGCCTTTTTTTTACCTAAATCACATCAGTGTCCATCTATAAAGGATTGTAGGCTGTCAAATAGGGATATGGACAAACCTACCCAAGCCTACTAATACTCTGAGAGTTAGTTGATGTAGTTGCAAAGTTGCTTATAGTCAGTAGACTAAGGGGACCATCAAAATAAAATGTAACCTAACATATAAACATTGCATTTTTTTTTTTCAGTTGAAATTATTAACTAGCTAACAACAAAATTAATATTAGCCTCATGGAACACTCAAATAACACCCCACACCTAACCACTTACAAGAAGTAGTAAGTTAGGCTACTGTGAAGTAAATAAACAATGTCAAGATATATAGTCCATTATAAATGTAAAAGTAGATTTAATATGGTGTTCAATATGTGTTGTAAATAATCATAATCTTAAAAGTTATAACCACAAATGCGTAAGCATTATATTGTATTATAATTGTTGTTATGATTATTCTTGAGTTGATATAACATATTATACATTTTTTTAAATAATGTATTATGCATTAATTATAATGCCTTAAGAAAACCTTATAATGTATTATAAATATGGGCTTAAAGTTGACATCATGAAAATCTGACTTTTCCCAGTTTTAAGTGCTATAATCAGGTCCCAGCTGCATCTACCAACCAAGGAAACGTGAAAAAAAATAACCCAGTAACTTTGTTTTGGTAAGCCTTTTTCTGCAAGCGTCTGAGAAAACGAGAACGTCTGATTTCGCTCCCTTGGTGACGTGGCAAAGGGATCTCATTTATAATATTACCACCCCTTAATCTGTAAGTTTCCACCCACGGCGCCGTTATTGTGTTTTCGCAAGCGACAACGGTGTACCAGCTCTAATGCCATGGTGAAAGTTTGAGCTGTCTTTGGCTGCACAGACGAGCACAGAACACTATTTAGTGTCCCAGCCTCAGAGGAGACAAGAGACTGAGCAGTTGATTTATTGATTTATTTACTGTATTTCTGCTGCCACACAGATCTAAAATAAACATGCAATTTATTTCCCAGCTGTTTACCTTCACAGACATAACCGACTGTTTTTTGTAACTCATGTGTGTTTTTAACGTAAACTTGTGAGTGAATGAGAACTTTTAGTACTCGCATACTGTGACAGCCACTTTCTATCCGTGTGCTTCGGATGTGTGCTCTCAGAAAACCATATATCAGAAGATTAAACTAATATGGTTTAAAACGCATGATTTCAGCGCGATAAACAGGATAATCAGAACCAAAACAGATGTTTTTTAGCAGGTACGAGATGTAATGGCACAGCTCTATTCTGGAAAAGGGCGTGGGGAGCAGCAGCTCATTTGCATTTAAAAAGACAGGCCCAAAAAAACTGCGTGTTTCTGCTTCCACTCGAAATAGGCATTTTAAAAATGATATAATAAATGATATGTGGAGTATTTTGAGCTGAAATTTTACAGACACATTCTGGGGACGCAGATACATTATTATATTTTTAAAAAGGGGCATATGTCTCCTTTAAGATTTTATTTGTGAATTTATCATTATAGATGCGTCTAAAGCAGGAGTGCGATTACCGGCACAGTTTCCAATCAAAACACACCTGACAAGCTAATCAGACTAATCAGTCTAAATCAGGTCTTCAGAATATGGGCTAAGGCAGGTTTTTTGTCAGGGTTGGAGCTGAACTCTGCAGGACATCGGCACTCCAGGATCGACATTGCCTATCCCTGGTTCTAAAGCAAAAGAGCTGTAAAAGTTATAAAAATATTTTACAGCACATTGTATTTAAGTTTTCATAATCCATCTGAAAAAATATATTAAATATTACTGAATAAATCTGTATATATTAAGTTATTTAATTTACAAGTGTCATGTTTGGGATTTTTATTCATGTAACTACAGCTTCTGAGTCCTGACCTTTAAATCAAAACAGACTCGTGATTTTATTACATAGATATTGCTTTATTTATTCAGAAACTCAAGTATCTTAATGTTATTTGTGTATTTTAATTTCATTTCATTAGAAGTAGGCCAACAGCACCCCCTACAGAATGAAACTCCTTACCGAATGGGCATTAGGACCCAGGGGAAGCTACCGCGATTGTTACTGAACGTTGTAGAAAAACCGTTGCTCTCTCGCAGCACCAGACGTCACATCATGGAACATTGGGAGATGAGGGTGCCGCCTTCAGCGACCCCCCTAGTCTACGACCCCCCCCCCCCCCCCCACCCAATAATTCCTATTTTTGATTATATATTATACATATTTATGATAATTATAAATGATAAATTAATAAATAGGGTCTAACATTAATTATAATATATTAATTCATCTGTCTAATAATGTCTAAAATATAATAGTTAAGCTCTGCTAATGTATGGAATATTATAAGCTATTAACAGACTATCCACATTTGAATAGAACAATAGGCCTATACCTTGAAGCATAGATGTGTGTGTCACTTTAAAGGCATGGTTGCCTTTGCTTCGGGCGTCCCGAGCTCGTGGACCTTTCCCGATCCCACCCCCCTCTCTCTCTCACCAATTCAACTTATGTCGATAACTACTAGTCCATAGTCTAAGAAAGAAATAAAAGAAAGAAAAAAAAGGCATAAAGGTAGGTTCACCCAAAAATGAAAATTCTGTCATAATTAACCCAGGTTGTTCTAAACCTGCATAAAGTTCTTTCTTCTGTTGAACACGAAGATACTTTGAAGAATGTGGGTAACTAAACACCTGCTGGTCTTCAGTAACTAAAGAACTAAAGTCATTGGGTAACCAGAAACTCTTAAGTTATTAAGAGTTAATAAATTATTAAGGTTTGGAACAACTTGTGGGTTTGTAAATTATGACAACATTTTTAATGACTAATCATCATTAGTTACATTGATAACATTCCCATTCAGCCCTAGGTCTGGAGAGCCTTGTGTTCAAAGGGTGGATGTGAGCTAGATGTTTTAAACCACGCAGGTTTAGCGCATGCTGCACTCGTGTGAAAGGGCTTGAATGACGCGCGATCTGGAGACTCCGTTGCTATAAAAAAAACAAACATGCCAGAATGCAACGAGGTATTAGTATGAAATTGATTTAATTATAATTGCTATTAGTATTATAAACAGTGCAAAATACTTATTTGTTGATTCAACTGTGTTGGCATTTGGACAAATCACGTCCGGTATTGATTTGATACGAGACGCATCATTTTACCTTTAAATACGGGACGATTCCGTATTTTTATGGTGTTCACACCAGACGCGAAGCGAATATGCGCATCGCGTCACTCGCTCTAGATTACTCGCGGATGTTTTTCGAGTCACTCGCGCGAATAAAAACAGCGCGATCAACCATGGTGGCGATAACTACAATTGCTGTTTTGTACCTGTTGTCAAAAAGTCCCAAATACAATGGAAAGCCAAACGCTGACCTGTCTACAGCACCATATGAGGATGAATAGTTCGTTTCCTGTATTAATGTGTTACATTTTACTACTGTATATATACACTGATATTATTAATTGTATTATTGATAGCAGCATCTCTGTAGCCATGCTAATAAAATATAACCACCACAACTGATTTTAATTGTTTTCTATGCTCCAGACCTATATAATAACAGACGGCTGCAATAATGCTCTCTTCTATTGTCTGATTCAACTGGACGATTGGCTTGCGCGAGAACGCGTTAGGTGAATTTTCCGCTCGAGTTGAAATTTTTGAACTTGCGTGGAAGATGCGATTGAGGCGAATATCGTGCGTTCGCGGCAAACGCGTCGCGCATTTAGCGTCATTCGTGTCGCGAATTCGCCTCTATTCGCGTCTTTGCATTGACTTTGTATGTAATCTACACGCGCGAATAATTAAATTCGCGTTTGGTGTGAACATACTGTTACACTTATAATTTAATCAAGATTTTTTACATCAAAAACCATCATAATTTAGAATAAGCTATTTTCTGTCCAGTTTTTAACCCCCCTCATCAGAACGCTCACTTTGAAATGGGGGGGCGGGGGGTGGGGGGTTTTAATTTTACTTTAACCCGAGCGCGGAGCCCTCCCTCGGACAGCACGCCAAATATGCTACTAATTGCTCAATCACATTATATGTTTAGTGCAACGTGAACGATAATGCATTTACAAAACTTTAACAAAAAGTTTGTGGCAGTTGTGGCCTAATGAATAGAGAGTCGGACTTGTAACCCGAAGGTCGCGGGTTCAAGTCTCAGGTCCGGCAGGAATTGTTGTGGGGGGAGTGAATAACCAGTGCTCTCTTCCACCTTCCATACCACGAATGAGGGGGAGGAAACTTTGAGAAAGGCACGAACACAGTGGCGCCGCAGCATAAATGGGTGCCCACTGCTCCAGGTGTGTGTGTGTACTTGGATGGGTTAAATGCAGAGCACAAATCAAATATTGTCTTCGACAATGCACGAGTCAAAAAGGTTGAAAACCACTACCTTAAGACTTTTAATAACTCAAATGTTTTACTTTTGTCCCATTTTTTTTTTTTACAATTTCACATGAATATTGTATGAGCTGTACTAATAGTATAGCATTTATTTAACCAAAGAAATGCTTATCTGCTTTTCTGTGGCTTGTGCATGTTTTGCAGTGATTTTCTGCTTCATGAATTCAATTAATGTAAGTATTTGTTTCCTTCTGTCTGTAAGACTCATTAAAGTACACTCTTAAAAATAAAGCTGCTTCAAAAGGTTCTTCAAGCGATGCCATAGAAGAACCATTTTTAGTTCCACAAAGAACCATTCAGTCATAGGTTCTTTAAAGAACCATCTCTTTATTACCTTTTTATAATCTCAAGAACCATTTGTGAAACAGAAAGGTTCTTCAGATGTTAAAGGTTCTTTATAGAACCATTTAGACAAAAAGGTTCTTCTATGGCATCGTGAAGCACCTTTATTTTTTAAGAGTGTAGCACACAATCCGTTCTGCAGATGTGTTCAATAGACTCTTTAGTCAGGGCACACCAGTCTAATACTTGTGCTTAAAAATCAAAGGGCTGTTTAATGCTTTATTTTAAAGAGATATATTATATCATCATTATTATTAATAATATCATTATTCCTACAAATACATGAATCCCGGCACTTTGAAAAATGTTTTCTTTCATTTTGTCTTTGTTAAAACAAGAAAGCTAAAAAATATCCTATGGTGAAAAAATAAAGCAAACAACAAACAATTTAAACATTGAGAAAAAGAGAAAAATCACAAAAAGACAAATAAAACTATAACAAAATTGAAAAAAAGAAATTCTACATCCTTTACAAACACTATGGCCCAATAATTTAAGAAAATAGTGTCTCTAAAACGTTCATATTGCTTTGTACCTTCATCAGTGCCCTTTAGGGAGTTCAGCAATACAGTGCTGTGAAGTCTTCACAACGGCCAAAAGTGGACGCCCTCCTCCGAGGAGGTCATGAGGTTGCTTGCCAGTGATTGAATACGGCATTATGGAATCGTCTGAGGATGAGTACGTCACCTCTCCGATGAGCTCCTGTATTAGCCCTGCTTTAATCCTCAGCACAATGTCCTTTTGTGTTCTTTGGCAAGTAGGAACAAAAAAACATACAAGGTTATTAGGCGGGTTTACTTGACCTTCCTCTGAAATCCGCGAGTATTCCACCATTGTTGCAATTTAGCAATTATTTATCCCTCTGTAACCGCACTTATATTTAATAGACCTCCTTTATCCACAATCACGGGATACACAGAGTGCCATTTCCCGTGTGGCATGTGAGAGTGTGTAAGTGTGTGAAGTGTAAGTCACTAGCCTGTGTCAACAGTGCTCAGAGCTTGTATTCTCAAAAGAGAAGCTAGGCAGAGTCAATAGCTTGTGGAGCCTCGTGGACGCTCTCTTGTTGGTTAGTACCTCCAGATCTTCCCTCTCCCCTTCCGCCCATTTGCCCCCCAATCAAATGAGTCTAGTCCTTGGAGTCACTGGAGGGAGCGCGCCTCCTCAGGCAAGTGTCCCGATTTGGCAATGGGGGTGGCACCATCCCCAGAGCAGGGTGAAGGCCTCCCGGAAGCTCCGAACCTTCGGGCGGATCCACAGAGATGCACGGCGGACTCATCTTTTTCTTGCGGCCGCGTGGAGAGGACTGCTGCTGGAGGCTGTCGCCTCGCGACACGAAGCCGGAAGAGATCGAACTGCGCTGGGGACTGCTTTCCATGGATGAGCACACCTCAATGGAGTGCCGACGTGGGTCGTCAAGCCAGGACAAGGGCCGTGGTAACAGCAGAGCTCGCTGGCCCTGAGTGTCCACGCTGTGGTACTTCTTAAGCTGACGTCTTGCACCTTGATCTCCTGTCCCTTCCCCGATCCCATCGTCACTCCTCCCTGCGAGCCCCGCCCGGATAATTCGGGATACCTCCTGATCCACAGAGTCCATTTCCTCCTGCTTTCTGGCAGCCAGTGATGGGAGGGGTGGAGAGCAGGAACGCTTGGAGAACACGTTGTACTGGTCGTAGGGGTTGTGCTGTGTGTGGACGCTAGGTCGCAATGGTTTCGGGGAGGCGCCTGGTGTGGCAGGGACCAGAAAGAGGGAAGGCTGGTGCTGCTGCTGAGGTGGAAGGTTGACATGGGGGTCCGACAGTTCCCTGAGCCCCAGGGGACCCTCGTTTTCCCCTCCCTCTGTGTATAGAGTCTCCTGAGAGTCAGCACTCACTGCCACCTGAAGAGAGCAGGGACAGGAGGAGGTGAGGGGAAGGTAAGGGGTAACATTAGGGATTAGAACATGAACAGGTGAAAGGGAGACTGGTTAGTATGAGATGTTAGGGATGTAGAAGCTAGTGGAAGGGGAGGGGAGCCGTGGAGTTAGAGTGAAGTTCACCATTAGCATTGCACTCCACAAGCTCTCTGCTTCAAAGGATCGGAGGTGAAATTAGAAAAATAGAGCCTCAGGGCATCTGTTTTGAATGCATTCGTAGCCCCAATCAGAGGTAGCCAACATTTAGAATCTGTTGTTGGTATTCTTCATTTTTAAAAGTTTGTATCAAACTTGAAAGTATCAAATGAAGTAACTCGCCACAAAACATACCAAAAGTCCTGGCCACGCGATAAACCTTTAACTGACAAAAATAGTGCTTAAATTGTGCTACAAAGTTCAATAAAACTTGCTTAATAGCAGTTACACTTTCTGAAGTAACAACAACCAGTTAACCACTAGTTGAAAACATTCTTAGGCCTTTCAGTCTCATGGGCGGTCCTAGGGATGGGCTTCCAGGGCTTATGCCCCCATTTTTTTATTGCTTTGAGTTTTAATGTTAGCTTTCTAGTCATCTGCTCTGTAAATCAGACATAATGAAGAAACTAGAGGATCTATTGACTTTTTGGTGAGACTCTTTGTTGCAGCCTAGAATTAAACTTCTGGTTTTGTCTGGCCAGAGGAGAATGGCGCACTATTTCGACACACTATTTCCCTGTTTAATACTGTAAAGCTGCATTGACACAATCTGCATTTTAAAAAGCGCTATATAAATAATGGTGATTTGACTTGCACTCCGTCCAGATGCAATAAGCACCAAGTATTTTACAAACAGAATGGAATATATTTGTTAGGGTGACCATATTTTAGTTTTCAAATAAGAGGACAGTGGGTGCAGGACGAAGACAGTCACCTGTCACCATTTTGCAGATTGATCATAAACACAGCT
This sequence comes from Sinocyclocheilus anophthalmus, assembly GCA_018155175.1. Classification (NCBI taxonomy): domain Eukaryota; kingdom Metazoa; phylum Chordata; class Actinopteri; order Cypriniformes; family Cyprinidae; genus Sinocyclocheilus; species Sinocyclocheilus anophthalmus. Next base: position 591,052 of record JADLZN010004800.1, read on the forward strand.
AAGGCTTCCTACTGGTGGCCATCCTTCTCAAAACTTAGCATCTACCACAGTTTTATCATAGGTAGAATGCAAAATGTTTCAATACAAGTATTTCAGTCAAATGTAACTTATGCAATATTTCTAATCTTCAACCCACGGGAGAAAATCAACACCGCAACAGTTTAAAATCAGCCCAATTCCGCGCAAAAAAACCCTGCATCCAACACTAGCTGCATCCGCAAATTGATAGCCGCGCTCTGATGCGTGAAAATTATATTCAACATTAGAATGTTTGCGGTAGCAGGTGGTAATGGTCAGAAAATGGGAGCAGGATTAAGAAAACAGTCCAGCTCAGGGCTTTAACACAAAAATGCACACAATGAATGGCGATTATAGAAAGCAAAAGCCAAATCCCGGACATTTTTTTCAATTTTTAGATCCAAAAGAGGAATGTAAAAGGGAAAAAAAAAAAGAGGACGTATGGTCACCCTAACTTTTGTACTCAAGCCTGACTGCTTGCGGCTCTTGGAAAACTCTTTTATAAAAGACCATGAACAAGGCCACCAACTTTACAAACTTTGGTAAAGCAACATGTTTTCTCTCATGTAAAGAGTACACTAACTTTTTAACAAAAACACTTGCAATGACAAGTGAAAGTCATGACACTACTGGCAACCTGTACACAACTACAGAAAGCTTGAAGGCAGCATGATTTTGGCATGCATATAGATAAGACCTGTTTATTTTTTTCAGCAATATATAAATATTTACTTCATAAAAATGATTCCTTACTTTAAAGTTTATAATATTCTAATAAATGATGATTCATATGTATCCTCAGAGGTTTGGGCAAAGCACGTATATCTCCTGACCCTAGAACCGCACCTGGACCTTCTTATCGCCTTCGCTGATAGGAAATGTACACTGTGTGCACTTTCAACAAAATCGGAAAGTGTACAGGCTACTGGAGAAATTAGCAAATAAATGTCTTCCTTTTGCTGTATATCTTTGTCTCCTCTTTGACAATGACACAATGCCCGAGTAGCAGTACTGTACATGCTACTGCTGTGGGTAAAGTCACGTAGGTGAAAACTTACAATATCAATTGCACTTTCAGAGAAAAGTTTGTAATAGATGTACTGTTTTAACTAGGGCAGAGAAACATTTACCCTAGGGCAAAAATACAGGCACTGTTTAGCAGACTGCACTCTGAGCCACTGGGCTACTGCAACAGACCACAAGACCCACGTCTCTTCCTGGGGTCTCCTTCTCTCAGAATTGTACCTAAAACTGTCCCTTTCTTTGAATCAAGGGAGTCGGAGAGAGGCACCGGCCCAGTAGGAGAGATGTGGGTGGGTGTTTTGGGAGGGGCTAAAGATCACGAGGAGCCATGTCATATTTGGAAAGTTAGCTGACATTGAATAAGAGGCTGAGCCATATTGGCTGAGCCATTGAAACTTGTATGATTGAAGCTATGCTGCCCCCTAGTGGCAGGAAGTTGATTTTACATTTGCATGACAAATGATTGACTAAATGGCATGCATGGGAAACCAATATATATATAATTTAATGAACTTGTATTGTTGTTGTTAATATTTTTATAATTAAGTTAAAATAAAGTTAATGTTAAAAACAAACAGCTAAACTAATACTGTTTGAATACATATTTTTGGAAGATTATCATATAAAAATAACTACCATCTGCGTTTACATATGCTTTTACAGGAATTCAATATAATTATTGCAGATCTTAAGAATATCTTTTTTATAAATGCAACTCAGTTGAGTGTATAAGATGTCAGTCAACTAATTTCTTTCCTCTTGATCTTTACCCTGCACTTTTGGCCTTTTCAGTAGCCATGGTGAAATGCGTTGGGCTGGAGGAACGGGATTTAAGGGGTGTGGTAGGAGAAAGAGGGACAGAATTGGGGACGGAGTTCAAGGATCTGTGGCGCTGGAGGCCAGCTGAACCAAGCAGCCTATTCCAGCTCTCTCAGAAACAGGAGTATCTGTGCCTCAGAAGCAGCTCGGGGTCAGGCTTGGGTTGTATCATGCTGAGCTGCTCGGAGTGAGTCACATTAGAGGGTACGCAGGCCAAAAAGCAGCAGAAAAAAAAGGAGAGAATGCAGGAAGGATTTAGAGAAGAAATATACTAGCCAGAGGGAGAGATCAACAGTGCAGAGGTGTCAGACTTCATACCACTCACATTCCCATAAGTCTCCAATCACAATCCATAGACAAGGAACAATATGCATTATGAAAGAAGACAAGCAGAGAAAAACTGCTCTGTTACAAAACCTAGTCAGCTGCCTACAGAGGCAATAGAGTCATATGCTGCTCTTGATACTGAGGAAATTCCAACATGCTTAAAATACTCACTTCAGCCAGATTCTAAAGTTGCATTCCAAATGCAAATGTACTATACACGGTGTACTTCTGCTACACATCACATAGTCTCAACACAGTGTGTATGAAATTTAGAAGGCCTGTGCCATTTTTAATTAAATACTAATCTTCTTTTCTTTTTTTTTTTTACTTCACAGAACCATTTACTGGTGATTCAGTAGAACGAGGGACATTTCAAAATGCATATCATATGCTGCAGCTATAGCTTCAGCACGTTAATCCATTTGCTTACCACTGAGTGCACAAAGTGTCTACTTGTGCTCTATGCCTTGCCAATGCAAGAAATTTCACATGTATTGCGTAAAGGGCAAAGAAACTAATGCCTTTATTCATGCAATAAATTCAGTAAAAGTGACAGTAAAGACAATGTTACAAAAGATTTATATTTCAAATAAATGCTGTTCTTTTGAGCTTTCTATTCATCAAAGAATCCTGAAAAATGTATCATTTTAACAAAAATAATAAGCAAAACGTTTCTTGATCAAATCAGCATATCATGATTTCTGAAGTATCATGTGCCACTAAAGATTTGAATAATGGCTGCTGAAAATTCAGATTTGCCATCACAGGAATGAATTACATTTTAAAATATATTCAAATTGAAAACTGTTATTAGGGGTGGGCGGGTGGGCTGATATGCCAAAATCTAGACAGTGAGTAATTTTATATCATATCACTATAACAATATTTCAATCATGATTTAACATGGTGATGGTTATGACAATGTTAATGTATTTGGTCTTGACTGAATAGATCTGCTACGCTGCTTCTGCTGAGTTGATGCTGCTGTTGGTTATTGCTGTAGTTGTAGATTATTGCTGCTGCTGCAAGCAAGTACAGGAACTTGCTACTGCCAATGCATACGGCGATACGGTGCCGTGAGTATTTAAGACGTACTGCTGCTGCACAAATAGCATATAAAATAATCCCCCAACAAAGCTGGAAGAAGAAAACAAAACAGTTAAATATTTATGCTGCTGCTATACAATAATATGCTTAAATAATGTAAGCCTGGGCTGGCTTTGCCGAATGGCTTAATGCTAGTGAACTATTGCTGTGTGTACCTGATCGGTTGACCAGATAGCTTAAACTAGTGACCGGAGTTAAAAGTGTTTCTGGGCTAATGGAGCCCAGATAAATTAACTAGTGGCTTAACGATGTGAACCTGGGTGCTGTACCCTTAGTTTATTTAACTAATGACCTAAATAACTATGTGTTTCTGAGCCAATAGCTCAAACTTACCTAGGTAGAAATGCGCACTGCATGTCGTTAACAGACAGGAATCACACTGTAGGCTGATAGTTGAAGTAAACCCCCAGCAACCACCTAGCTCAGGCGGCCTAATCAAATAGTTTTAAATTTGTCATTCAAGAGTTGTAATTTTTTTTTTCCCCATTAACGTTCATCAAAGTTATTACAATGGAAATACTTACCTTTAACTTATTAATAAGCTAACAAAATATGTGGCGAAATAATAAATCACTGTACACCCTGTAGTTGTGGTGTCATATGCCCAGGATTAATTCTGCCTCAAAAGCAGCTTCTCATTTATTTTGATAATTTAAAATATTCATATTGCATATTAGAACAATAATGTTTGCATTGTATGAACACATCATTGCTAAATGCATGGCTCGTTCCAAGATGGTCTTGAGCAGGACACTCCAGTGACTATATTTAAATGCAGTTGTGTCAGAATTAAAATTCGCAACATAGAAATGCTGTGCATGCTACTGCTGAGAAAAATCTCGATGACTGAATGCCTAAGCAAGCTGCTGCTACTGCACAAGAGACTGGACTGCTGAGAGATCCATAAATTAGGCATAAGTAGCTAGGCGAATGCCTATTTTAGTCTAACACTGTGTCTACGCCAGACGTGAGCGGCACAACATGACAAAGTCAATAGACCCGTTACGATAGGTAAAGCTGTCGGCAATGTATGCAGTGCGATACGGCCAACGCAACAAAACTTCTGCTACTGCTTCTATGATAATATTCAGTAGATGCTGTTGCTGTTAATGATATTCACAATGTTGTAATAGGAATTTACTGTGCGAGCTATTGCAGTTGTAATATTTAATTAGAATTTACAAAGCATAATCTATTGCTGATGCACGAAACCTGCTGTAAGCCCTGTTGAATAAGCAAAGTAATAAATGCCTACTGCACTTTAAAGAGTTACATTTACCCTCCATGATTTATCACTAAAATTTTATGCAACTAAAGCGCTTTCTGCTGCCGCTGCTATATTAGCAAAATAATAATATGACTTGCTATGCTTGCTGCTGCTAATATTATTTCTAACCTTGCATCTGAATTTGCCATGCATGTTATAAAATTTGCTAACATTGCGATCTGAATAGCTATGCATACTGGCTACTGCAAAAAAAGTACTTAGAATTGCTACTGCCCCTTCATAAATAACCAAACACCAAATAATGCTTATTTCGCTTTGAAGAGCTCTATAAATTCTGTTGAATTGAATAGCAAAGTAATAAAATGCCTAGTTCACTACCATCCAAGCGTTATCTTATCACTGAAATTTCATGCAACTAAATGCACTTTCTGTTGCCGCTGCTATATAAGCAACAATGATAATTGGATTGCCATGCAGACTGCTGCTAATATTTCTAACATTGTGTCTGAATTTTGTTATGCGTGCTGCTGCTATTAAAATTCACTAAATTAGCGATCTGAATAGCTATGCATACTGCTGCACAAATGTACTTAGAATTGCTATAAGCGTCTTTATTAACAAGCAAACACAATAAAAATAATGTCTATTTTACTTTGAAGAGTTCACAAAATCTACTGTAAGCCCTGTTAAATAGCAAAGGAATAAAATGCCTATTTCACTTAAGAGTTACTTACCCCATGCATCATCACTGAAATTTCAAGCAACTAAAGTACTTTCTGCTGCCGCTGCTATATTAGCAACAATTTGAATTCCTGCTGCTAATATTATTTCTAACATTACATATTAATTTAATATGCATGCTGCTGCTATTAAATTTGCTACATGCAATCTGAATAACTATGCATACTGCTGCTACAGCTGCACAAAGGTACTTAGAATTGCTAAGCCCCTTTGAAATAAATGAAACGCAAGTGCTGACATTGCTGAGGAGTTCCATACCATCCCATTTTAGTCACTGAAACTTCAGAATGGTAGTTGCTTTGGATAAAAGCATCTGCAAAATGAATAAATGTGAATGTAAACTATGGTCTACCTACTGCTGCTGCAACTAAACGCATGTTTTGATTTGTTATGCATGCTGCTATTAATAATTCGCTAATAATGTAATCTGATTATATGGATACTGCTGCTACGCTCCATGAAAGTACTAGAATTGCTGTAGCCCATCCATGCATTATCACTGCAACTAAAGTACTTTCTGCTGCCCCTGCTATATTAGCAATAATAATTGGTTACTATGCAGACTGCTGCTAATATTATTTCTAACATTGCATCTGAATTTGCTATGCCATTCTGCTGCGATTAAATTTGCAAAAAATTGTGATCTGAATAGCTATGCATACTGCTGCTACAGCTGGACGAAGGTACTTAGAATTACTAAGAGTCTTTATTAAACAATGAAACGCAAACAAATAATGCTTATTTCGCTTTGAAGAATTCACAAAATCTCTGTACGCCCTGTTAAATGAACGAAGTAATGAAAGCCTATTTCAATTTTAAAGAGTTACTTACCCCATGTGTTATCACAGAAATTTCATGCAACCAGATACTTTCTGCTGCTGCTGCTGCTGCTATAAACAACAGTGATAATTTGACTTGATTTGTATGCATACTGCTATTAACGCAATCTGAATTCAATGATACTGCTGATACACTCCAAGGAAAGTACTATAATGCTGGAAGGCCAAACGGAATGACAACTAGGTGTAAATCCCAGGTTTAAGAGGGTCTACTATTAGTACATTGTTTACAGGGCTTACTGATTGGAAATTATTTATTATTAGTAGTAACTTTATATTTTAAACGAATTCATGATTATTCTACCACTAAATAAACTAAATAAACTACCACTAAACATGACTTTCATTATAAACTCTTCACTATCACTGAACCAAGGTAACGAGTGAAAAATAGAGCATGGGCTCCTTTAAGAATGAGCGCTCCCTCTTCTGAGTGCATTGCAATGTGGCACAAGTACACTTTTGAGCGGGTATATTATTTTCTGCTGCTCATTAAGTTGTTATGGTTAAATCATTAAGGCTGTTGACAGTATGACATTTATGAAAGACATTTATACGGGTTCACCTTAACTTAAACTGTGAAACGCCAACATCAAACCGACCTTACTAGTGAGGTGTGCATCTGAAAGTGAACCGTTCACGGTTAATGTAGAAATGAATGCCCACAGAAGATATCAAAAGCATTGGAGATTTCGGGGCAAATAAGGCAATCCCCAATTCACTTTACTATTCTAAATCCACGATGCTTATGACTTGGAAAACTGCTTGCTGCTGCTCAGAGGCGGATTTAGTGATTTGGGGGCCCCAGGCAAAATACAGGAATGGAGCCCTATACAATTTCACACATTTACAACCTTGAGGTTCCTTTCACTGTTGCTCGCTGCTGCACGACCGTGTCCCATAGTTGTGTCTAATCTTTTAGATTTTTCATGTACATGTTATAAATAAAGGATTTATTTTATGTTGTAAATCCCTTGTTCACATTTAAACAGGTTATAATAGTATTAGAGTAGGTTGGACACTAGGTAGTGCGTTGGGGTAATTTTCACTATGCAATTGTCTACACAACGCAAGGCTGTCTAATTCTAAACTTTAAAATATACATTTATTTTTTATTTATTTTAATTGCACATTTAAATTAAACTGAGGGAAATAATAAATGTACATGATTAAGGATTATTTCAACCAAACATGAAGTGTGCCTGTGTGGAAAGTGACTGTGCATTGTCCTTCTTGGGTCTTTCACAAAAACGAGTGAGCGCCACTTAAAAGAATTAAAATAGGCCCTATATAATATGCACAGTTGCTTAGTATTAAAATTATAGCTTCAGATGCATGATATTTGTAGGGCCCTATGAAATCCGTTTGATTTTTTCCAAATGAGCTGTCTTTATTTTTTAATTTTTCTGATTCAGTGTTTGTTCCCGTTTTAATTTTTCTGGATGATTATATTAAATTTTAACATAAAACATGTCTAATTCATTAAAATCATGAAACTTGTTTAATTTAACAGCAATTTAGGCCTTTTCAAAGTTTAACAAAAATTACATCTATGGCCCCAAAATTTGCCTTTCATGGAAATTTTGTATTCCATTTTAATGGTTTAATCAAAAGCATATCTAATTAATTGAATTCATAAGAACAACTTAATTTATTAATTTGTATATAATAATAGGGTCCTATGAAATTTTAATTTTATTTACTTTTTTTTTTTTTAGAAATTCTGTGTTGTGTATTTTCATTTTTCTGGTAATCAAATGCAAGGCAAAAACATTAATCTATCTTTTATTCCAATGAAAATTAAACAAACCCTTTAAATTTTGTACATTCAAAATGCTACACAAAAGAAGTTTACTGTGTAACGAGCAATGTCACGGAATTCGTCAAATATTGAATGAATAAATAAAATGCAATTCAGTACACTTCAATCAAAACACGATATGGACTAGTGTATGTGAATATAAAATGGCAAAAATACTATTTAGCTACAACAGACGACAACCATGAGCGTTGCGCGTGCTTAAATAGCAAACGAAACGCGAGTCTGCGCCGTTCATTCCGTCACATTTTGCGTTACACAGTAAATTCCGTTTTTATGAATAGATTCCGGGATTCCGTCCCCATTTTCTACATCACCCTTTTGCTAAGAAGCCCGTTCAATGTGGACACACAGACGGTTGTCGTGGTATAATGAACACAAAGCAAACCCTGGCATCAGCGCTTAATGCGCATATCCTATATGAAAAGTATTTTAGGTTGCCCTTTGCTTTTGGGGGCCCAAGGCGGTCGCCCACCTTTGCCTAATGGTTAAGTCCGCCTCTGCTGCTGCTAATGCTACTGCTGTTATATGAACAAGACATGCAAAGTAATTACTCCTCACGCGAATAACCTGCACATAGTATTACAACTTGTATGTTTTCTAGTTTAAAAATGTAAATCTGACGAACGCAATAATCCACTGAATCAGAGTGAAGACCGTTTACTTATCTTAGCTGTTTAGTTTCAGGGAAACTCTGAAAGCGAACTGCAGGAATCTCTAGTGAATGCTAGCCAGCCATATAAATGCAGGCAGTAAGCTCATTGGCTGCATATAAACCAAGATTGTGCCAAGTCGTTTATCTCTCTGAATATCACCAGTTACGTTAACAACCCGTCGCCTGCACCATCTAGATTTCATGACTGAACTATATATATATATCACGATATAGTTATTTTTGCTTTTATTAAGGTTTTTATGATATCAAAATTTTTGATACATAGAATTTTCATAATTCTTGTCACTACTGTCAATATCACAGAAAACAAACAAAAAAGAAAAGACAGAGAAAAACTCAAGATAATTGAAGATAAGTAACTAATTACAAGCAACAGGACAAAACAATACAATAAATAAAGTGATTTAGTCAAGAGATTTTCTCTCACTGTTGTTGATTACAACAGCAGGAGGGAAACAAGCAGATTTCCCACTTTAGACGAACATCGGAGGATGATATACTGTAGCACGTGTGTTTTCTTTCTCAGCTGTTTGCTGTTTACTGTGTTTATGAGGATACTTGCAATGATGGACATTTTGACACATACATGTGTGTATTTAACTATTCAAGGCCTATAAAGCGGCAAAAATAACTATACATATGAATAAAAATTCATATGCACACGTCTCTCTGACAGTGCGTGCAAGCCGCACATATAGCAAAATATGTTCTCTTTCGCTGCGGATTGCATTTCAACGGCTTAAAACCACTTGTTTTTAAGCCACAATCCTTAAAAACGTGTGCAAGCGCAAGTTTTTGTGAGCACGTAGCACAGCAACATCACATGAGGGTGTAACCGCGATAGAGACGATAGTCCAAAATTTGGTTTATTTGTGTCTACAGGTATATTGCCCACCCCTAACTGTTATTATAAATTGTAATAATATTCTACAATATTACTATTTTTACTGTACTTTTGATCAAATAAATGCAGCCTTGGTGAGCTATAGAGTCATTTAAAAAAAAAAAAAAAAAAAAAAAAACCTTACTGACCCCAAACTTTTGAACTTTTGTGTACTTTTTTGTACACAAGTTGAATATATATAAAAAATACTGTATGTATCGAGGTAGCTCAATAAGGTTTGGAACAGAGCTACTACTATGTGCAATCAACAAAACCAGAGTGCATTAACATGTGAAAATAGAAATAGACTCTGTAAGCAAAACACATTTCAAAGGAAGCAGTGAAAGGACTGAGAAGACTGAACCTGAGCTCACCTGTCTGCGTAGGGTTCGTGAGAGAGAGTGTGCCCGGCGAGGTGGGGGGATTCGTGGGATGCTCTCTGAATCTGATAAGCTATGAGGACTGATCGGTCTGAACAGATCAGTGGGCACAGTCAAGAGCAGTGTGGGTTCTTCTGTTTGAGACTGGATAGAGCCTGTAGACCCTGTGTGAGGAGACATTTTTCTATTACATTTCATATTGCATCTGCATTTTAAACAAATTCAGAAATAAATTGCAGTGCTCTACCAGTCTGAACGAGTTGAGGTGAGGTTGTGTGGGTACTGTGGGTTGAGTTGGGCTGCAGCGGCAGGAACATGTAGCTGTCATTGGGCAGAGAATGCGTACGGCCCACTGAGGTCTTCTTAACGTACAGTAAGTGCTCATCCGTTGGCTCGTCTGGCTGCTGGGGGTCTGGGGGATCTGCTGGAGCTGTGGTCTGAGAGGCATTAAAAGAGATGCAAGTCAAGGTGAGAGCTGGTACTTGTGTTTGGAGCATCAGGGGCCCTTATGAACACATGGACGCACACGCACACACATTGTACCTAATACATAGAAGCTGGACTGGTTAGCATACAATGAAAGGCAAACATTACTGCGCACTAGACGTAGGGAGGAGACTGATCAAGAAACATGTTCTCATAAATCATGTTGCGTACGCAAATGCATATTTCTTATATTAATATGCAAATTTTTTTTTCATATCCATGTATTGTATACTGTATTCAATTTAAATTACAGATGACTGAAAGTTCATTTTTGCTATCGATAATTTTTTTAGTAATTTCTTTTTAATGAATTGTCTCATTCAGTTCACAAAACTGAATGATTCATGAATCAGATTGAATAAGACATACTCCGTTTGGAAATTTTGGTCTGTTAAATGAGTCTCAAGAACCAAATTTATGATACATTTTTGGTGTTTTGTGTCCTTTTTTGAAGTAACACTCTTCAGAATTTCTAATTTTTATGGGAAAAAAAATTGGAATGAGGTGAGATTAGTAAACAATAGTAATTACAGTAATATTAAATAACAACTGGACTTTTTTGTTATTTATGGTGAATTTTTCCTTGAAATAACACTCATGCAAGTCCACATATTCTTACACACAGATTTCATTTGTTTTGTAAAAAGTTCTCGATTATATTCTGATCATTATTTGTGATTAAATGTGTTTTGAGTACATTTTCTCCCTTTTCACTGCATTGTTTATAATCAATCTTTGTGGGTAACATATACATACCCATTTAGATTTATGGTGCTATTTTTAACCTGTTTTATGGACATTGTGAAGTTATGCACATTTCAGTGCACATTTTATTGCCTTTTTTCATCCACATAAATACAACAGAAAAATGAGAACAGGCTGGATCTAGATCTCACTCATCTGAGAAATGCTATGTGTAAATTATTTATGGATCTATGGGCATATTTCTGAGACAATGAATATGAATTCAGTTGCGAGGTGACAGAAACCATCAGCCTCCTCCCTTCAGAAGCTGCGCCCAGAGCCTGTACTACTGTAGCTGGCAGACAGCAGAAGCCGACCCCATACCACACTCCTATATTCTTTCAAGAAGCATGGTACTAGGGAGAAACTTCACTTTTAATACACAAAAGATAAGACAGAGATAAAATCATGAAACAAAAACAAAGAGACACAGGTAGATATATGCAGACAGATAGATTGAGGATGCAAACAGGAACATCTAAAAAGTATGAAGAGACTAGATGGAGAAGAGGTTTAGAAATGGCCTTTAGACATTCAGACGTATGGGAGGAAGAGCGGGGACATAGCTGCAGAACCCAGACAGGAAAGGAGCAGATTGACAGGCAGTAAATACTACTCTACTGGACTGTACTGGACCATACAAACACCAGGCTGGTGCGAAATGTACAGAGAGAGGGAAAGAGAGAAAGACAAAGAGAGGAGCGGATGGTTAGAAACCCCCAAAGCTTCCAAACGCACTCGCCTCTCAGATCTGCATAAAGTGATTATGATGAAGATGCTCTACTTTTACAAATTCATCAGACCAAGTGTCAGAAAACAGATTACTGGTATAGTTTTGGTATAAATTAATCATACAGCCCTGGCACGGCAGGTACGTAATTAGGTTACACATGTAGAGAGGATGCACCAGTGTTAGGGAAGCTTGCAAACTAGTTTGTCAATATACAAGCTACTCCTATTATAAAGTAGCTAAACTACAGTCAGACTGCTCTCTTGAAGTACTAATAGTTTGTTAAACTACAAGCTACTGCAAGAAAGTAGCTAACTTAGGGTTAGGGTTAATTATATTATATTATTTGCTGAATTCTATATCAAATCCATAGGAATTGTTTACTTAATATAAAGTGTACCAATTTATTTACCAAAAAGTGCTGTTAGTCCTTTTACACATTTGTACTTTCATTACCAAAGTGTTGTTACCAATGTCCTGTTACACATTTGTATTTACACAAACCATTCAGTGGGCTGTTACATGTGTGTAGTTACACAAACATTACAGCTGTAGATACCATGTACCAATGTGTACTTACACTGTGGTTACATACTGTGTACACATCCAGTTACTATGTAAGTACACAGGTATTAGGACCACTTAATATAAAGTGGGACCATTTTATTTATATTTAATGTACACTACCATTCAAATATTTGGGGTCAGTTTGATTTTTCTAAAGATGACATTACTTTTATTCATCCAAGGATGATCCATTATAATGGTAAAGATCTGTACAGTATTTAGAAAAATTAATGATGTTCTTTTGAATTTCTTTTTATCAATTAATCCTGAAGAAAAGAGTTTAACATCATAAGTGTTACATGAGCATCAAATCAGCATATTACAGTGATTTCTGAACAATTATGTGACACTGAAGACATTACATTTTACATTACATTTTAAAATACATTAGAATAGAACAACTATTATATAAATTATTATATAAATTGTATTTCACTGTGTTTCTTTTTTTGTATTTTATAATAATAATAATATAATAATCCTAATAATAATAATAATACTGCAGCCCTTGATAGCATTAACACTTCTTTACAAAAACACCACTTTTGAACTATAGTGTATGTAAGCAAAAAGTATACTGATATACTATTCATTTTGTCAGCTGATGCTTTCTAGAAAAACTGTTTAGCACTGGAAAACCTGCATTTATTTGAAAGCAGCTACAGTAAAATTGAGTTGTTAGGTTAGTATTGTAACTATGATTTGACACTTTTAGCTCTGTAACTCAACTTTGTCAGGTACCACAAGAAACCAAGGGGACCTTCAAGGTGCCACTCTGAAGAACATTTAGCTAAAACTGTGCAGTAAATAGCTTAAAACATTGAACTGAGGAAATCTATTATAGGGCCAAAAGATCTAGGGCTAAATTATTCAGGGTCAAATACTGAAGCAGGGTGGAGAGGGCAGATGTCTTTGGAAGCAGTGTAAGGCTGAGAGGCAGGAGTGGAAAATGAACGTTGCTCTACTGTTAAATACATTGCACTCCTGACTGGTTAGTAAGAGGGGGTTAAAATCATCTGGGACAGAGTCATCCGTCAGAGCTAAGGACCAGGATTTCTCCGACGCCAGAGACAGAGCCTCCATCTCGGCTAGAGGAATCTAAAGAAGAAGAGACGAGCCAAGAGTGAGACGGGCAAACAGCACATGCATAGTTAGAAGACACGCACAAACTATCATACAGGTTAGTGCAAGTAAATTAATACAGCTAAATGTGGTGAAATCAGTTCATTGCAGTTCAGTGGGTGGAAATCAGAGTTGTGCTCCATTCAAATTTGGACTGAGAAAGTATTTTAAATTCCAATCCCTAAAATGATGTAGCAAACAGGATGGAGAATTGCAATTCAAATCTCAATGTAATGAAGAAGAGTTCAAATTAAAAGAAATTCATATATCTGCAATTTTTAAATAGGAAAGAACAGTTTGTCAAGACAAACTTTTAACGTTGGCTTGACAAAGCTTTGTTTAAAAGATTTGCAGGTTTATAGACCAGATAAATAGACACACAGACAGATAAATATTCAATTTGGGTTGAATTTCTTTGTAATTAAATACTATATTTCTTCACATTCATATTCCAATTCAACTTCCAATTCAAATTAACACCCATGAATTAAAAGAGAGCCAATTGTTTAATTCAGAATTGATGGAAACACCCTCCAGTGTCAGCTGACAGGATGCATATAACCTTCCTTCAGTAGCCATGATGGATATCCTGAAGTTTAACAGTCCTCGGATATTAAAGTTAGATCAGAAACAAAAGGTCAAACTCGGTTACGTTTAAAGAGAAATAATGTGCAGTCTCTTTCATAAATCCTCAAACGTCAGCAGGTGAAATCCTGCATGCTGCATCGTCTAATTGTCCCTGAGAGTTTGGGCTGGAACAACTTTTTGCAAAGTCGTCAAAATAAAAGCGCCAGCTATTTCCATAAAGACAGATTACAGATTCTCCAATTACATTTAAAAAAAAAAGCTTTTAGAAGCCTCCATTTTGCAATGCTAATGCAATTTAATGAAATATTTCAATGTGAAACAGACCAAAGGAGATTTCCTTGCATAATTCAACAGCGGTCCAGCTTTTTATCGATTCACACATTACCTCTTCGACTTCAGCCTGACGAGTCCATCACTTTTTCGGGTATTAATGATCTTTGGAACGAGGCACAAAGTTCACACAATTTTGCAAAACTTTGTCACTCTTATGGGATCAGGAAATAAGTACATTTCAACAAATGGATTTTACTGGAGCAGAACCAAGTCCTTGCCTTCTAAAGAGTGCTGGAAATCCCAGAGTGCAGAGGTGGTTTTTTAACTGACACACAGAACACTGTTAGACTTTTTAACTGTTTAATTTTACAGTTGCTTACCGCAAAAAGCCCAGTAAACTACCATATATATGTTTTACGGTTAACTACTGTAATATGCACTGAATTATGGGTATTTTAATGCCATTTACTGTATATGGGAATTTGCGTTACTTTACTGTTTGCTCAAAAGCAGTAGTGCTACTGTAAATTGTTCTGCAGATGAAAAACATTAATCTGCATTCTCAATACAATGTCTGGGTAAGCACAAGTGTGGTGAAATAAAATGCATTTTTAAAATGATTAAAAAATAAAATATATAAACTTTGCTTACACCCCACAAAATTTAAATTGTATTCGCGTGCAAAGCCCGCGCAACAACCTGGCAGAGGTTTTATAAACTGAGGCTTGTGTCGGGTGCGCGCATAACGGACTTCCCCTCTGAGTGAATCGCCAGACGTCAACTGCGAGTTTTCCTGTGGTAAGTACTTTTCACTTACTTTTAAAACGTAAACCATTATCAATATCAATGAAATGTAAAAATATGAAGAAAGTAAATATACAATCTAATTATAGGCTATTACTAGGACAGTCTGAGGGAAAAGTTTGTTTTCCTCAAAAACTGCCGCTTTCATGAAACTCATTCAATTGTCCTGCAACGGACTGAACGCCTTTCCAGTATAGATGTGTAGTATTTACACAAACAATTATTGTTATGGTATCTTTTACTCCTCAGTTAACTGTGAATACTGTTAAATGTGTGTGACGTCATTTGAAATAGCACGAGCGCTCTCTCTCTCTCATGCGTGCAAGATGGGTATATGTCTCGTGCTCTCTCTCTCTCGTAAATAAAACATTTACGCCAGTGCATATACCAAAGAAAAAAATATATATATTCAAGTAAAATTATAATCAATTAATTCAAGAAAAATAATGATAATGATTCTTCTTTTTCTCTCTTTTACTTGTTTCAACCTGAGCTAACTACACCCCAAAGGCTATTTTAGGAGCCACAGCATTGAGCATCTTTGGCTTTGTATGTATGTTTTAACTATCATACACAGTATACATTAGATTAACTGCAGCTATGACAGAAATGTCATAATATAATAATAATTAAAGATATGTTTTGATATATATATATATTAGTGATCCAACACCATAGATATGCAATATCTCTCTGATGTTTGTGTCAGCAGGAGCCAACTACACCCCAGAGACTCTTTTAAGGGCCACCTAGAATCACGGCACCTTTGACTTTGTAAGTTTTTTTTATTTATTTTTTATATGATCACTCATATGTTGGGCTGGGGATTGATAGAGATTTCATAATTCCATTTGATTCACAAGCTCTTAATTCAGTTCTGATCTTGATTCAATTCAGTTTGATTCACAATTATTCTTATTCTCTTATTCTGATTCCAGTTTCCATACGATTTAATTGGATTAAAATATTTCTGAGAATTTGATGACAGCCATTTATGTACCGTGATTTAGTATTCATTTTGGTTATAATCCTGTATTCTTCAAGAGTACTTCTAGATTGACTCAAAAGCCTGTTTTGCTCTAATATTTACAAACAATACAAATGTTACAGTAGCTGATACACACTCATATTCCTTGGATCAAGAGCTGTCACAACTAAAAAGATACTTTAAAACACTGCGAAAAAAAAAAAAGTTTAAGTTTGAAGGACCATAAAATTACTCTTTAATGTGATTGTACAGTGGGGAAAATAATTATTTGATCATTATCATTATTTGAATTATTTGGCCACTTACAAAAAAATTAAGGGTCTATAATTTTTTATGGTATGTTTATTTTAATGGATAGAGACAGAATATCAACCAAAGAAATCCAGAATAAAACATTATATAAAGGTTAGAAATTGTTTTGCATTTCAGTGAGTGAAATAAGTATTCGATCCCCTACCAACCAGCAAGAATTCTGGCTCCCACAGATTGGTTACGTGCCCAAGTGGAACACAGATAAGTCCTGTCACTTTAAGAAATTACTCCTAATGTCATCTTGTTATGAGTATAAAAGAAAACAGTCCATAGAAGGTGTATCTTTCCATTCAAACCTCTCCCACCACCATAGAGCAAGACCAAAGAGCTGTCAAAGGACAACAGAACGTTGTCTTAACCTACACAGGCTGGAATGGGCCTACAAGACCATCATCAAGAAGCTTTTGAGAAAGGAGACAGACTGTTGTGTGAATATTCTAAATGTAAGAAATACAAACTAACCATCAATCGCCCTCTGTCTTGTGCTCCATGCAAGATCTCGCCTTATGAGGAAAGGGTGGTCATGATAAAGGTGAGGGATCAGCCCAGAACTAAACGGGAGGAGCTTGTTATTGATCTTAAGGCAGTTGGGCCAACAGTCGCCAAGTAAACCATTGGTAACACACTACATTGCAATGATTTGATATCATGCAGTGCCCGCAAGGTCCCCCAGCTCAAGAAGGCACATGTACAGGCCCGTCTGAACATCTAAATGATTCAGAAAAGGCTTGGGAGAAAGTGCTGTGGTCAGATGAGAACAAAATTGAGCTCTTTGGCATTAACTTGACTCGTCGTGTTTGGAGGGAGAGAAATGCTGCCTATGACCCCAAGAACACCATCCCTACAGTCAAACACGGAGGTGGAAACATTATGCTTTGGTGCTGTTTCGCCGTTTCTCTTCTATGTGTACGGATGGCTTCATCACCTTCAAAAACGCATTGAAGGACCGATGGACGGGGCCATGCAGCCAGAACACTGAAGATGGGTCATGGATGATGGGTCTTCCAGCATGACAATGACCCGAAATACCGCCAAGGCAACAAATGAGTGGCTCAATAAGAAGCACATTAAGGTCATGGAGTGGTCTAGCCAGTCTCCAGACCTCAGTCCTATAGTAAATCTGTGGAGGGAGCTGAAACTTCTAGTTGCCAAACTACAGCCAAGAAACCTTAATGATTTAGAGGATCTGTAAAGAGGAGTGGATCCCAATCCCTCCTGAGATGTGTGCAAACCTGGTGACCAATTACAAGACACGTCTTACCTCTGTGCTTGCCATCAAGAGTTTCTCCACCAAGTTTTGCTTGGGGATCAAATACTTATTTGACTCACTGAAATGCAAATCAATTTATAACCTTTGTACAGTGTTTTTTTTTGTTGTTGATTTTTTGCTTGATATTCTCTCTATCCGTTAAAATAAACCTACCATAAAAATTACAGACCCTTCATTTCTTTGTAAGTGGGCACCCTTACAAAATCAGTAGGGGATCAAATAATTATTTTCCTTGCTGTACATTTAGGCAATTAATGGAGTTACCTGACAAGGATGTGCAAAAAAGCAATACTTTAGCACAGTACTATACTGGGAATAACTGTTGTTGCACAAGTTGTTACCTTGTCTGTCCATGAACAAATTTAGAAGAGATAAACTCATGACCATTTTTCGCGTCTCACCCTCTCTCACATTTCCCCTCTTGTTGTGCAGATCAGCGGTCAGGTGGTTATGAGGCCGAGTGCCGCCAGCCCAACGGATGCGTGTTGCCATATTTTCTTTGGTTGCAATATGGTCAGGAGCGCTGCGTTGATTTGTTGGTTATATTCAGTTCTCTCATTTTTTTGTATGTTCCGAATAAAGTCACCACTAAATAGTAATGTATTGGATGTATTTAATAGTGACAGTGAATAAAAAAATATACTGTTGTACATGGACTCAGGTCACTTATTTGCAATTTATTAAACTCAATGGGATTCATGTAAAATATTCAAAGGTTTTATAAAATAAATAGTGTGAAATAAATTACACTAAAATTACTGTAATATTATTAAACTGTAAAACTAAGTTACAGTAAGGATATAAGGATATAGTACTGTAAAATTAAGTTGTGGTAAGGGTATTTTACTATAAAATGAAATTGCGGTAAGGGCATTATACTGTAAAATGAACTTGCGATAAGCTACTGTAAAGGGGTAGTTACAGTAACTTATTGGCAATAGTGCTGCCAGTAAGTTACCGCAAAAATACAATAAAAAGTCTAACAGTGAAGCTTCGGTGCTATTATGTACGTTTAAGTGGTCCAGAGAGAGAAAAGGAGGGAGAGAAGAAGGGAAGGAGACAGGCAGAGCAGTGTGGTACAAGGCAAAGCTGGGTAAACGGGGATGCCATTGACCTGTTTCTCAGTGAAGTGCTTGCTGGGAAGGGGGGGCAGAGCGTAGTAGTGGCAGATGGAGCCAGATAGGTTGTCCATGAGGCTGAGCTCTCCTTCCAATGAGCCCTGGATCACCAGGGAAACTGAGTCAAACATAGGCCTCCGCTAAAAGCCCCAGCATGTGGCAGACGGGATGAATGACGAAGAGAGAGAAAGAGAACAGACAGAGACCGAGGCAGAGGAGATGACCAGGGGTGACGTGAATGACATTACACAGAGAAAAAACAGAGGAGAAATGAAGGAAGGACAGAAGTTTGTAGACTATAACACAAGCAGCCAGAAGAGAGATTTACAAAAGGATAAACAAGCTACTCAGAATTAATTTAAAGGATCAGTTCACCTAAAAATTAAGATGTTGTCATTTAGTCACCTACGTTATTGACTGTCTTTCTTCCATGGAACACAAAAGCTGACATTCTTAACCATGGACTTCTGTTCCTCAGAATAAAGACATACAGGTTTGCGACAACATGACAGTGATTAACTGACAGAATTTGAAATTTTAAGTGAACTGATTGTTTAAACCAGTTTAGCTAAGATGCATTTCTTAGTTATATCAGTAGTACAATGCATTATGTGCTGATCAGATGTAGTATTGGGCTCTGAACTTACAAAGATACATTTCTCTCAAGAAAAACGTTTGATACTACCACTGACATCCACAAGGGGGAACTAGAGCTCTATGAACATTTGCCCTGATGATGAGCAAAAAATTTAGACGCAGCCACACTTCAGAAGAGAGCTGGAGGGAAAATGTCATTGTTAACTTAAAAAAAATGGCTGGTATTCTGGAAATAGCCAGCCTACATTAAAAAAAGAAGAGGTTTGTATCACTACTTTCCCATGGCATCAGTCTGACCTTCGACCACTAAGTTTATGAGGAGCAAACAACAGTCACATCTCCATATGACAATAACAGAAACTGATGGACTTCCCCACTTTAAAAATAACAGTCCCGTGTTTTAAAACATGCCTTTTTAGTAAACCTAAATGCATGTTAATAATGATCTGAAAGCCCTGGCAAATACTAAATCTGCATTGATTTTTGAACTAATAAACAGTTAATTGTTAGTTAACAGTGCTAGTTAACTTTTCACTGTTAACTAGTTGCTTAATTAGCATGCATAGCATATTGGCCTCTTATTATTGCCTTATTCTGCGTGACCATATTCTAGATCCCTTAACCCTACCCAATAACTAACTACTACCACAACTACCTTACTTACGATCAATAAGCAGCAAATAAGAAATTGCTTGAGGAATACTCTTAGTTAATAGTGAAGTTTTTTTTCACAGAAGGACAAGTCATACAGGTTTAAAAACAACATACAAGATGAGTAAATAATGACATTTTGAAATTAAATTTAAATTTTTTATGTGTGAGGTGTTGTTTATCACAGAAAATAACTTTACTATGTTTAAAGAAAAATCATGTTTACAATTATGCACTTGAACAGAAGTCAATGGGGCACTGCGTTGCACTGAAATACATTTTGAAGCACACAATGTTGTGCGTAGGACTACAAGGCTTAAACATACGTGTTTACACGACTAGAGTAACAAAAATGTTTACCATCTTCTTCTATGCAGAGTTCCTCTCATGACCATATAAAGCCAGTAAAACCCTGCAATTTTCAGACGATACGTGCAATAATTCCAAAAAGGGACTTTTCACATAGAGACACATCCACAGGAATTAGACTGGTAATGCAGAACCAAAATCTCAGTAGTCCCACTGCTAAAAAAAACAACTTGCATATCAAATAACTCACATTTTGTTTAGACAAATTTATATATGAATGCACTGATACAAGACTTTTTTTTTCTTTTGCTTTTATACCCTCTGGAAGGTCTTGCTCTATCGACTTCCTCTGCAAGTGCACTGCTGTAAACAAGACTTTTTTTTTGTTTTAAGGACAACATTATTTTCAGTGGTAATGGAAAGCATAAAGCAGATGCTTACGTCTAATTGAACCAGAAACATTCTTTTAATGTGCATCAGTGTCATATATGGGTTCAGACATCTATGGAAGCATATGGTATGTTGTCTAGCAGTATATTGGATTTAGATAATAGAGTGTTGCAGTGATGATGTATTTTTGTAGGCCAACCCAGACGTTACCATCACCCTGGTTCCCTTGACAAAAAACAGAAAGAATTTTCTACTGGCTTAAGGATTATTGCAGAAAATAAGCTCTGTGACCAAAAAAGGTTTATGATTCCTACATGTTTTGTTCATCATGATAACCTTCACAAATAAACATAATTTTTATGAATTTTGAAACCTACATACAATCGACAGAAGTGGGGGAAAAAAACTATAAAATCTATAAACAAACTACACCATGGTCACACCATCACTAATCTTCTGACAACTCGTTCAGTCTTTATTTAATAATAATTAAAAAAAACGGAAAGTTTATGTAAGAATAGTTTGCAAAAGTGTGATTATAAACAAAGCTGTGAAAACCTGAGTGATGAGTTTACTTGTTCAGTGTGATGATGTTTGTTCCATATTTAGCCACTTGTTAGCAACTGCCTTTTCCAAGTTTACAAGGGGGTATTTACTGATGTATTTTATGTCACAGAATATAACATGACAATATCTTAATCTTGTGCTAACCCACAGACCTTATTTCAGGCAAAAACCCATTTAAAAAAATGTTAACTTAGTTCCCAAGTTTTGGCCTACAAAAATACGTCATCTCTGCAGCATTCTATTCAAAAGTTTCAGCAAAATGAAAGCAAGCTGGACACCCCTGCTGAAACCTGCTTAAGATAGTGGCTGGTTTCTAGCTGGCCTGATGTGGTCATAAGCAGCTTAAACCAATTAGCATATAGTCTGGCTCACGTGTTGAGCCTAGAAACGACACCATTGAAGGTACACACCATTGACCTTACACCCACTCACCTCTAATGGCGGATCCAAATTATGAGGAGGATCAGGATCTGTCATTATGTGATCTTCAGAGTCCCTGCGTATGTCTGCAGGTGGGCTGTCTGTGGGGTAAAGACGTCCCGACATGTCTCGAGAGTCTCTTGAGATCCAAGGCGACCCCCCTGGTCCACTTACATCACTATGTCCCAGAGGTGGCATGTGTCCTCGGGATATTCCTCCATCTCCACCCACAGCCTCCAACTCCAGCTCCATCTCAGCTTCTAGCTCAGCCTCCTCTTTAGCCTCTTTGTTGCTTTCCTCCAGGTGCTTCATGAGCACAGCAATCACCACATTGACCAGCACAAACTGGGCCGTCAGTACAAAGGACACAAAGTAAATGGGGGACACCACCGTGTTGTAGCAGATGCCTGTGTCTTGGGAGCAGTCTCTGAGCGTGTCCTGCAACGTGGATGCACAGCCACAGAGAGTAAAAATGAGAGGCGAATAGGTTGTAAAAATGCAAAGCATTTAAAATAAAACCATGTGGATCATTGAAATTCACCATGAATTTCACTGTCCCACCTTCATAATGCCATTCCAGTTGTCCCCGGTGGATACACGGAACAACAGGAGGAAAGCCATGCCAAAATTCTTGAACGTGGCATAACGGCCAAGACCTTCACAGGGGTGCAGCTCATCACATACTGGAACAGAAACAAAATGTCATAGTCTGAGGTACATGGTCTGGGAATGTGCAAATCTGCATATTTTCAGCGCTGTGAAAAAGTGAAAATTTAATTTAATTATCCACTTAATGAAAAGTTGGTTAATTTTTAACACACACTTTCAGATATACAGTAAATATTCCAAAATTGGGATCACAGCAACACAATTTTAGGTTCCCCAAAGAACCTTTCAGTGATCAGTTCTTAAAACAACCATTGTTTTCTTAAATAAAATAAAATTGGAATACTTTTATAGAACCTTTATCGACTATAAAGAAACTTTTGTACAATGAAAAGGTTCAATGGATGTTAAAGGTTCTTCATAGAACCACAGATGCCAAAAAAAAACAACAAAAAAAAAACTTTATTTTTTAGATTGATGTGAGCATATAGATGTAGACAGATTGCAAGCACTCTGAAACTTTCTCCATTTGTGGATTATATTACGTACTACAAAACAATTGACATTTAGCATCTTGAAAATGGCTTTAAATCTTTTTCCAAACTCTTAAATCACAACAACCTTCATTCTGAGGAGCTTAGGCAGCTCCTTTGATCTTGGCATGATGGTACCATGCACTTCAATGTATGTACAAACTGCACTTTCCAAAATCACCATAAGCAGAAACTATTGGCAGTCCAGACCAGTTTATTAAGGTTATTCGATATAAGGCGAGACCTGATTTTAATTTTAGAAACTCGAGAAGAAATAAGTTCAAAATTTACATTCAAAGTGTCAAATTATATTAACTGAATTACCATATATTTATTGATGAAATAGCATTTTCCAATAGCATGTTGGAAAGAAGAAATACTACACATTTTATGCAGTCTCACAACATATGTATATAGACCAACATTTAAATCGATCTAAAATAATCTCACTGATCGATATAGTTGGTGGACTGCAAATCGACCAGTCCTGACTTATCCTTATTTGGGAAGAAACAGAAAAAAGTTTGCCTTGCAGACAGTCAATCTCAGTTCAGCCAGCAGACTCCATATATTGAACTTGGACAGCATTGTAAAGCTGGATATGAATTATGAAGTCTCTATGTTTATCTTGAGTCGGCTGATTGGAAATGGAAATGACATCAACTCTGGTATTGTGCTGAGCTGCAATGGAGCGGCAGGCTGTATTCAGTAAACCGGTGCCAAATGTCCTGCCACGTATTTTAGAGAAAATCTCCTGCAGATACCATATTTATGGTTTGCCCTTACAGACAAGGATAAAAATCTTTCTAAAATATGTGAAAGTGATCTCACAGAAATTTAAAACAAATAAATAGTAATAAATCAAACAATTTAAAACATAATTATGTAGCATCAGAGGATTAGAGGGTTACGACATCAGTGGAGTAATCAACGTCATAAAGGCAATAAATAAATGTATGAAATTAGTTTTTAGGACCCCTTGATGAATAGAGTGATGGAGCCCATAACATACGGTACAAAACTGAGTGCTGCATTTACGTCTGGCCTATAATAGCATGTAACATAGTATATTAATTTTGTTGTGATACTTATATTGAAAAAACTGGTAAAACATACTTGAAAGACTTTTATTTGGGACACTCAAAGTTATTTTTGCTTCTTAACTCTGGGTTTAGTTAAAGTTAACTTAATATTTTCAATATAGCATATTTCCATTTTTTTGTTTTTGGACTCCAAGCAGTAGTGTCACGCACTCCCTAGGGAATGTAAGTAATTTACATTTCGGTGTAAATAAAACCTAGATGGGAAGATCCTGAGGAGTGCATAGGTGTGTGTGTGTGTGTAAGAAGGAGTGTTTGCGTCTGAGTGAATTAGACCATGAGCAAAAATGGTCCTTATTTATGTGTGTTTGTTATGCTTACTCAGGTCACCAAACAGCTCTACTCCCAGAGCAGCGAAGATGAAGAAGAGCAACATGAAGAGGAGACCCAGATTCCCCACCTGTAGAGAGAGAGAGAGAAGAGAGAGAGAGAGAGAGAGAGAGAGAGAGAAGTGAGAGAGAGTGAGGGAGAGAAAGCCAGGAGAGTTTGTCATGGACCACAAAGGAAAATGACAGGGCAGACCTAGAAATGCCACCTCGTGAGGAGCCAATAAGAGAGGCATGAAGTGAGACGATCAGCTGGTTCCCACCTGATTAGAGCTTGCCAGGTTTGTAAACTTAAAACTCAAACTATGCGAAGTTGTTGCTTACTGTAGCAGTAGTTAGGCATGTGCTCCAGACATGTTCATAGAGGACAAATCTGGCATCTTGTTTTTGATCCCATTCCCTCTTTCTTTCAATCAATAAGAAGTGTCAGGAGCCCAAAAATAAAATCGTCATATACGAATTAGAAAACCTGAAATCTATTCAGCCCTGGGTCAATATGCAGGACATTTTCATGCCACGATCATATGTCATAATATATTGGATAAATTATAATAATTAATTTAAAAAAATGGAAATCATATTTATTTTCATTCATCACAATATATTAAACATATGTGTGAATTTTAATTAATTTCACTACATTGATTTGAGTGAATGTTGCCATTGTTTTCCCACATCACTTCATAGATTTTTTTTTTTTATTTAAGAAAATGTTTTAGTTTTATTGAATTTATTATTATTTATTAATAACTATGTCCTTCCGCCCCCCCCCCCCCCCCTCAAGCAAAACATGTAGGGAATAATTGGTTTGTATATAATTTAACATGATTCAGTGATGTTTTTTGGTAAAAGTTGGTTTGCTGACCTACAAAATATAAAATTCGGTTATATAAAATTACAGAAAGTAGGATATTATCAAAATGTTTTAAGACGGTTAAAATAAACAAATCAATTTAAGTATATCAAATTAATTTCAAATTGACCCCCTCATGTAAGCTACAGTAACTCTCAATAAGCAACAATAAGACTAACTTTTAGATCTTTGTTCATCCTGTTAAATTATTGCCATTGTGTAAAATATAATAATAATAGTAATAATGCATTTATTTATTTTAAGTGCCTGAACCTTGTTCTAGTATACCCTGATATCTAGAAACACAGTAATATTCATGTGCTACTGCATAACAGGAAAAACCTACCTACACCCGGCTGGATTAGGAGAAGAATCATGCAAAACAATCATGCAGAGTGATCACAAATGACTAGATCAGGCATGATTTTGAGGAAAACGGAAAGGAATAAAAAGAATCAGATTAGATGTGCTGACAAATCTGATTGCGCTGACATTTCTTTTTTTAAGTCTGGCTATTTTCCCACCCTAATCTCTCTTAAGTGCACTCTTCACTGGCTGGATTCACAGTGATTCAAGACACGGGCATCAAGCTGACACAATCTGGCAGGATATCTCAGAATACTGTACCGGATCACCTCTCACAAATTGTGGAAGAGTAGATCAATAGCCCAGAACCACAAAAAGCAACTTGAATACAAAAGAACAAACTGTGTAAAAGTCACAGCGGCAGAGTGAAAGGGCGTTAGGAGGTGATGCTGAGATCAGGTGACGGCTAAACATGATCTAATCCAATTAGTGACAATTAGTTAAAGTAGGATTACATGTCTGATTATCTAAGTGCATATATGAGGAGTGCTAAAGGAGAGACTGGAATTAATAGTGTGTCCTGTGGTGTGGCATGTTTCCAAATCAAAAACCCTACAGGCGGCGGTGGAGCCTGATGCTATCAAAGAATGCGCACGCTGGAGATTTTCTTCTCTGGCTTCTGTCATTTCTGCTATTCTCCAAGCAGCCCATCAGAGCCAATCTGCACTGCTGTGGCCTCTTCATGGCAGATTGACTATGTAAATGAGGCCTGTGGAGAGCAGAGAGGCCCCAGAAGAATGGCGAACGGGGCCCGGAATACACTCTCTTGCCGCGCAGGATACATTAGATGAGTGGAGAGCAGAACTTTATGAAGGAGACAGACAAAAGTTTGGTGCAGTACCTGAGGCAGGGCCTGCATCACAGTGTCTAGCAGAGCTCGCATTCCCACGGCCATCTTGAGCAGCTTCAGCACTGAAAGAAGAGGAGAGACCGCTTACTGAATATATACATGAAAAGACAATTTCAAACATACAAATATAAAAGGAATACAATTTCAAATTCACTTTTTGTTTACCAGTGCACCTATTGTACAAGCGTACTTGTGAAAATTAAACAATTATTTGAAAGGGTATGAGGCAAAGTTTAAGTCTGTCAGTACAGTGTGAATTGGCTAGGGATTCACAGATATTAAAATTCTGACTGATACTGATAAGCTAATAATTGTTTTCATGTAATGGCCAAAAGACGGTCAGTATTAAAATCATACCACTTTTTTTTATAAATTAAAAATAAAATACAAAACAAAACCTGCTATTTAAATGCTACAAGTGAATTAGTAAGCATCACAACATTAATGTACATTATGAAAATGAATATTAATTTTAAAGATCTGCTAAAACGGTTTTATTTAACTATTGATGTTTTAAATGATTAACATTAAGTGAGATGACAGAAAAATATGTGAAATATTACAATTTAAAACAAATATTTTCTATTTTAATATACTTTAAAAAAAAAAATTATTTCTGTGATGCAAAGCTGAATTTTTAGCATCATTACTCCCCATCGTCCAGTGTCACATGATCCTTCAGAAATCATTTAAATATGCTGATTTGGTGCTTAAGAATATTTCTTACTATCTGTGATAAAAACAGTTGTGCAATTATTTGAAATAGAAATCATTATACATATCATTACTTTTACTTTTTATCAATTTAATTTGCTTAAAGTACTAACTTCTTCCCAAAAAATAAAAAATAAAAAATGCTGACCCCAGTTCATTTAATGTATTACAAATAGGAGTAAAACTAAAATACACTTCTAATATTGACAAAGTGGCCTTTGAGAAAAAAATAAAATAGTAAAACCTCAAACTGTGACTCAACCTTTTAATAGAAAAAACAGCAAAAAATACGCACACAGTGGATGCACTTTTTCTTTAAATGTGGCCAGTGGAAACTAATTCTCATGTAATTTTCACAGTGGTCAGATCACAGAGCATGTTATTATTGGGGTCGTGCACTACACACACGGAGCTTTAATGATGTTGATGACAAGGCCTGCTGTGGAGGTTTGGTTAATTGCAATCATGGCCATAAGTGGATGATGCCTGTGACTTTCATTATGGGAATGTCTGAATGAGTCCAGGAAGAAATAGGCTGCGTATGCGTACACACACACACACACACACACACACCACACACACACACACACACACACTCACAACCTGATGAGAACACAAGACATCTGAGCAGGTGTGTTTGCTTGGCCATCTCTGTTGAGGGAATAATCAATAAAGACTCACCCAGCAGCTCTTTCATTAGAGGAAGAATAATTGTTCCAAGTAGACAAGCACCCCAGCTTCCCACACTGTGTGTGTTGTGAGCGTATAAGCTTGTGAGTGTGTGTGTAAGAAATAAGTAGAGTGGCTGTGTGAACTGAATTTCTCATTACAGCCATCTGGACTCTTTCTAAACAGACTACGGCTTCTGCTGAGCAGTCTGTGAAACAACAGAGATCCCGAGGGTGACATACACAACCGGGTCTGATCTACTGAGGCTAACAGGCAGAGCGCTGAGGAGTGTAAACTTTTGCAGGGAAGAAAAATGGACCATGGTGGTACGAAGATAAGAAGGCAAAGAATACAAACCCCGAGCGATCCGCAGCACCCTCATAATGCGAATGATGGTGGGGTTGATGGGAAGGGAAGCGTTGACCTCGATTTCTTCCAGTGTTATGCCCATAATAGACAACAGAACAATGGCAAGATCCAACTGGTTCCACCTGCGTAAAGACACTCATTACATTAGTTATAAATAGCAATTAAATATGAATTATTAATAGTGAATAAAAGAGAGTAATGCTGCCTTCAAGTCATGTCAAAATGATCGTATTTATAAGATGTGCTCACATGAATGTTATATTTACTTGGGATAAAAACAATATTTAAGTTTAAATTTTTTATTATGATTATTATTACTTTTATGTTGATTTTACAACATATTTCAATTGTATTCATCTATACTGGATTAAATGAAATTAATTACATGAAATTATTCATTTTCATTTAAGAAAAATTGTTTATGTTAATGTTACAATTTACTGTATTTCAATCATATTTATTTACTCTAAATTAAATTAAATTAAATTATTTTTTTAGTTTTATTTAAACAATAGTTTTACATTCAAACTATTAGTTAAAATGTTACTTTTAGTTATTGTAAAAAGTTACAATTTATTTAGTATACATTTTGTATACTGTTGATGAACAATTGTCAGATTGCCAGAAAATCTTACACATTTAGCTGGTTTATGAAGCAAAATTACACTATCCATAATTCTCCACTGTTAAGTGCATCCTTTATTTGTTGTACCAGCTTTCTTTGCCACTAAAGAGAGAAATTTCATGTTTCTTTTTTTGTTGTTGTTGAAAAGAGAGAATGAAATATAAAATTGCCCAATGTGCTAATTTTCAAAATCACTTCAATATCACAGTATGATTTCCTCAAACTTCAAAGGACTTATCCTTTCATATACTTAAAAATACACCAGGCAAGGTGTGCAACACAATTTCAAAAATGAAAAGCGATTTTGTGCAAACAACACTTATTTGACCCTGGATGTTACTTCTCTTTTCCAGCAGACTTCTCAGCATGTTCATCGTCTAAATATGGCTTCAAACTTTGCAGCTAACTTTAAATAACTCCCTCTGAGGGTCAAATATAACACTGTCATGGGTGAGGTAGAGCCTAGAGCCTGTTTTAGGACACCTCAATTTTCTGGGGCCTGCAGCCACGAGAGGTGTTTCATTAGATATGTGGTGGAATTTAAGTCAAATGATTAATACAAAGCATTTCTACATTTTTCCCACCAGTTTTACTCACTAAAGGGGCTCAGTGATCAAAGCGTACTTCCATCCTCCATCCCTGCGAACTTGGAGTATGTTGCATGAAAGAGCTGATCAAAGTAATAGAAAGCCATTTCCAATGTTGTAAATCAATAAAACTCTTAAACCTTCACCTCCTGAACAGCATGTTCTGAAATGTCTAACAGTAGTTTCAACTCATGGGAGGGTCTATGGTGAGAGATTTGTTTTAAAATCATATCAATTATGTTGTGTCAAAGTTCTCATTAGTATGCAAATAGCTGCTTTACATTTCCCTACACATGGATTATGGATCTGGGAATACATTGACATGATATGCTCTTTATTACGCTATTGAAAGAAAAAAGCTGATTACATGAGAACTTCTAATGGCCTATCAACTTCAGTAAAGGTCCTAATCCCCATATTGACTGATTATTCAAAACTAATTAAAAGTGTAATGGATCATTCAGACTCTATATAGAACATATGTGTGGCCTACACATATACTATGTATATTAAAAAGGTAGAATAAAGCATTTATCACTTCTTTGTTACTAATTTAGTAATAAATGGAATAAATACCATTTAGGATGCTTTCTCATTGTTTAAGCCCCAGGCAGTCTGAATTTGGATACTCAAGAGGGGTTTCTTTTACCAAAACCACAAGTGATCGAAATTCGGTTCTGGCTTTTCACCACAGACGCCAGTGCATTCAGCCCTCAATGTGCTTCTGACAGTCTGAGGCAAACCAAGGAATCTCAAAGCTGTGATATCATTTCAAAGGATGTGGCTTCAGGAATACTAACAAACCCTATTGCGTTTACACACAAAAAAATTATGCTGATAGGGATATTGGACCTCCATGGAAATGGATTTACTGTAAATTTGATTTGGTTTAGATCAGCTACCTCAAATGTAACTTTTGAGAGGGTCAAATATACTACCTATCCTTGAAGAAGCGGCGGAATCCAAAGGCAACAAGCTTGAAGACGGACTCTAGGACAAATATGATTGTAAAAATGTAGTTACAGATCTTCAGAGCCTCATCCAGGACCTGTTAAAACACAGAAGATAATGTAATAGTGAAAGTGCAGAACAAGAATGTATCCTCTCTTTCAGAAAATAAATTAATACACAAACTATAGGCCAAATGATGGCTGAATGAGTCATTCCATTATCAATAAGCAGAAAAGATGATGAGTTATAAAAGGTGGTCAGACTATCCCAAAAGAAACAACAATCATTAGCTGGCATCTTCAGGGTCTGATAGTCATTGGACATTTCCAGGAGTCTGGCCTCTCCCTGTCCACCACACAGTAATTAAGGCCAGGCTAAGTGTGACGATGCACCAGAAAATCAATTGATTCTGTTCACGGAATGAGTGTGTAAGCGGTCAAAGCCTAGCAATCCCCTTTGCTCCACTTCCTCCAAGATTCTGCGGGCCACTGAGGCTCTAATTAAAACAGACTGCTATTTATAGCCACAGGTGAGGTCGCAGACCTCCATTAATGATGGGTGAAAACCCTGGGATGCGTTGTCTAATAGGAATAGTAAACACCAGTTTTGATTTAAGGAGAGATTTACCAACCAACTAACTAAATAAATATAAAACATTAAAATGATACATTATATTATAAAACATTTTAAAGTCCAATGTTAATAATGTCTAGTTTTATAAATTAAATAATAATAATAATAACTTTAAAACTTTCTTTGTGCCTCTAAAATAAATACATAAATACAAATAAATGAATAAATAATTTAAAAATGTTTTCTATTTTTCTAACTTCCTACCTTTTGAAAGAACCACAAAACAGTCAATTTTAATTTATAGTGGTCTTTTACCAGCAAAACTGACCTTTGTCATAAAGGAATGAATAAAGCACTTCAGAAGAACACACTACACCACCCAAATGATTAACAGAAATTCAGTCTAAACTCCCAGAGCATATCTGCTAACTCGTGTTATTGTTTTAGTCGTCTATTGAATATTCATGAATTGTCTCTGTAGTGTTATGCGGAAGGAAAAGACAGATGAGGGAATATGCATAAATTTCAGCGCATATACACTACAGTGTGATTTATTTTGGTGAGGCATTACCCTCATAAGGCTTCTTCAGACACAAGCAATGGTACAAAATGTCCTGGAGCAGCACAATGAAAGTGCAAATAAGTATAATAATATAAAGATTAAGATTATATACTTACTGCTATGATATAATCAAAATGCGGTATAGCAAAATTAGTACATAAACATCAGCTGCCTAATCAGCAAATATTATGCAGAGCCATAATATGAGATAGCAGTGAGTTGAACTTAGAGGAACATTGTTTGCAATTACATAACAGGCGAGTTCATTTCCTTAATTGAACATCAACAAGCGCATGCACTCTCACTACTGGCACCACTGGCAAAGAGGTACCTTAGGTTGTTGGTAGTGCTCCATGGACATGGTGATAACATTGAGCCCGATGACAATTGTGATGAACAGGTCCAGATAGTGGCTGGTGCATATCTTGTGGATGAGAAGCCGTGTAGGTGAGTAATCGGAGTAATAGGGTTTACTCTGGGCTTCTGAAGAACCATGGGAACAGGGAGGAATCATGAAATAACAGTACTGAAACGAACATTGTTTTATACACACTCATGCCCACACTGAGAAAAGAGGAGGGAAAGAACCAGTGGGAAAGAGAAGAAAAGAGGTACAGTAGATCATACTCTGTGTGTATAAGTTCATTCAGAAATGAAAATTTACTTACTCATCCTCATGTTGTTTCAAACCTGTTTGACATAATTTCTTCTGTGGAACACAAAAGAAGAGATTCGAAAGGCTGTGCTGGCCGCTTTTTTCCATGAATTACAAATTACAAAGCTTTTAGTTTCTAAAAATGGTGCAATGCATCATAAATGTGTCCATATGACTTGTCACATTTAAAGTTTTTGAGGCCTTATGATTGCTTTGTGTGAGGAATAAAGCGAATCAGTTTTAACCACTGCAACTGAATCGAGTCAATGAGTTAAACTTGAGAATCTGATCAGTTAAATTTGCAAAAAAATTATTCGTTTTATGAACTGGACCATTCATAGTCTTCATTAAATCTTAACTTTTCAGGGAGTAATAACAAATTCAGCCCGATTAACAATAAGCCAATGTTATTCACTGCGACTGTATCATCAAGTCAGTGAGTTGAACTTGAAACTTGGAACTTGACTCATTTAAATTAGTTTTATGATCCGGATCATTCATTGATTTGACCCAAAATAATGATTCAAAAGAATGACTTATTTACAAATCTAAACCTTTCAGTGAGTAACAACATACTTGCATCCTGTTTCTCACACAAAGCTATTGTATGACTTTGTACTTGTACTTGAAATATAGTGCTAAAGTTGTATGGACCACTTTTATGATACTTTGGTAATGGTGCTTTTGATAAGCTTAAAAAGCAAAACAGCCTTCAAAATGTCTGTTTGAATAGCACAGAAAAAAGTCATATTGGCTTTGAGCTAAATGAGGCTGAGTAAGTGACAATTTTCATTTTCGTGTAAACTTTTCCTTTAACTGTGATTATGTTTCTGTGGTCTGTCCCAAATATCAGATCAAAGGCAGAGGAGCCCAGAATGAGGGGCCAGGATGCCTGAGATCTGCTCACTCACAGACACCTCAACAAAACAAACTGACCTACTGTCATGGGTTTTCTAATGAGATTCCCTGAGACATAAAAGAAACTCCATTCTGTTTGGACGGACTTGTGCATATGCTAGTTTTGCTGATCCATTTCTATACTTGTGATTTCTCTCTGTTGTTCGCTGAGGATGGAGAGGGCAGGAGGGATTGGCAGAGCAGCGGGGGGCCGGGGGGCTTATCATCTCAACACACAGGCAGGGCTGTGAGCGGCAGCTGTGTTCCCTGTGGTCCTGTCAACCCATTAGGCAGGCTTTTTTCTGGCACCAGCCACTGGACCAAAGCAACAGGTGCTGCATTCAACCTTTTCTTTTTTATATATAATGGTGCCACATCAGCAGTATTTGTTTAATCACATGGCTGCTCCCCACTGGATAGTGAATTTGAGCATGACTAATCAAGAACATGTCCAAATTATTTGCTTGTTAAAAGTGATGTGAGTAATGTTTTGGATGTTCATCTCAGTTTAACATGTAGAGATTCTATACGTAAGCCCTTGTCCATGTTTGCATGTTCTACACAGACTTTGTGTCTTTGTATTAGTGATGAGAACCAGTCACCAGTGTTATTTTAATTTTATTTATATACTTTTAGTTTATTAGAATTGTACATTTTTTTGTGATTTTTTTTTCATTTGAATTTTAGCTTTAACAATTTTATGTGCTTCTGTCAATTTTATAATTTTTTAATATTTATATTCATTTTAGTTTTAGTAATTTTAGGACTTGAAAATAAACTTGTGTATTTCAGATCGTTGCCAAATCAGTTTTTCAAATTTTAATTTAGGTTTCATTTAATATTCAAATATTTTAGCTTTACTTCAAATAACAAAAAAAAAATATTTTGTAATAGCTTTAGTTAAAAATAACAGCACTGGGAGAGAGTCTTTCTGCAGATTACAGCAAGTGACCATCTTTATGAGTGAGACTTTGATTCATTCATTCTACTCAAGAGTGCTGATTCATTGAAGTATGTTGAAGCAAAATACTAGAATAATACCCTAGTACTTCCAAATAAAAATATGACAAAAATAGTTGGAGTAGTACGCTTATATGCCATTTCAAATTCACCAGATGTTAGTTATGAGTGAGTTATTGAATTACTGACTTGACCGATTTGTTTGAAAACACTGGACAAAATGCCACTAGTTTTGCTTGGAGACACACAGCGGTTCTGCTTTGACTTTGTTTGGAACTCTTTTTGTTAGGAAAATGAAAAAAAAATAACTCAAACAGCCAAAGTAGCTGGAAATATTGTCTTGAATGTAAGTTACTTGATATTCACTTCTTGTTTATTTAATGTAAAAACAATTAAATAAATATCAATGAAAAACAATATCATGTTCGTATGATATATTTTCTATATGTCATATTTCTTAAATATGCATATGACGTATATGGGGTCACTCTAGTGTGAGTTCTCAGGATGAGATGCCAGCAGAACCGGTTCTGGGGTTAATTACCAAAGGAATCTTCTAGCCCATCTGGCTTTAATTCCGCTAATAGAAGCCATGCTCCTGGTGTTTTTAAATTTGCTGACTCAACATTACCTTTGCTTCATAATGTACAATTTATGAATCCTAAACGTCCAGACTTGGCTAATCTTTGCCATTTTGGTTGCTATTTATTTATTTACCTTATTTATTGTTATTTTTTATGACTCCTAGGAACTAACAAAATCTGTGATGAGGTCAATGTTCTGCCCTTTAACCCCTGTGTTATAAATTAATTTATTTGGGCTGCAGACAAGAGTATCCAGGGGGCAGCAACCAAAACCGTTCACTGGGACGGAAAGTTGCTGTGTTGACTGCCCCAATTTCAGAGGTGCTCAATTACGGGGGACAGTTGGGATGTGAACAGGTGTATGTTCACAGCCTGGTTTTACAGTAGACAGGTCAGTTCCTATAAGACATCCCCACTCATCTGCTTCCCTCCTACCCTCTGTAGTGAAACGCTCTCCCTTTATGCACTTTCATTCAAAAAAGCTTGTAACGCTGGTGGGACAAAACTCAATTTTGATTGGCTCACATTGCTGATTCCAATCATACTAAGCACAATAATAATACTAATAAATCAGTGACAGAGGGAAAGCGGTCTCCATAACCAGATGTTTATATCTAATGAGTACTGCACTGAGTTTAATGAAAGGGCTTCATATCAGATGGCCTTTTGTGCCCCAACTAAAAAAATATTTAAAAAAGTTGGGAGAAAGTGAAGCTTTTTGGCATCCTATTTATGGAAAATGGATTGAACTTTTGTTTCCTATTGGCAGCGGTGCCTCTCTGATGTCATGTCATTGCAATGAGTCCAGCTAATGTCCACTTCAGCCAAATCAGCTTAAACAGAATTTAAAGTGAGGGAAAATGGATCAAAACTATTTTTAACCAATGCAAGAAGAATGAAATAGCGGTAGAGAATGTGGGTCTTGGACCTCTCCATCTCTGTCTCTATTTTTGTGGCACAAGCTAATGATACCATGACTATGATTTAATGAGACATTCTTTGCTTAGATGGCAATTTTAGCCCAGTCCAATTCCATCTATGAATACATTTGAGAACAACGGCCAGATTATTGGGTGAAGCAATTGAAGGTTTTGGGCTGAATGATTCCACATTTGAATATAGCCACAAAACGCTGGTCGCCCACCAGTCTTGAACACGCTAACTGTAAAACTCAATGCAATACTCATCAGCCCCAAAAAGGAGGGTACGACAACAAATCTCTTGGCCTTTTCGTCCCACTGAGACTTCATGCAGGTCTTGATGCTTTCAACTTGATTCTGGCTTTGCCGCAGCTCATGTGCACTTGGAGGAAAAAAGCTCTTAAAAGAATTAGGAACTCTGGACCCCATAAAATGAAAAAATGAAAAAGTATACTATGAATAGATCCATCAAAAAAAAATTTAAGATGCTGAAATATATAAATATAAGATAAACATGAAACCCCATTTACAGAATTTATCTTTGGGTAAATATCTAACTCAACTAACCATCTTTTAGGAGGTCCAAAGTCCTTTCAGGAAACATTTTAACAGTGCATAAGAGAGAAAAGATGTGGAAGGTGTCGATCCAAGAAATGAACCATATAACAGCTAGTACCTCAGAAGCTAAGTCAGTTGGGAAATACAGACAAACTCTGATCCATTATCTACATAATTTGTACTACAAACACCATGAAATATAGCAAAATGGTTCATGATTTTGAGGGCCTGAAGGTGGACATTACTGATGTTCTGAAGGCTGACGTAGCCTTATAAAGCGATACTTGCAACTACACCACTGAACAATGTGTTCGGGAAAGATCTGTCCATTATTCTGACTTCATGAGT
The DNA here is from genome assembly GCA_018155175.1 of Sinocyclocheilus anophthalmus. Taxonomy (NCBI): domain Eukaryota; kingdom Metazoa; phylum Chordata; class Actinopteri; order Cypriniformes; family Cyprinidae; genus Sinocyclocheilus; species Sinocyclocheilus anophthalmus. Next base: position 627,454 of record JADLZN010004800.1, read on the forward strand.
CAAGTGGGGTCAAAGTCATGAGCACTGGGGAATTGTGGGCAGTGGGAGGACTAGACTGTTATTTAAAGGCAGAGCCAGAGAAAAATTCTAAAGCCTGCATGGCAAAATGTCAGACAAAAATAGAAAGGGGAAAAAACAGAGATGATAAAAACAGCCATCTGAAAGGGAAGGCAGCAAATTGCAACTTAATTTGTTTTACGCTGATCGGTTTTTAATTGAGGCTGGTTTTACCCCCCTGAAGTGCATGGTCAATGAGTTGCACCTAAAGTAATGAGTCGATGTCTGCTGGACATACTGCTGATGCACCCCGATGCAAAAATTAGTTTGGCAGAGACCCTGCACTTGTTCACTTTTTATTTGGCACAATATGCCAGCACACACCGAGTCAAAAACAACAGGAAATGACAGACTAAATGGCTGCTTAAAACAGGCAAGAGAGTGAAAAATAACAAGGAAGAGGAGAAATCGAAGGCAAACAATAATTATTATAAGAGAAAGAAATCTTCAATAATGGGAGGCCATGATAAAGAAAACACACATACACTAACACTGACAAACATATACTGTAGGATAGATAGGGTGAGAAACACACAGACACACATAATATATCATGCTGGCAGACGTGGCAGACAAACCACACTTTCTTTCTGAGTCTGACTTGAGCAAGACGGGCCGTTTGAGATGGAGGCTGAATGGCAGAGGCTGGTGGATGGGCAACGGGGATGATGTGCAGAGAGCCGCAAGAGTGATGTCGTTCTATATTACTCAACATGAGAGATTAGCTAGAGTGCCTGACATATCTGACAATTCTAAAACAATGAATGTGTCACATCCGAGGTCATATGTTTGGTACGCGACAGTAAGTCAACCCTTGTTTATAACAGCAAAAGGAAAAATAATCCAATCCTTTTTCATCGTAGAACCTCCAAATGCAAACACTGTTAGTCCAGAGAGAGAGAGAGAGTAACTACATTAAAATAAAATAAAAATCTTTCTTTTATCACTCTCAGCTTGTGCTTTTAGAGCAATTCTGGAACTTGTTGCAACACTTTATGTTACTATCTATACTTAGGATGAATGTTTATGATGTTGCCATCGGGAAGAAACTAACAAGTGACACAAAGCAGTGTAGATTTTCCACTAACATGCAACATTTTGTGACAAACACTGTTTTTATGTCACATTGTATTGCACACAACACTTTACAGCCCAGCACAATACTCAAATGCACTTTTCTATAATGTTTATCTCTTGCATGTAGCACTGCAAAGTCTGATTGATTTAAGTGTACGGATTTGTACTGTAAAGGAACTGGATTAAAAATAAAGCTATTCATATAAATGTTAATTTAATGTTTAACACTGTATTTCCATAAAAAGCGATACTGAAATGATATTTATTATGAAAACTGCTTTACAAATCATTTGAATTAAGCATCTTTACACGTAAAAAAAATTCTAAATAAGTAAATATAATAAAACAATATTTTATTTAACATGACTTGTTCTCACAATATTTTTTCTCACACCATATAAAGGGTCTTTGTATGTGAAAAAAAGGCAGTACACAGTTATAAAAAAATAGAATGGCAAGCTACAGTTTTGAAGTAGCTTCCCCAACACAACTCTACGCGTTCGATAAAATCATCTGCTAAATGCATAAATCTGGCAATGGTTTTAAGGGATAGTTCACCCAAAAATTTAAATTCTGTCATTAATGACTTACCCTCATGTCGTTCCAAACCCGTAAGACCTCCATTCATCTTTGGAACACAAATTAAGATATGTTTGATGAAATCTGAGAGCTCTCTGACCCTCCCATAGACAGCAAAGGGTCCTTACATGATCAAGGTCCAGAAACGTAGTAAGGACATCGTTAAAATAATCCATGTGAGATCAGGGGTTCACCCGTAATTTTACAAAGCTACGAGATTATTTTTTGTACACAAAGAAAATCAAAACAATGACATTATTCAACAAATTGTCTCCTCCGCGTCACCCTGGCACCATTTTGGAGAGTATCGACTGAATGTAAACAATGTATGCTGTTCTGTGTCAGCCACACCACACAGATACGTTGTTATACGTTTTCGCTTGATCTGAACGAAAACACGTATCCGCGTGGCGCAAGCTGACAAGAACAGATACGTTGTTTAGGTAGTGATACTCGCAAAAATGGCCCCAGGGTGAGGAGACAGAGAGCGAGATGTGATGTTGAATAAAGTGTTTTTTTTTTTCTTTGGGCACAAAAAGTATTCTCGTAGCTTCGTAAAATTACGGTTGAACCCATGCTGTCCTGGATTTTGACCGATGTCTGGTACGTTTATGGACCTTGATCATTGGTATTACTGCTGTCTATGGGAGGGTCAGAGCGCTCTCAGAATTCATCAAAAATATCTAAATTTGTGTTCCAAACATGAACAAAGGTCTTATGGGTTTGGAACAACATTTTTCATTTTTGGGTGAACTATCCCTTTAAGGTGCACTCACATTAGCAAAAATTCTGCAAAATTTCGGCCAAAATAGTTATGTATGAAGCACACCTCACACAGAGGTCACTTTTAAACCAAGCAGCTTTCTGTTGGTCAAAGCAGTGAATTTGTGTGCCAACTTGAACCCGCTGCGAAATCTGTGAGGGGAAATCTTTCGTCGAATTGACCCTTCGCAAAAAGCCGCCCTCCTTAGTTACTGTTGCTATCCCCGACAAACAATGCTGCTCTCACACTACACATCATGTTCTCACACAGTAAAAAAAACATTGCAGAGCAAAGAGGAAAGGACACCGCTGCTGAAAGACAAAGCCAGAGCAGGTTATTTTGGTATGAAACAAGGTCTCAGCTTTCACATTTTTTAAGAAATTCAAACAATAAATACCGTTTGTGGCTCTTTAATGTGCCATGACAGATCACTGTAGCACCTCAGTTCAAGGGGCACATTAATCGATCGCTTTTCATAATTACTTAAGCTTTACTTAAGTTTATTTAAGCACAAAATAAACATGAATGAACATCAGATCGTATTGTATTTCAATCACGGGGAAGATGTCGAAAGTACAAACGCCATCATTTTTAATGAGTTCCTTAAGTCACCCAAAGTAGGAGGCTACCGCTCCTGTCTGCATTTTGTGCGGAGGCACAACGAGTGGGCGGCCGGCGCCTTTCAGCATCACAAGCGCGCATTATCCAGGTCATTGGGATCACGGAATCGAGCACCATCGTCGACAAAGTCCCAGCTGCTTGTAGAAAACAGGTCTACAATTGACCTACAGGAGTGGTCGATAAGTAGCACCTTCATCTTGCAACCACACGGACATTACTGGGGTGGGTTCACCCCACGGAGCTAAAAGGCACATTGAAGTAAGGCACAATGAGGTGACATCACGGCCACATGGGAGGCACGCACCGCCACGCGGAACGACGAGCACTCGACCCACCTGGAACACCCTACACACAGCCCGAGCTACGCCCAGCCTCACATTGTGGAGCCATGGGCCAACAAGGTGCTGTTCAAGCGTACCCTACGCAAACGACCGATATGACGTTAGCAGTCTCATTGCACCGCCGCCTGGGTACTCTCGGCTTGTATTTTGGTCAAGCCTCCACTCCCACAACATGACAAACACGAGAGAGTACGTCGGGAGGCAGCGCCTACACTAGGACGAGGAAAATCTACGTGGACGGCCGACAAGACGTCCGGGGTAAAGACGAAGCGAGGCTACCGTGTTGTTCCCAACGGCCTGCCGTACTGACGTAGAATTTGACAAGCTATTCAGTTAATAAACCTACTCCCTACTGAATGAACCATGAAGACCTATAAAGAGATTAGGTGCACTTCTTGCCAAAAGGCATTAGTCTGCTGAAATGTAGGACACTGTGTGCATTTTAAATCAGAATCAAACTCTAAGTTGGATGTTTCTTGTACCCTTACATGAGGTAGCAGAATATTTCTGTTAATGAGCTTTTATTTATATACAGTACATTTTAGGATGGAAACATGGGCTTTATAAAAACCCACCCATGCATTTCCTAATCACAAACTGCATAAAGCATGTGTTATATCCAACTGTGACTCTATTAGAAAGTCAAGAGAGCTTATACACTAACTATCTAGAGGTAAAGGATCACATCTTGACATATATCGGAGCAAAAGTAACTCTTTCAGCTGAAAACTTTATGCCATCTGTTCAATTTGGGGGGCTGTTGCTTGCCCAAGTTACATAAAGAAGACTTTGAGTCATTTTCACTTGCAGTAGGAAGAAAGGAAATGGTGTTTGGAGCTGCCAGGTTACATAAGCGACCGTGCTGCCTTCTGCTGCCAAGAGTGGAGGTTACACGACACTTAGTAATTTAATTTTCGCCCTCTGTCACTCGCCGTCTCATCGCTCCCCCAGTAACAGTCGAGAGACTATATACTTGCCTGCTAGAGATTAAAAGAAAAATTGGTGGGTTATCTCCAGTTCTACATGGGTGCATAAAGACAAATGAAATAAATGCTGATATTATATTCTTCGTTAAGGCGTATTTGCTATCAGGGGCAAGTTTTTCAAGGTAACTGTAGATTCTGTGCATGGAACCCAATGAACATGCCTGCAGAACCACAGAATTAGAACATCCATCCTGAATTTCTCACACCATATAAAGGGTCTTTGTATGTGAAAAAAAGGCAGTATACAGTTATAAAAAAATAGAATGGCAAGCTACAGTTTTGAAGTAGCTTCCCCAACACAACTCTACGCATTGTGCTCTGTTAAAAATCAATTTGATGCTAATGCAATATATGGTTATATTATTTAAAGCTCGAGCAATGATTACCATCTGGCAAATACCCGTTCATATAGAAAAAATATTAAATCCGTTTTAACGGGTAGTACTGAGCATTTGCGCTTAAATTATGAATAGAATGTAGTAATTTCTGCTTTGCTTATTACATTTTTCATGTTTAAATACATTTAGCAGATTTCCCAACAAAATCAGGACAGAAAAGGTCAAATGGAAAAATGTCAGGGTCATTCTCAAAATAAAAAAGAAGAAGAAAAACAAAACCCCCGACATACAAAAAGGAGTTTTTGTAAACTACAATACAGTCATATGGTACGCAAAATTTTACATTTCAGTAAATTTATTCAGTTGTTTTGAGTAAGCAGCAAAAATAAACAAATAAATAATACAATATTAAAAAGATTATTTTCTTATTGTCAAGTGTAATTTTTATTACTTTGATCCATATGGGTGATTGTTCGCTCGTGCCCAACGGTCTCGCCTTGCGCCCTTGCTGTACAATTTACATACAGTTTGGGTAAAGCTTCTTTGCAAAAATATGCATTGTACAAAGCACTATGCAAATAAACTGAATTAAATATTAAGAAGAATCCATACTTCAGCATTTAGTAATTTTTCCAATCCCACTGGAAAAGGTAATTTACCTTTAAAGTATAATTAAATTATTTTTTTAATTATTAATTATATATGAATTATTCATTTTCATATAAAAATATTTTTTTTTATTTTAAACGGAAATATTGAATGTGTATCTAAGTCGGACACAGTAAGAGAAGAAAAATTTTGATAAAGTCATATTTGGGTTTCTTTTAGGCAACACACTGGAAAAAAAGTATTCTCATTGCTTCGTAACATTACAGTTGACCACTGATGTCACATGGACTATTTCAACAACAATGTCCTTACTACCTTTCTGGACCTTGAACGTGTCAGTTGCGTTGCTGTCTATGCAGCAACTCTCGTATTGCATTAAAAATATCTTAATTTGTGTTCCTAAGATGAACAAAGGTCTTACAGGTTTGGAAACGACATGAGGGTGAGTAAATAAAGACTAGTCATTTGGGATGTAAACTATCCCTTTAAAATATCTATGAAATGTCAAGTCATTTCTTACGATTAAGAATAAGACAAGATATTAACAAATACATACTGACAGCTTTTTTTGAGAGAAAAATGAACTGAATTCAAAAATCCAATGTTTTGAAAGTCAAAAAGTCAACATCTTTTTATACAAAAGGGGACATACCCAATCTGTTCAGCTGCTGGTTTAGATTATGACCGATGAACGCACCGTCTCTGACGTAAGACAGCACTGAGGATGACGTGAACGTCACCATGCAGAGGACGAATCCCCGATGTAGCAGGATAAGAATCATTACTACGCTGCAGCCTAAAAGGACGTATACTTGTAAATCAGATATGCTACATAATCAAGGACACCTCCAAACGATATGCCTTGTTAATACAGTGTGTCCAGGCAAACTGCTGACAGGACACATTTCTGATGAGGCACCTCAGAGAAGGGCTAATAAATGGTGACTGGGGGAGGACACAGGTAGAGGAGAGGCAGATGGTTTCAGCCCTACTGCAGGCACAGGTGAATATGATTAGAGACAAGCCCTTTGATCCATACGATAACCGAGCGCTATGTACAACAGATTGACGGGACAGTCCCAGTAGTAGAGCATGGCTAGGGAAGGACGCTTCTAGGGAAAAACAGAAGCTAATCGAGAGAGACAGACTGGCAGGAGGTAACACCCCCACCTCTCCTAAACACAAACCCAAAACAGAATGATAAAATATGCTGAGGCTCACTGTAACTGGATCGTCAACTAATTAACACATCGTCTTCTAATTGGAAGGAAAATGGAGCCTGTCATTTTTTTATCCTAAGTGCGATGACATAACTCAATCATAGTGCGAACAATGTTGACCATGCAACTGTGAACCGTGTTTAAAACGTGGAAAAGTGTGATCATCCATACACTCACGACAGCATATGCTAATCAACAGTTATACCTATCAGGCTAATCTGTAGAGCTCTCATGTTAGAATTTATAAGCATATACAGCTTTATAAACAATATACCAAACACATTTGAAGTGCATTCACTGTTTTTGTTTATTTGTTTTCGCTTATTCATCTTGGACTTTATACTGACTCCTCCTGGTGTGGATTCATTACTTTGTTTATTAGCGTAGCTGTGTATGCACATTTTCAACATAAAAGAGATGTTCATGTCTACAATACTCTATTTTTACACATTGCTATGGGCAAATGTATAATAATGATCACATTAGTAGTTTTTTATGGAGTCTCCAAAAACACTGGTGATAAAACAAAAATTAAAGGGTTTTAAAATGCATAATTGAGAAAGAGGAAAGATAGATGTTTTGCAAGAATATTAGGGGAATGGGGCAAAGAGAGACAAAAGAAAGTTGGAAAGAGAGAGTTGGAAAGAAAGAGAGGTAGAGAGGAGAAAAGGAAAGGGGTTCATGAGGGAGCTCTTGTTCACAGAGGCAGAACACAGACAGAAGGGAAGAGATAAGAGACTCTCAGCTACACTGAAAACAACATGGGTAAACATGTTCTATGCACAAAAATATTCCGCTTTTTGTGTTATATAACTGCCAATTTTTATTTATTTTTTTATTTGAAAAAAGAACTGTCATAGGCGTTTGTTTCTGTACAGCAGATCAAACTTTGGGAGGGGAGAGGACCCGAAAAATATATATAAAATAATAAATAAAATAAAATTCCATTTCATTCAGGTTTCATATGGCTAATACTAGGGCTGCAACTACGATTTTAACTGATAAACAGCTAAACTGCATTTTTTTGGTCTTTATAAACTTTAATGTTGCTTTTGATCAATTGCGATCAAAGTTTTGAATGGTCTTGTACAATTTACTGATATACTGTTATAATGTGAGTACTTCTGTTATGCAAAACAGCAAGTCCTAAGAGTGAGAAAGTGTTCATGCGTCACTATTACAGTTATATTTTCATGACAGACATCAAATTTAGGTTTCAAATTGTCTGTAATTGAAGCATGAAATGCTTCAAAAGTGAAAAAGGAGGAAAATAGAAAAGCATGAGTTAATGAATTAAAACAAATTTTTAGATAAAAAAAAAAAAAAAAACGATATTATAAACTTTTTTTGACCATATTTGCTCAATCATAAATAATCAAAATAGTTGTTAGTTGCAGCCCTAGCTTATACATTCCAATACTTCAGTACTGTACCAAAAAAATCTTGTATTTTACCCTCTTATATCCAAAACAAGCCAGCTGTACTCAAATTACTGTGTCAAATAAAATCACATAAAGCAGCCCATTATAGCAACATTTCCTTAAGTCAAAGTGGAACAAGTGTGCCATACAAACATTTCACTCACGTAAGTCACAAATGAGTATTAACACGTCATGCAGCCTCTGAACAACAGCAAGGTGTGTTGTGGTGTTGTGTGTAGCATGTCAGTAACTTTGAAAACAGCGTTATGGGGCAACACCACAAAACGAAGTGAATCACTACGCCACAACACCAAACCGATGAGAAAACTCTGAAGCAGACAGATCAATAAAAGCTAAAGACATTAACAGCGATACTCTTCCCTTCGAACAGTCAGCCACAGTGCGTCACATTGGGGGCAACATCGAGAGATCGGACATGTGATACCACCAGAGCACTTACTGCAGGCTGAGGTGAGTTTATCAAGATCTAGAACCATATTAAAAATGACATTTGCGGTTTTTCTCTCCCTTTCTCTCTCTATCCATCCCCTGTGTGAGCTTGAGGCTGGGCTGGTGATGAGGTGTGGAAAAACCGGACATACACACTTCCACAGACAATTCTTGTGTGGTCAGATCATATCTGATGAGGTGAGAACATGGCGCTGATGGTGCCTTCCCACCCGGTGTCCCTCTCCCACCCTCGTCCCAAAACCACCACCACGGTGAACACATAGACATGCCATAAGCAATCTGTACCTTGTGTGTGATCGGCACTGGACCAACTGACACCAGTCAGCATTACATCTAGAAGAACGAAACCATGTTAATCAGGTAGGGGAAGCAAAGAAACCGTCAAAGGAGCTGAAATAGGATGGATTTTCTGGGAGAATATGCCGGTGGGTGTTCCAATTATTCTGAGTCCAAAATAACCCTGTTGTTATGTGTAAAACACTAATACTAAATCTATTTATCCCGGCTGTTCGAGCCCTACATTATTAGTCCTAGATTGTTGTTCTTGAAATACTTTGTGGATGGAAATGTCTGGCAAACAAATAACTTTTCACTTTTTCAGTTAATGATACCAACAAGTTCACCTGAAAGGAACCACAACTTTTCTGCTCAACTTTTTATAGCAAAAGTCCACAAAGTTACCTCAGGATATTTAGATATTACGTTCAAAAAGAAGTTTCAAAATATTAATCAGGCCAGGCAAAGCTGACATACGGTTTGGTTTAATCCCATTTCCACCCCGGAAACCTGACACATCCCGTCAAACATTCACACCTACGGAAAATTAAATCGGTAGCAAAAAGAAAAGATGAAGCGAGGTAAAATAAAGCACCTTTTCCTCTCCAGCTAGAACTGATGGCGTGATAAAGCGCTATAAAACAAAGGACACGCTAATCAGCTAATGCGCAAATCAAATATAGATATTCATGAGAAACTATGGTGTGACAGTACATTTAGAGAAGACTAGATTTGACCTTTGAACTGAGATAAGATGATAAAGTACCAATAATGAGACTAGCTTTGTTTGCCTTGCATGAGTTTTAGTCTCTGATCTCGTGGTCTGACTCAAACGTTATAGTTTATAGATCACTTATTTACATCTGTATTTCTCAAGGGCTTAAAAAAACTGAAATTCCCATTTTTAACTGTAAAGATCAAACATGCTGGACCAATGTCCAAGCCAATGTCCAAACAAGGGCTAGCATCCACACGGAGATTCTCAATGACGTTGTTTTAATGCTAACGGCTTGTGCTGAAAATAGCAGGCAGTGGAACCAAAAGAGAAGGTCATTAACACCACGCCGTGCATCCTGGGTAGCATCGGAGCAGGCATCTGATGGATGTAACCAATTTGAGTGGGACAAGATTTTTATTGACTTCTCAGACTGCACTGCCCTACATGCATGAGAGGAGGAGGGTGGGTAGAGCCCTGGGGCAGGGGTCCACCGCACACCCTGCTCTCTCAGTAAGCAGATCACCATGCAAGCCATGGGACATGCTCTAGAGACGTTCCCAGGCAAAAGGGGGGCAAGCCGGGGAGGGGCAGATTCCTAGCTAATTACGGGCCCGAGCATCTCATTCCTCATATGCCAGTCACTAATTAGCATCTAATTTAGCACGCGGTCAAATCAAAATGATCAAGCAGGACTCAGAAAGGTGTGGAAAGGCTACCGACCAGCTAGCTCCTTCTCCTTACTCCTTCTTTTTTTCTCCATGCGTTTAAGGCGCTTCTCCTCGCGCAGTTTGGCTTCTTCGGCCTCCTGGTGCCGCCGGCACTTGTGAAAGTTCTCGACCACCACGCCGACGAACATGTTGAGCACGAAGAAAGCCACGATCAGCAAGAAGGAGATGAAATAGAGCAGCATCCATGGGTTGTAATTCATGATGGGCTACAACACAGAAAAACACAACCCGGATTAATGTACAGAGTGCACACTAATGTACACAAATGAATGCTTAGGCTAATTATAATTTAATTTAATTTGTAGCGACAGATTTGATTTATTTAATTAGAATTTAATATTAAACCATTTTCTTTATACAAACCAACATACACTATATCAATTGCTGGGTCGGAGGTTAACAGCCATTACACACACACACACACACACATATTTATATATATTTTTTTATTTATATATAATATAATTCATATAATACCAAGAAAATGTTCTTTGTAAAAACCAATATATCAGTTGCTGAGTCAGATCCCCAGGAGTAAGTTACAGCCATGTTCAAGATGATGATGCTGGAGAATTGGGACATCAATAACATTTCAGTTCAAAGGTCTGTCCTACTGGGCACCCGAAAGATGCCTGCCTCTAGGCTAGATTAAGCGTTCTGTGTGCAATGGTGAGGCACAGGCCACACGGCATGAATTTGAAGAAGAGATATCTGTTCCAATTCAAACACATAAAGGCCTTGGCTAGGACCAGGGTTGGGCTCTGTTCAAATAGAGCAGAATAATTTCAGGAGCCTACAGCCAGATATGAGGCATGGACACTTCCTTTTCAGGCAAAAAATCCTATATTTTATTACTCAAAAATTAATTCAAAATTATTCAAAAATTCAAACTGTATTAAATAAAATGGACATTTGGAAGAAGAGTGTAAAATCAAAAAGATCTGTTGAATGGACAGTAAGGAGCTTGACAGAAGAACTGATGAATGGAAAAGCCGTTTTTTTGAAGACAGTATTGGAATGCTGACCAATGATTTTTCTGCTCTGAATCAGTTCATAGAGTTGTCCAATCAGAGTTTGCAGCTATCAGAGAATGCGAATGACATTCACAGTGACCCACTTAAACAAGGTTGCCACACTGTCCACAGTGAATCCACAAGCATGAAAATCTGTATAAATATTATTACAATAAAATGTTATGCAGGTAATAGGAGATTCTGATGCAGTCAATACCTGCTGATCGACACCAACAGCATCCAGTCCGTCGTACATTATGTCCACCCAACCGTCTTTGGAAGCCAGAACAAAAAGGGACATGAGGGCCTTGAGGGAGGTGAGAGATGATAAAAAAAAGGTTAAAATAAATCTTTGACTTCAGTGGCTACATTTGACTTTGAAAATGGGATGAAACCATAACGGATTCTTTTCAAATTGAAAGTGGCATTACCAGTCGCTTGCAGGTACGTCTAAAAGAGCATCTTGAGACAGAGCGAATGTTTGTGTAACCACTGCCAGGTTAAACGCTTACCTGCCCAAGGTTATCAAAGTTGTACTTGTGCCTGAGCCATTTGTAGTTAGCCTGGAGGCAATCAGACTTGTTGGTGATGTTCCTAGGATCCTCCCCCTGACACACAAAGAACTTTCCTTTGAAGAGCTGTGAGGAAAAAGCAAATTTATCAGCTCACAACCAACCTTCCTTTTCTCTGCGAGAGATCTTTTGAAATACCACACATTTCAACCACTACGATAGATATCATGTGTCTTGAGAAAATAAACAGAAATACATACATACATATTGGATATATATTGGAAGAAGAAGAGGTTGTGAAATTCAAAGTTTAAATTTCAATTATATAAAAAAGTCCATATTACCAGAACTGCACATTTACTAATTATATTAATTATTTAAAAATACGTTACAACTTCATACAAGATGGTTATATGTCTCCATTATTGAAAGTCCAGTATGACTGTTTAGTGAAAACCATACAAGGACAGGGTCAATGTTACACATGACACATCGTACAGGCATCTTTTCCTGGAAGAATAGAAGATAAATTACATCGGCGTTCCCCTACGGACTTATGTAAATTGTGGAAGTATGGAAAACAGAGCATTTTAATCATAGTCAAATTATTCAGCTGTGGGCAGGAAGAGTATGTTTCAAATTTACAGAAATGACAGAAAATCATGTATTCGTTCTGTGTACTACCTCTTTCTCTCTCACTAAAAGTCTTAAATGCAATCTTGTGGATTAAACACACAGAGCTGTCAAATGTTATGTTACTTTATATATGATGGTTTCTTAGAAGGAATTACTACAACTAATCCCTAGTTAAGACTGGCTTTTACTTTAATAGTCTGATCTAAGCAAGAAGTATTAGGCTATATCAACTATATAATTGTAAGGTAGCAGTTCTAACTTCCCTACTAAAAAATTGAGCTAAAACTGGCCTAAACTGGTTTAAGATGGCTTACCATGCTGACCAAGCTGAAACGTGCTCAATGCCTCTCTCAAACGACCCCTTTTACCATCAGAAAACCATTTTAAACTGGTTTACACTTGTGATTTCTGCAGGGTAATGCTGTTTTGTACTTACCTGAACTCCCAAGATGCCAAAAATAATGAAAAAGGCACAGCAGATGACGACAATGTTCCCGATAGGCTTGAGGGATGACATCAGTGTCTCAACAACCAGCTTCAGTCCTGGAGCTCTGCTGATCACTCTGAAAATCCAACAAGAGAACAGATGTTTAACTTGCCTGGAGGTTCTCAGCTGGTTTTTGCTTCAGGACCATGATTTTACATTTGAAAATCAAGAGGCAACTCAACACAGAAAACACTTTCTCAGGAAAAACAAACAAACATTTGACAAAATTACTTATTTTGTATATTATTATCGCGTTACATAACTATATTTTAGGGCTGTTAAAGGGCTGTGTATATTTATAATGTATATATAATATACACGCACACACACTGTATAATATATATTATATATATATGATATATATAGATATTAAATTATATATATAGAGATATATTAGTGCTGGCAAATCATTAAAGAGCTTAACCGATCCAAATAAAAGGTTTTGGTACATAATGCGTGGTGTGTACTGTGTAAGTATTATGTATATATAATACACAAAGGCATGTATAAAGGTAAGAAAATATGTTATGTTTATATATTAAATATATTTATATATTATATAAAATATAAGAATATAAATATATACATGTAAATATATTTTCAAAATATATACTGTATGTGTGTGTGTTTTTATATATACATAATAAATATACACCATACACACACATATATTATGTAAACAAAAACTTTTAGTTTGGATGCTGACATATATACACAACACACACACACACACCACACTAAGGGACAATTTTATATTTATAAATAAATCAAATATATACATATAAATATTTGTAATATTATATAGATATGTAGGAGTGTGTATTTACAGTATGTATCTTAATATACACAGTACACACAAATAGATTATGTAAACAAACTTTTATTTTGGATGCGATTAATCGCGATAAATCGTTTGACAGTCCTAATTTATATTAATAACAATAAATAATTTGATTTATTAGTATATTTAGGGCTCTCCAAATAAAGCATTAACACACTAACATTGATTGACAACCCTAATATTTATCAATGCAAAGAGTTAAATGTCTTTTAAATTTCAAATGGCTTCATCGCACAGTTTTTCTGAATAGCTTTGCGACAGATAAATTTGGGAAAAAATCTGAATTAGACACTATCTTTGACTAATAATAAAATACATGGGAAGCATTTTCTCCTTTCTTTTAAAACCTGATAAGCCAATTTATTTTACTATCCTAACTATGCGCATTTGAATGATGAGCTGCATAGCTGTAAATTCAGAAAGGGTCCTTAAATTCCTCAGTCCTTGCCTGGCTAGAGCCTGCGAGTGAATAAATGTTTCCCATGCTTTCACTGACCTGACATTAGTCAGCTTTCTCTACTTTTGGCATTCCATCATTGCTGTAATCACTACCTCCTCTACGACTGAGCATGTCAATTACCAGCAAACATTTCATGCCCTCGCCATTATGCTAAGCAACCGCAATGCAATGCTGTCGGGAAACTTTCTGTGCTGCAAAGAAAGGAGACAGTTTTAATTAAACTGCCGGAATAAAGATGAAGCCTAATTATTAACGCCACGACATCCGGCACAAAACCGCACCTGTCAACCTCTGCGGAGGGTGGCACCAACAGTGACACAAAGACACCTGCTCACAAAGACACACACAATAACATATGTAACACAAACACACAGCTGTAACAATAATTCAGCTGCTTTAGAGGCCAGGGTGTGTTCTTTTGTTAAAAAAAAACAACTAAAAGGGGACAGAAAGCATATACTTTTAAAAGTTTGGCTTCTTTAAAGTTAACATGCTGTCTTAAAAATATTGCACTCATGGCACGAAACCAATGAAAAACCAATGAAAGGTGCTTAAATGGTCAAAGATGTCCATCTAATGCAAGACCAGCAATTAAAAAGTAGTGCATACAGATTCAAGACCAACTGTTTGTCTGTAAGAACAACGCATAACATGTAAAATTATACTCTAAGGGAGCTGTAAAAGGCAATAGGCTTTAATCTGTGGTGCTGTTTGTGTTGAACTGATGGTAATGGGACTCAATGAGGACCTAAAGCAGTAGCAGGGGATCCGGACGCAGTGCAGAAACATTGTATACTGAAAGATGTTTATGATACTACACACACACACACACACACAAAAGAGTTTCCGAAATTTTTCTCCCTTCAAAATAAAGAATAAAAGCACATTAGTCCTCATCTGGTGACAGTGATTTCTGGCTCCTCACCACAGTACTGAGCTAAAGCGGCAAAAACCTGATTTGATCCTCAGCTTTGATCTTCTTAAGAAGTGTGCTGTGATTGTATCAGTGTCTGAGGATGAAGAAAAGGCCACATGTAAAGAGACCAATCAGGTTTAGTCAAAGGGACTGCTTGAGAAAGGAGTCTGCCAAAAGGGAGTGCAGATAACAGGCTGCTGTGTACTTTGTTTGGCTGAATATCTGCATGCATCTTCACAAGCTCAAGCGCATTTATCAAAGCTCATTTGGGGGATTTCAGGTAATACCGTAAAATCAATTATGCAAATGTAAAATGGTGAGAAGGATCAATATGTCTAGACCCACGCTCTGACTGAATTTGAGAGGGACAGTCTAGTGAAATGATATGACTTGTTTACAAACTAAAACAATAAAAAATTGTTTTTCTTGGTTGAAATAAAGCTCGGACTGAAATATCAAATAAAATAAAATATGAATAGATGAAAAAAAGTTTTAAGAACTAAAAAGCTGAATAGAAAATAAAAAAAACTAAACAAAAATCAAATAAAACTACTAAAATGTAAACTAAAATTAAAAAGTCAAATCAAAAGTCAAATCAAAATATCAATAAATATTGTATATAAATAATACTATCAATACTGGTCTAACACCATGAGATTTCAACCTCTGACCAATAGAGGGCGCTACTGTCTGAAGTGTTGCGCCAGTAATGTTTTTCTATACAGTAGACATTCCAGAACAAATTGAACTTATGTTCTTATACATATAAAAGTGTAAATATAGGATTTTGTGCAATTTAGCATGTATTTATATAATATTAAAAGAGAGCAGTAGGAGAAAAATAAACAGGGCATTTTGAAAATATCAAATGGTAACACCATACGCCACGGTACGGAATGATTACCATAGTATGATAAAATATCTGGTACTTGTAAATACCATGATATATTATATATATATATTATATAATTTAATTTTGCGTGAGAAACAGGAGGTGATCCTATTTTAAATGTGAGGCTGATGCGACTCTTCTGGTTTCTGAGCACGTGTTATGGTTACTGTGTTCTGCAAGCCTTCAAAAAAATCAGAATTTCCCATATTCATAGCTCCGATCCGGTCTTTGTGTTCTGAAAGGTTTTAATAAATAAATAAATTAAGAAGGGAACAATAACTAGAGCACTGAAGGAGCCTCTTATTCCCAGAACACAGAGACACATTTTCATCCTGGCTGTAATTAAAGGATGCTGTAGTTGGGCTGGGAACCGTCAGTTTGGGGGATTCAAGCTGTCCCTGACACACACACACACACACACACACACACACACACACCAGCACGACAGGAGCAGCCGGACAGCAGCAGACCGGACAGACAGACAGAGCAGCCACACACTCTGGACATCCGTCAAAGGACAAAAAAAACCCCTATAAAACGGGAGTAAAAACAACAGCATAAAAGCAGATGTAATGCAAATTTTCTCATTATTTACTCACTCTCATGTAGTCTGAAACCTATGACTTCTGCTTCTGCCAGACAAAAAGGCAGACATAAAGGGGATTGTTCACCTAAAAAAATCAGTCATTACTTATTCATCCTGGTGTTGTTTTAATGCACCAGTGAAGAAATAATGACTGAACTATCTCCATCCTAGCACCCTCACATAATCCAGTACACAAGCAATTATCTAAAAGCAATAAGACATAAGGGACGTCTGCAGAGATGCTACGTAAACTAAATCAATCAGTTCCAGATGAAATCTGAAAGAGCCAATCTGTCCTTATTGTCTTTTGCTGCAATTCTTTGTCCCTCTAATTACAGCAAATAGACAATGTAGAAAAACTAACTTGCTTCAAGTCAAGCATGGTTAGATTAGCTTAACAAATGCCTTAGAGTGGACAGGCACTGTGAAAGAAGCAGAACTGTAATTAGCGTGAGAATTAATGAGCACAAACAATAATAAAGCGGTACATTATGTCAGGTTATTTGCATTGCAAAGAGGTCAAGCAGGAGACTGAATGGTAGATATGAGTAGATAGATGCTGGCGTCAGGTGTTTAAGGGAGGGTCTGTTCCTCTGGGGCTCAGGCAGACAGTAGAGGATGGATGGTTCTTTATGCGCTTTTGAGATTAATTTAGATCCGCGAGGGTGACGTGCAGTGCAACATACAGTGGAGGGGTTTAACCTGGGGGTCAAAGAGTTGATGAATATACAGAGTGTGCACATCCCCCCTTAACACAGCGCATAAATCATCCTGTCTAAAGACGGAAAGAGACACATCTCTGTAACAATGCCATTAATACTTGATAAGGAGTACACAGACTTTAACTGTCCAACACAGATTTTCAAATTAATTAATGGGCTTACAGTATCAACCCCTCTCAGAGGGAATTTTAATTATGTTATTATTTGCTTATGCTCCTGTCATTCCAAATATGTATGACAAAATGAGACGTTTAGCAGAATGTTTACGCTGCTCTTGTCCATATAATGAAAACGAGTGGAGAATAGAGGCTGTCAAATATCAAAAAGCTCCATAAAAGCATAAAAAACTTTTTTTAGGATAATCTTTTTTTTAGGATAAAAAAATCCAAAATAAAATAATTTTTAAAAATAAAAAAAAATTCAAAACCTATTTCATATAATCCATCTTTTAAACTTCTTCCCTAAACAAATAAAAAAAATACAAATAACAATAATATTAATTAATAATAATATCATGCAAAAGTAATACAGGTTCCAAGCAGTTTAACATAGAAATCCTTGCCATACAAGATAAATTCCAATTTAAAATATATTAAAACCATAAAACTTTCTTTAAATTGCAATATTATTTCACAATATTACACTTTTTATAGTATTTTAAACAAATAAATGCAGCCTTGGTAAAATAAAATAAAATAAAATAAAATAAAACAAAATAAAATTTATTGGAAAAAAAATGTGTGAATACATTGGACATGGACAATTAGTAATAGTAACAATTATTTAAATTATTATAGTCTTGCTTGACAGCCATGGTAGCATTCACTTTGAATTTATGGAAAAGAGCAGCTCGGGCTCCTTGCTAAAATAAAAGAAGAAAGTCATTCCAGATTCAAAATGGATGAGGGTGAGCAGACAATAGCAGAATTTTTAATTTGGAGGTGAACTGTCCTTTTAAACTCACTGCACAGAGTGGTCCAGATACACATGTGGTCTGGATTACCCACCCCTCCCTGAATTCACTTTTGCCGGAGTAGCCGAGCCCACGCTGTGGAGACTTTTTACAGCTGTCTTTGTCTTTCTTTTGATTTCATCTTGGACTTCACACAGAGGTGAATTAATATAAAGTCTGTCGAGGGAAGGATCAAGAAGTAAAACTTACAAAAGGTGTTCGGTGGTGCAGAGGCAGACACACACAGTAAAGTTCTCTGAAGCAGAGCGTTCTGGCAGTGGAAGAAACTCTGTATGAGAATCTTTAAAATGCTCACGCAGAGGAGCTCGAGGTGAAAACACAGACGCTTCATGTTTAATTTACAGGGTGTTTTTTCTCTCCGAGTGCTCTACATTTTCTGACAGTCAACCGAAGCAACTGTCATTAGTTATAATAGGACCTTATCACACAGACTTTTTAAAGGTTAATTCACCTTACGTAACTATGCCACTAGTGGATAAACTTCAATACTTCATCAGAATAAAATCATAAAAAGGAATTCAAGATTTGTTCCACATACTATTCATTATCTATAAGGGTATGCTTGGATCTCTATGCACTAATCAGTAGCAGTGGAGTAATAGTGATGCTCAGGGGTAGTGACATGAATCACATATTAGCTGTTTTAGCAAACTGGTGAAGGATGCCTTGAAAGATTTGCTGGAAGACTTATCCGTCATATCAAAAACCTCATCCCTATTTGGCACGATGCAGTTCAGCAAACAAGCATGCTTTATCAGCACAAATTAAAATACTAATAAAAAGACTAGAACATCATGGATTCAGGAAAAGGTAAGTATGTGCAGGGATAATCCACACCAGAGGTCAATAATTAGCAGACCAGGCGCTGGGGATCCAGAGCCAAGATTGGTTATACCTGGGCTGCTTATAATTTCTCACTGAATTAATGTAATTATGGTATTTTTTTCCCTCAGCAACTTTTTTCTCTTTACTAGTCTGCATGTACAAAAATATATACATACAGTATACATACATAGACACAAACACACATATTTATATACGTATGCTCTCTCTCTATCTCTCTCTCTATTCTCTCTCATATAATAATATATATATCATATAATATATATTGATATATATATATAATATAATAGATAAATACAGTAGGGCAACAGTAGATCTATCCATACAAATATTGGTGGTATAGTTGGGTTTCGGTTCAGTGTGCATGTGTACAGAACGAATAGTTACATAAATTATATAACAAACCCTAATAGTCATTTTTCTTTCCCTTTTAGAAATGTTATCGAGTTAATGTAATGTAACTTCTTTTCCTCTTTAGAAGCTCACAGGTGCAAAAGTATGTAATTTACATTAATGCAGTATAAATATTATAAGATAAATACAAATGTAAGCAAAAAAAAAAGTTGTTGATTTTTACTATTTAATAATTGAAAGTTCCTTGTATCTGACAGAATAAAATGCAAAAACATTTTCCCACCAGTTCCTCCTCAGAAATGTTGTTGATGGCACATTAATGTTGCACCAACAAAGTTGAAAGGCAAGTAAAAACACAACTACCGGAATATGATGTATTTTTAATACAAGTCTCTTGGGCGTTTAAGGAACTTACGGAAGTTGACCCTAAACTGAGGAGTACTTGAGAAGGGAGCGACTGGGGGTGAAAGACCACTGTAAGCATTTTGTGTGGAAACAGGGCAGGAAAGATGAATATTTGATTTTTATTTTCTGCTTGAATGTGTCATAAATATTTAAGAGTAGGGAAGTTCCCTCTGCAGGAGGAAAGGTGCACAGCGCACACACATATGCACACACATACATATGCATAATCACAAACACCGCTACATACTGCATCGATCAGGAGTTAATTGATGCTTCTGTGAGGAAGAGGCTAATTGTGGGACTTCAGTCTTTACATTAATTATGCTTCTTGTAAGAAAGTGGATGCTGATTTAAGATGTGCAAATCTAGCACTCTGACCCGAAGATGTACATATACTGTAAGTGTTTATGTATGTAGCCTACAGCATTGCAAGTGGTGCACTTGTGCATTAAAGCTTTGATGTAATCGTTACTATTATTTACACTTACTGTATGTCTGAAGAGTTGTGTTGTGATCTGTGTACCTGAGCGGCCGCAGGGTCCTCAGTAAACGCAGCACCCGAAGCATTCCCAGGATCTTGGTGCCGCTGTTGGAGATCATGGATACCAGGATGTCAATCACGGAGATCATCACCAGCATGCCATCCAGAATGTTCCAGCTGCTCTTCAGGTAGGTATTCTCCCCAAAACACCAGCCCAAAGCAACCACCTTCACAACAACAACAGATATGATTTTAAAGTGGAAATGTTGGATAAAATTTCACTTAAAACCAAATTGTGTATATTTTCATGATAAAACCTTTTATTCTAGTCCAAGTCAGCCATTTGTAGGTTGAACTGTTTGTATGAAAAATGGAAGACGGACTGATTGTACCATAATAGTCAAAATTAAAACTTTAGCAAAAATAAAAGGGTTCAACTTTAAATAAATAGTTCACCCAAAAATTAATATTTGCTGAAGATTTACTCACCCTCAATTTAGATTTGATTTAGATAGAGTTTGTTTCTTCATTTAAAAATTCTGGAGAAATATAGCAATACAGCACTTGCTCAATAACTGATCTTCTGCTCTGAATGGGTGCCGTCAGAATGAGAGCCCAAACAGCTGATAAAAGCATCACAAATAATCAACACAACTCCAGTGCATGTTTGTATGAAACAAATCCATCATTAAGGCATTTTAACTTTAAACCATCGCTTCTAGCCAAAATACAAGTCCATAATCCATAATAATGCCCTGTTGTCTGCTCACACCAAAATCCACTGATGATAATCATAACTGTTTAGGACTGTATTTGCTTGTAAACAGCACTTGATTTTTCTCCTGATTCAGGCGAGACGACTTTTTCACTGGAGAAAGCAATATTATGAATAGAGGATGAAAGTTAAATCTTCTTGATGGATTTGTTTCCTACAAGCAGGCAAATGTTCACTTCTCAAGACGTTAACTGAAGGACTGCAGTCATGTGGATTATTGTGATGTTTTTATCAGCTGTTTGGCTCTCATTCTGACGGCACCCATTCGCTGCAGAGGATTCACTGGTGAGCAAGTGATGTAATGCTAAATATCTCTAAATATGTTCCTCTGAAGAAACAAACTCATCTACATCATGGATGGCCTGAGGGTGAGTTTTTTGGTGATTTTTGGGTGAACTACTTTAAGAAATTACATCTGTAAAGCATATTTTCTGTATCCTTCACAATTATGAATTTTGTTTACTGTAGCTTTCATGCTTTCATGACAAATTAATTTTGTAGATGTTAAAAATGCACACAATTTCATAAAAATATGCACCCTGCTATAAAATAATTTTTTTCAAAACCAAAACCTGTTAGAAAAACTATGCACATGACAGGAAACGTGAGAAAACATGATGTGTTTGAAATCTGAATTTGGGAAGAAACACTTTCTTATTCCCTTGAGGTCTCTGTCACACTGCCATGGCATTTCTGAGAACGTATCAGGTTAGACTGGCATACAGCTGGCATATAAAAGGGCTCGGGGGGAAAGCTCAGAGAAAAGCTGAGATAAACAAATCAGGAGTGAGAATCATCTGACTAAAAAGTGCTAAGCATGAATACGCAGTTCCTAATGATGTTGCTGGTGAATATATCAAACCACAATGTGATCAGACCTCAAAGTGAACAAAGGAATGTCAGGCAACAAAAGCCAGGAGTTTCAACAGCTCTGTCATCTTCATCCAACCTGGAAAGTTTTCGTCAGTCGCCGTTAATTAACCTCCAGTGAGTACGATTATTCTGTGCCATGATTTTCATTTGAAATCTCTTGGGTGGGCGTGACCTGCCATAAAGCAGGGCCCCAAAATAGAAACCCTAGACCTTTGTGACTGACACCTATGAACTTTTCTGTCTTCTCCAGAGAGGCCTCAGCATGTTCTTCCATTTCAACGACAGTCATTTGAATATCTGGCAGACAATCCGCCCCTACTTAGTATTAACTGTTGTGGTGAAGAGTGGAAAATAGAGAGCAAGGCTTGCTTAATAGACTCTTCATGTCAGTGGGCTCTATTTAGGACCTGCATTTCTTCAAATGTTTAATTCAGCTGACTGGCGGCAGTTGAACATGTCAGGGTGTGATTTTAATATTTTGCCGCTGTAGTCTTTGTTTAGACTTTGTAATTGTCAAAGGAAAGCAGTGCCTTAAAGCTATCATTCACCCAAAATGAAAATTCTGTCATTATTTTTTCACCCTCACATTGTTCCAAACCTGCACAACTTACTTTATTCTGTGAAACACAAAAGGAGAGATCTGTTTTTGCAATTAATGAAACTACTCAAAGCATAATAAAAGTATATCTATATATATTATATATATATATAATTATATATACACACACGTGGGGAAAAAGTATTAGTCAGCCACCAATTGTGCAAGTTATCACACTTAAAAAGATGAGAGAGGCCTGTAAATTTCATCATAGGTATACATCAACTATGAGAGAAAAAATGAGAAAAAAAAAATCCAGAAAATCACATTGTAGGAATTTTTAAGAATTTATTTGCAAATTCTGGTGGAAAATAAGTATTTGGTCAATAAAAAAAAATTTCATCTAAATACTTTGTTATATACCCTTTGTTGACAATGACAGAGGTCAAACGTTTTCTGTAAGTCTTCACAAGGTTTTAACACACTGTTGCTGGTATTTTGGCCCATTCCTCCATGCAGATCTCCTCTAGGGCAGTAATGTTTTGGGGCTGTCGCTGGGAACACAGATTTTCAACTCCCTCCAAACATTTTCTATGGGTTTGAGATCTGGAGACTGGCTAGGCCACTCCAGGACCTTGAAATGCTTCTTACGAAGCCAATCCTTCGTTGCCCGGGCGGTGTGTTTAAGATCATTGTCATGCTGAAAGACCCAGACACATTTCATCTTCAATGCCCTTGCTGATGGAAAGAGGGTTTTCACTCAATTTCACGATACATGGCTCCATTCATTCTTTCGTTTACACTGATCAGTCGTCCTGGTCCCTTTGCAGGAAAACAGCCCCACAGCATGATGTTTCCACCCCCATGCTTAACAGTAGGAATGGTGTTCTTTGGATGCAACTCAGAATTCTTTCTCCTCCAAACACGACAAGATAAGTTTTTACCAAAAAGTTCTATTTTGTTTCATCTGACCATATGACATTCTCACAATCCTCTTCTGGATCATCCAAATGCTCTCTAGAAAACTTCAGACAGACCTGGACATGTACTGGCTTAAGCAGGGGGACAGATCGGCACTGCAGGATTTAGTCCCTGGCGCCAGTGGTGTTATGATGGTAGCCTTGTTACTTGGTCCCAGCTATTCTGTAACAGGTCATTTCAATAGGTCCCCGGTGTGGTTTGGGATATTTTTGCTCACCAGTTCTTGTGATCATTTTGATACGCCCCCCCGGGGTGAGATCTGGCGTTGGAGCCCACCGATCGAGGGAGATTTACAGTGTCTTTGTATGTCTTACATTTTCTAATATTGCTCCCACAGTTGATTTCTTCACACCAAGGTGCTTACCTATTGCAGATTCAGTCTTCCCAGCCTGGTGCAGGTATACAATTTTGTTTCTGGTGTCCTTGACAGCTCTTTGGTGTGGCATGGTGGAGTTTGGAGTGTGACTGTTGAGGTTGTGGACAGGTGTCTTTTATACTGATAACGGGTTCAAACAGATGCCATTAATACAGGTAACCAGTGGAGGACAGAGGAGCCACTTAAAAAAGAAGTTACAGGTCTGTGAGAGCCAGAAATCTTGATTGTTTGTAGGTGACCGAATACTTATTTTACTGAGGAATTTACCAATTAATTCTTTAATAATCCTACAATGTGATTTCTGGATTTTTTTTCTCATTTTGTCTATCATAGTTGAGGTATACCTATGATGAAAATTACAGGCCTCTCTCATCTTTTTAAGTGGGAGAACTTGCACAATTGGTGGCTGACTAAAAAATTTTTTGCCCCACTGTATATATGCATGTATGTCTTGTGCACTATAAAGCAAGTCTTCTGAAGTCTCCTTTCTGTGAGCTATTTACCACTGCAAACAGATGATTGAATTCTATTTCGAAGAAATGCTTTTGAAATTTATATTCAAAGAATTCTGAAAAAAATATGAATACTTGTTTCTCTATTAAGCAGCACAACTGTTTTTAACATTTATAAGCAAAATGCTTTGAATTATATTCATAGTTACATAGTTGAATACAGGTAACTTTAAAATCTTATATAGCAAAATAAATAAATAAAACTGCTGAATCAAATAAACATCTTATAATTTTCTTTGATGAATGAATCATTTGTGAACTGGATCAAGCAATTAATTGATAAGATATGATTCCACCGAATGATTTGTTTAGTGATCAGAAGTTACTGCTTCTGTCATAAATGTTTCAAGAAGAGATAAGACTGATATTAATATTTTCTGTGAATATTACATTTTATGATGCCTTTATCTATTTTTAAGCTCACAAGCTTGTAATTACATGAAAAATGGTGATAGGCACAGCATTGAAAATGTCTCCATTTGTGTTCTACAGAATAAAGAAAGGTTTAGAATGAGATGAAGGTCATTTTATTTTCGGATGAACTGACTCTTTAAAGTAAAAGGGCTGCAAGATAGGCTGAAAAGCCTGTGACAGGAATGTTTTCACCAGACTCCATTAGCCACACTGATCTAAGAGAGATTGGCACTATAAAAAAAAGCCACAGGGAACCGAAGTTAGTCTGCTTTTGGCTGGTATTCTGGCCCAGTCAGTCTGTTAGTTTACCCTCTGTCAGAGACGATACCACACAGAGACAAATGCCAACCCCGTCACCTACCTTTATTGTCATTTCGGTCACAAAGATGGCAGTAAATATGTAGTTGGACAACGTCAGGAAGATGCGTTCCTGCGGAGAGAACCAGACAAGCAGGGAAAGTGACGGGTGAGTCAGTGCTGGATCAGAGGAGATTTGTGTGTGTGTGTGTGTGTGTGTGTGGCATAACACATTAGAGGTGCCTCCTGTGAAGGCATCTATTGGACTAAGAATCTGCCCACGCTTTGAGTACTCCGCGGGCATTAACATCACATACTCACACGCACACTGCATGCGATAAATTTTCTCCAGCATCCTCACTGGATACTACTAGATAACACAGTGGGTAACAAATGGATAAGTAACAGCTTCATGACAGTAACCATCTCTGAAGTCCAAATAAGTAAATCAAATCTGAAGAATTATATAAAGACAAAAGTGTCGGTTAAAAATCCTTCCTAAAATAAAATAAATTCTTAAAGTGATCATATAATAAATCATGATTTTCTTCCCTGGGGTCCATTTATATCATTACTCTAAAGAATTGTGTGGCAAAACACCCATTATGTATGTTTTTATGACTATTTATCATAATTTTCTAACTAGTGCTGGGCAACGATTAATCGCATCCAAAAAGTTTTTGTGTACATAATGTGTGTGTAACTAGGCGGGGCTGAAGCCCTGGGGCCCGAGCAAGGAGGGGGCCCGTGATTGGCTGTGGAGTAGATTGACTGGAGCGCCGATTGCCAAAACCACCACGCCCCCCACTTATTAGCGCTGTAATTTAGTTGAGCTTTTTTCCATAAATTCCATGCATTACCATTTGAGATTGAAACGTAAATTTTGAATTTGGTTTACCAATCAAATGCATTTATTCTATATTTTTACTTTTGAACGACCCATGCATCACGTATCAATCAGGTGATCGCTGCAATGTCTGCATTCACCTCTCTTCACTTTGTTCTGGAGTAATCTGGAAATGGTCGAGCAAAGAACAACATTCAATAAGTAAAAATGTCAGCAATTCTAAAAGAGAGAGGGGCTCAAAAAACGAAAAACTTCAAATACAAACAACATAAAAAACACGACTAAGTAAATTCCCCAGCTATCAGGTTATTTTACTAAAGCTGATAATGGAGTGGAAGTTGCTGGAACAGCAAGTGAACCGGGCACATGGAGCAGATAAAAACAGTGTCATCGTCCACACAGATTTTAGGTTAGTTTGATTATTAACTGGTCTTATATTGTTTTTGTGTTTATATTAATTTAAGGGTTGGGAGATAATTCGATAGAAATATATCAATTGTTGATTGAAGCGCGTCATGATGTAGTCTAAGCTAATCATTTCAAGCCGTTTTAAGCAGGTTTTAAAACAAATGGTTTATACTGTTCATGGACATTACGCTGCGGGGCATTCTGGTATATGCGTGCATTAAAACGGTTTCTACCCGATACGCGCAGCGCGCACCTGCTCGTATTACTGACTAAACTTTCGCTCCTTGTGCTTAAACGGTCAAATACACATAGTTATGTGTCAAAATGCCCGTCTTTGCAAATATCCTCATAAACACAGTAATTTAGGTCTTAAGAAGGTTAATAGTTAAGATAAAGCATGTGTTAGGCTATATGAGATCCTTAGCCTATATGATGAGATCTTAAAAGGATATTCACCCAAAAATGAAGATACTCTCATATACTTACCCTCAAATTGTTCTAAACCTCCTCAACATAAAAGAAGATATTTTGAAGAATGATCGTAACCAGTTTCTGGTCCCAACTGACTCCAATAGTGGGTGTTTTTTTTCTTTTTTTCATGTATGGAAGTAGTGAGGGCCCAGCAACTGTTTGAGTTCCATTATTGTTCCAGATATCTTCTTTTGCGTGTTCAACTGCATGACGAATCTCATACAGGTTTAGAACCTCACAGAATTTTCATTTTGGGTGAACTTATAATGCAGCCTAATATAGATGCTTTGTACCATTTTTGTGTCAAAATATAAAATCAAACGTTAGAAAGAAAATCACTCACTGTCCTTAACCGAATTATTTTTGTAAAATAAATAAGAATGAATGTATACTGAATTTATACAGTGAAGACTATTCAGTCTATTTGCACATTTTCTTTATACAATATATTTATTATTTCCCCCCCCCCCGTGCTTTAAGTTTTAAATTGTAGGCCGTTTTTTTGAATTAGAAATTTCAGTGCATCAGAATTTGATATGGTATAAAAATCCATTTAACGCTTTATATATCTAGATATATATACGATATATATCTATATATATATATATATATATCAGTTGAGAGATCAAAGGGGCTAAAGGGCCCCGGGGGCAAAGGCGCTTTTGATATTATTTTAATCTAAACCACTAGATGGCACAAAAACGTGGCTTAGCACTTTCCAAAACATCCGTTTTTCAAGATGCACGTGTATATTTGTCTGATCTTTGACTTGATCGGGCTCAGCAGTGCAAAGTTGATTCTGTGCTGACTTGATCTAATATTTTATGTTTTTAAAAAAATTTTAAGATTTAAGTAGCAAATGAGAATCGCAAAAATTAATGCATATATTTTGAGACAAAAGGTCTTCTTTATGATTTTCAGTTTAAGATAATTAAAGCAACAGTTTTTAAACAATGAAAGAATATGTAAAAGTATGGTATTTTAGCCCCCTGCTGTTGGGGCTAAAGGCGCACAGAAATTAACATGATAATTAAAGGGGTCATATGATTATTATGATTTAAAGATCATTATTTTGTGCATTTGGTGTAACAGAATATGTTGACATGCTTTAATGTTAAAAAAACATATTTTTCAAATACTGTTCATTATTGTAGGTCCTCTATGCCCCGTCTCTCTTAAACACGTTGTTTTCAACAAAGCCCCATCCTTTGACAAGCACAGTCTGCTCTGATTGGCCAGCTAACCAAATGCATTGTGACGGCCCGAACACCGCAAGCACTCGTCGGAAATGTAACGACCCTTACCATAATCGCGAGCGTCAGCTTTCAAAATAAATATCAAGACAGTTAATAATGTCGTTAGTTTTACCATCAGTTCAAGCCCGAAAGGGCAACAGAGTCGCGTGACAAACACAGTGATGAAGCAGTATACAAGCTGCGGTTAAGACAGCTGACGTACTATGATTTCTGACAGGCAGTTCACTTCCTGTGATGTGACCTGTTCCCCTTCACACAAACACCACACAACACACACACACACATAACACGTTACTCTGCGTTGCGCAAAACTCCGCATTTCAACAGTCAATACCAAATACTAAATAATAACAAAACATACTTACAGTCGCTGATTCAGAATGTCATAGCAAAGTTGGAATTGACCCTTTTTTTTTTTAGAAAAAGCCTTTGTGCACAGCCAGCCTTTTACTCTTCTAGGTTAAAAAAAACTGTCACCCATAAAATACGTTGCACAAATTCGAACATCTGGGTTGTGCTGTACTGTTGTAAATAAATCTTAACCAATGATCTAATTGCATCTACTTCCGGACGGCCAAATAAAGTGCTTTTGCTTTCAACCTAGAAACACACAGCGTCTCCCTGACATGGCTGGATCAACACTACCGATGTTACTGAAACCACGCCTTCGTTCTTTGCGTGAACATTTGGGAGGCGTTATGCTAATATTTCCACATAGTGACGTAGCCATGTGGGGGCGTGTTAGAATGAGCTGTTTTAGGTACGCGTGGTTGACTCTTAACTTTTATAAAGAATATCTCTTTGGATTTGATTATGACTTTAGTCTTTGCAACTTTACAGATCTTCTTTATGAACCAAGAGCTTGTAACACTTCAAATAGAAAGGAAAAATTGAAATCGCATCATATGACCCCTTTATAGGGACTTTTCCATTTGTGAATGACATGTTAGATTCAGATGGTAATATCATATATTATGTGGCTGTGTCCCATATTCGAGATAATCACCATGTTGAGAATGAAACCATAATATTTAAAAACATGATATTAATCATCTCATATAATAAAATATTGTTTGTTGTTACTACTGTAAATATATATTCAATTATTATTGGATCTCCTTCAATACTTTCAGAATCTTTACTTATTAAAATGATTTTGTTTCTGTATTTTAATATATATATATTTTTATATTAACACATTTTAATGACAGCATATTTATTGGGGGGGAAACAATTATAGTTTTATTTTTCAAAATAGTACAAACTTTGCTAAAGTGATTATTTTGAACAAGTATTAACTTAGACATTATTTAAAAAAAGTATTTGTATAAATACTGTGTGCCTTTTACCCCGTATCATGATTAATCGTTGCCCAGCACTACTTCTTACCCATTTTTTGCCTTTAAGAATTAGTATTTCACTCAGCATTGCTTTAGAATACTATAATCTAACCTCTGGAAACTTTTACTGTCATTTTACACACATTTTATAAGGCCAAAATTTGATTTTGATTGAATTTTAATTTGATGTTTCATTGTTCCCATTCACAGTTAAAGTGACATGAGATTACATCCGTAAACATAAGACTGTTACAAATCACTATCATCCTAAAATGACACTGCAAACACGAAAACCTCCTGCTCCTCTCGCCCTCCGTCCGTGCCACACGGCCTTCCCACACAGCAGGTGCTGTCCTCTCCACCTTTCTGCTCTGACCTGAGCCAGGAATGTTTGTTCCTCTTTCTATAACAGACTGTAACACTGTCAACAGACCCCAGCCTGAATGCTCTCATACTAAGATCACTCAAATCTAGAGACTCCTGGTGTAAGGAATATGACTCGCTCGACGCCAATGCCACAAGTGCATTAATATGCTGATATACAGAAAGAGCCATGTGCTCATTAGAGATTAAATAGTTCCATTAAACAGTTAGGTATATTTTTTTTGTTTCACCCCTTTATGTTTATAACACCCCCCCCCCCCCCCCAGCAAAAAAAAAAAAAAAAGTTATGCAAATTCTAGGATTTCTGAAAAAGCAGATGGAAAGAATTGAAAAGAAATTCCAAATGGAAAGAACGGAAAGAATGAACTTGCTCGAAGGTACGGAGTATTTACTATTTTTGGAAAGAAATAATACTTTTATTCAGCTAGGAGGCAGACTGGTCAAAAGTAACAGCAAAGACAATCTATTTCAAATAAATGTTGTTCTTTTGAACGTTATATTCATCAAAGAATATTAATAATAATAAGAAATGTTTCTTGATCACCAAATTGGCATTAGAGTGATTTCTGAAGAATCATGTGACATTGAAGACTGAAAATTCAGCTTTGCATTACAGGAAAAAATATTACATTTTAAAACATATTAAAATAGAAAACAGTCATTTTAAAATGTAATAACTTTTTATTGTATTACTGTTTTAGAGTATTTTTGATCAAATAAAAGCAGTCTTGGTGACCATGAGAGACTTCTATTAAAAGTTTTAAAAGGTACTGTAGATGTGAATATAAATCTAAAAATTGCAAAAAATAACAAAACAAAAAAACAAGCTGCATGGCGAGTTTGTGTAAAAACAAGAAAAAAAATGGTCACACTTTTTCATTAATTCATTAACAAACCATTAACTATGATTTGTGCTTTAATAAAGTCCTAATTTGCTGTTTTTTTAATAGTTAGTAAGGTAGTTGTTAAATTTAGGTATTGGGTAGGATTAGGGATGTAGAATATGATCATGCAGAATATGTGCTTTATAAGTACTAATAAACAGCCAATATGTTAATATTCACCATGCTAATAGGCAACTAGTTAATAGGGAGAACTGGTCCCTATACTAATGTGTCACCAAAAAAAATTTAAATTAAAAAGGAAACTTTTAATACTAAACATTAATAATCAGGCCTACTCTGAATCAGCCTCAAAATGATCTAATCTTGCATCCTAAATAACAATGTACAGAGTATAACCATGCAAACCAAACAATCAGCAATTTGAACCTTTATACACCTCCTAGTGTTTAAACCCGTCTTGGTCCCACTCGCCCACTTTCTCCCTCCACTTTCCTGTCTACACTGCACCGTCCTGAACGATACAAAAAAAAACATACATTAAACAAATACAATGCAGTTTGCATTAGAGGTGACAGAAAAGATTAATACCCACAGTGTAGTCTATGCTGGATGCTCTGTCTACAGTATGTCAGACATGCATTGTGAAAGCCTAATGGATAACGATGTGGGCTGCTTACACAAAGGTTATTAATTTGGTCTCAGTAAGGGGTGACCCAGTTAACTGGAGGGCTGCTAAGATCCCACCATGGTTCCTTTGAGCGAGGCATCGATTGCTGAATTTCTTCATCTATTACTTGACGTTATTACTGTGATTCATGATTGTTTTGGCTTTTTATGGAAAAGCTGAAGCAGAATGAGAATCCATATACAAATCAGCCCTCAGCTCTGCCACAAGCAATTTTGTTTAAGTCAACAGGTATTGAGGATTCATTCAACCTTGCAAATAAACCTTGGTGTTTAAGCTAAGCTTTTTTGAAAAGCATTCTGGCTGAAATGGGATGGGAAGCTGATTTGTACTTTAAACAACTGGTGTGGAAGAAAAACAAGCAGCGGAGATCTCCTCCTCAAACACTGTCTATCTAGATTGTTTGTCCTTCTCCTACTGTGTCTGAGCAGCAGGGCCCAGGGGCCATCTTTCCCATGACCCCCCGCTAATGCATGTTTCAGTGGGTCGTGGCATCATGTTCTAAAACTCCTGTTCTCTCTGAGAAAGCCTCCTGCTGACATCATCAATGCGGTTTGAATTGTTTCAGAAAACAGACTGACGTCTTTGCCATTCCATTCTGCTCAGAGGCTTGTTTTCATTCATTGTCGAGTGAACCGTGTGTGTATGTGCAGGTCAGTATTCATGAATGAGGAAGAGCGTGTCTGAGAAGCACAGTGTTTGGTCTCTGAAGGAGAAGGGTCAGACAACCCCTGTCCTTCACTCTCATTCTTTTAAAGGTTAGTGGATGTCTGAGGTAGCACACGCGCACACACACACACACACACACACACACACACACACACACACACAACAGTAAATATAGTTGGGTGGAGAAAACAGAGGACAAACAAAATAAAAAAATATGCAAGTTTCAGTTAATGTGATTGTGAAAATCACATTGTGACAATGTGACAAAAATACTCTAGAAAACTCTAGTTAAATCTAACAAAATCAAAAATAAATACAACAAAAAAAATTTTAAAGACAGACAGGCAGACAGACAGACAGACAGACAGACAGATAGACAGATAGATAGATAGATAGATAGATAGATAGATAGATAGATAGATGTGTATAATGTGCTGCTTAAAAAAAATCATCAGCTGAACATTGCTGTTGTTTAAAACTGTAAAATTTTTGTTTTTGAGTCTGTACATTGGTTCACAAAATGATTCAGTAGCAAATTAGTGTGAATCGAAAGCAATCAGTAATGAGTAATTCGGGGGATCCACTTTTTAATTTAAATGCATTTGTCATTCGTTCAGTGTGTAGGTACTTGGCTAGAGACAGAAAGAGAGGCAGAGAGTAATCAAAAGCTGCTAAAACTCCCCTTGGTATTTTCATCACCCTTTTCCCATTACTTTGGGCACTGAAAAGACATGACCAGGCCTTGTCTACAGAGGGGGACTCAGGTGGGGAGTCTGATGGTATTTGTTCATACCCAAATGAAAAAATGTCTCCATATGAAATACTGATGACACACATCTGAGCTCCGTGAGGTACCTGTTACTAGATCAAGTCTGTCACAGGGAGATGAGATGGTTTGCATAAGCTCAACATGGAGGTTCTATTACAGACAAAGTCACGCAATTCTGCAGTGACAGTGGGACCGAACTGACATCACCTGGTCCAAAGATTCTGCAATTACTCATAAATGTCATATCATACTGTGGATTCATATTGAAATGTGCACATGCCTTAGCAAACATGTCACAGGTCATTACCAGAAAACATTTACAAATTTTACTTACATTCACAAATGACAAAACATGCAATGTGGCAAAGTAATTTGTTTGTAATAGTTCAATTTAAAATACTCAAAACATTTTTTTTCATGTTTTTGTCTTTGTAACATTTTTCATTAGCCATAATAATCTTACTATGCATTTACACCTATGCAAATACATAATTAAATTTCTTAAATGGCAAAAACACTGTGTTCCATGTGCCCCAGTCTAAAAAAATGCACATGCCTGTGCAGGGAAGGAAAATAAGTAGAGTTTTTCCTCTTCTGTGAAGTGCTGACAGGACGCCTTAAGGGGGAAGTAAACTAATATCATAGCGGCTCAGAGGCACACATGGTAAAAACCAGATTACATGGATTAAACCTCAGGAAAATAACACAACGAAAAACAACCCTTCCATGCTACATAATGTGTCTTAGAAAACCGTTACACGTGAGAAAGCGTTAAGGTCTTTTAAGGTCAGTATTTCCATTACTGACAGAATCCTTCATCAGTTTGGGGGGGAAAGGCTTTTACTTGTTCCTTTTGTCCAGTTTTTTGTTCCAAATCAAGAATGTGCATACACGTGAAAAAACTAAATACAACTATATTCTGTGAACAAATCAATGTAATTGGATATAAATCTACATGGAAAGTCTCTGATGGGCATGAAGCCTCTGGGGTTTCTCTCTTTTTCATCAGTTTCAGAGGTAGACAGAGTCATTGGATAAAAGAAAATAATGCTAATGTATGCATCACTATATGCAATGAGCCTGATGCAAAAAATAAATTTTCCTGCATACATTCAGATTACATAATGTTATACAATAGGCGGACCATTCACAATACTCCTGTGCATTTCTGTATAAAGCAGCTCAGTGTGAAAAATCACAATGATATTTGACACTGACAAATTGCTACAGAATGAGTGCTAGAGTGACTCTGGACATAAATTTGATATTAGATAATAAATTAATAATGGTTAGAAGGTCCAAAGTAGCTCTTGACTTGGATTAACAGTGAATTAATAAAGAGCTCTAAATGGTCTCATTTGGTACACAAGTGAGCGAAAAGTCTAGGTAGGCAACGTTTTATGAAAATATGTCTTAAAATGTCAGGAATCTGGTAGCTGCACAAAATGATGGACATCTGCTGTCTCTATGAGGTCTGCAGCAGTCCTGTTCTGCTAAGTCAAAAAAAAGAGCAACTAAAATAGCTGTTTTTCCCTGAAATACTTTTACTCATATACAGTTTACCAACAGTACCGTATATGAAGTGTAGCAATTTTGACTCTATAGTATTATTCTTATAACTATTATGCTCTAGATAAGAAAGGAAAGAAGATAAAATATTTCTTGCTTCTGTCTTACAGTAGGTGTCCTGAGGGAGCATGTAACTGCTGAAAGTAGTAAACATACAAAACTGATAATGAGATGTAGTAAAGTATTTAAGCCAAGCTGATTGTGTCCTTTGGGTCTGTAAGAAAGCATGAATAACAAATTTAATCTTTTCTGTTTTAACATCCTAAAAGAACAGCAAAACCATCCAACTCCCGAGTCATCTAATAATCTACTTTTTATTGTTAGTCACTAACAAAACAACCAGTTAGATAAGGTAATAATTACGGACACATGCTAGACTAGCATACTAACTACCATAATGATCACCCAGTTTTAGAATATGGAAATGACAGATTTTGGTTTTTAGACTTTGTACCACTCTGGGCGGGCAGCAGGAAAATAATGTCCTGATTAACTAAGGGCATTAAAAGCAAGTACAGGTGCATCCCAATAAATTAGAATGTCGTGGAAAAGTGGAAACACAGACTGAAGTAGTTTATGTCTTTGGTTCTTTTAATTGATGATTTTGGCTCACATTTAACAAAAACCCACCAATTCACTATCTCAACAAATTAGAATACTTCATAAGACCAATAAAAATTTTTTTTTTTGTGAATTGTTGGCCTTCTGGAAAGTATGTCAATTTACTGTACATGTACTCAATACTAAGTAGGGGCTCCTTTTGCTTTAATTAACTGCCTCAATTCGGCGTGGCATGGAAGTGATCAGTTTGTGGCACTGCTGAGGTGGTATGGAAGCCCAGGTTTCTTTGACAGTGGCCTTCAGCTCATCTGCATTTTTTGGTCTCTTGTTTCTCATTTTCCTCTTGACAATAACCCATATATTCTCTATGGGGTTCAGGTCAGGCCAGTTTGCTGGCCAGTCAAGCACACCAACAACACCATGGTCATTTAACCAACTTTTGTTTGCTTTTGGCAGGTGCCAAATCCTGCTGGAAAAATGAAATCAGCATCTTCAAAAAGATAGTCAGCAGAAGGAAGCATGAAGTGCTACAAAAATTTCTTGGTAAACGGGTGCAGTGACGTTGGTTTTCAAAATACACAATGGACCAACACCAGCAGATGACATTGCAACCCAAATCATCACAGACAGTGGAAACTTAACACTGGACTTCAAGAAACCTGGGCTATGAGCTTCTCCACCCTTCCTAATGAAATACAAAACTTGCTCTCATCTGAAAAAAAGAGATTTTGGACCACTGGGCAACAGTCCAGTTCTTCTATTTAGCCCAGGTAAGACGCCTCTGACGTTTGTCTGTGGTTCAGGAGTGGCTTAACAGAGGAATACGACAACTGTAGCCAAAACACGTCTGTGTGTGGTTGCTCTTGATGCATTGACCCCAGCCTCAGTCCATTCATTTTTGAAGTTCACTCAAATTCTTGAATCGAATTTACTTGACAATCCTCATAAGGCTGAGGTTCTCTCGGTTGGTTGTGCATCTTTTCTTCCACATTTTTCCTTCCACTCAACTTTCTGTTTAACATGCTTGGATACAGCACTCTGAACAGCCAGCTTCTTTGGCAATGAATGCTTGTGGCTTACCCTCCTTGTGAAGGGACTGGACAGTTCTGGACAACTGTCAGATCAGCAGCAATCCCCATGAGGAGTGTAGCCTAGTGAACCAAACTGAGAGATTATTTTGAAGGCTCAGGAAACCTTTGCGGTGTTTTGAGTTGATTAGCTGATTGGAATGTCACCATATTCTAAATTGTTGAGATAGTGAATCGGTGGGTTTTGTTAAATGTGAGCCAAAATCTTCACAATTAAAAGAACCAAAGATTTACTTCAGTCTGTGTGCATTGAATTATTTAATACACGAGTGGTTCACAATTTGAGTTGAATTACTGAATAAATTAACTTTTCCACGACATTCAAATTTATTGAGACGCACCTGTATTAACAACTGCAACATCCTTAATCATGACCGGACAGAAATAGAATAAAATAGAATATGCTGTCAAATGATTCGCATCCAAATAAAGTTTTGTTTATATATATATGAGTGTGGACTGTGTATATATGGATATATAATACCAAACACAAGAATAATTGTATATATTAAGAAAAACTGTTATGTGTATATATTATATATATTTATATAAATAAACAATATAATAATATAAATTAAAATGTACATACAGTAAATATTTCAAAAATGATAAACAGGATGTGTGTAATTATATAGCCAGTAGAGTCGGTATAATCATTGAATGATCTTTGGGGTTTTATGGCTCAGAGACCCTTTGAGCTTTGACATTTGCTAGTAATTACAGAGTCCTGGTCACAGACTGTACCGATATGGGTGTGCTAATGTCAATGGTCCCCCCCCACATCAAGGAGATGCTAAACAGTTATCACCACTCTCGACTTCATTTAAAGTTTCCAATACACATTCCAAAGTGACAATAAAGGGACCCCCCGGGGCCAGGCTCCAATGGGCCTGGCTGACCAAGCAAACTAACACACAAACACACACACACACACGCTAAAGACCTTTTACTCTATTATACTCTACAAATATATCTGGTATATTGCATGTGTTGTTTGTACGTTTCCCTATTAGATTAGCTGAGTTACCACTCGTTATTTGTATTAGTTAAAGCCCTAAACACTGATATTCAGGTGTATGGATGTATCTTTTGTTTAATCTATTCTAAATGTTTGTTTGTTGGTTTCAATATTATCTGCTCTTTATTCCTCAAACAACGATGTACAGTATGTGATTGTGAAACGATTGTCATACGATTTGTACTATATTTTGGGTAAAAACTGCACCAATTCCAGACCGGCCAAAAACATGCAAATGGACCATAAAGGGAAACAAAGAAAACTTCTCCCGCTCAAAAATTCACGCCTGGTATTGGCCAGTCCACCCAGAATAGGAACCATCAAAAGTGATTAGCCCGAAATAATCTTTGCTCAGAAACCCTCTTCGTTTGAGACAACACTTTTCCAAGACTCTCAAGACTTTCCTCTTGAGTTTTTATTTTCCGGCAGTTTTTATCTTCAAGTAACTTAGATCCGCTGTGGACTTTCCTATCTTCAGAAGAACCAGAGGAAAACTTCCAGCTCACCTCCTAACGAACTCATCAAAGACCTCCGTTGTCTACTGCATCAGGACTCTTGTTCAGCAATCGAAACCAATGCAAGTAACCTTTTACAATTATTTAGATGCGTGTTTAAGTCTCAGCCCCTTTTAAGGTGATTTTTGATTCTCTGATGTTTCTCAAAGGTTGTGTCTAAAATTGATGTGAAATGCTGCCATTCTTTTACTTTCCTCTCTCTTTTCCTTACTTTGTTTCATTCTGTACATATATGTGTTTTACTTAGTTATATGTTAGATATAGTTTCATTTATTAAATCCCTTATATTCACAACTGATTGTCTCTGTTTGCTGCTCACAATTCGAAGTCAATGAATGTTTGAACCCTTGCTACATTTGCTAAATTACTGCTAGCACTGCATAAAGAAGGACAGTTTATTCTTCCTTGGCCAGGAAAATAATCGTTCTTTGAATTGATAAATGATTATATTGTCTGCTCGGTGGACGGACAGATCAAATAATTGTAATATTGATTCTGCTACAGTTAATTCGAAGATATAATCTAAATATTTATTATTAATCATAACCAGTTATAATTAGTCATAAATATTTCCCTTTTGAGCTGATTTACTACATACATAATAAATATACACCAATAAAACACTATTTAATTGTAAACAAAATTTGTGATTTTGATTTCGGGTGAGATAAGAATTTGACAGACAAATAAACTAAACTAAACTAAAATAAAATAAAGCAAAGCTATATACCCTTGAGACCAAATGACAAGAGGGAGCATGGGACCTCAAAGAAAATCTAACTTTTTTTTTCAACTGTCACATGACTGTTATCAGAATTATTTAAATAAGTTCAAATCCTTATCCTGCAAAAACTATGAAAATGTTGCCAAAAGTGAACTTTTTTTTAATAAAAAATAAGAAAACAACTATGTCAGATAAGTGTTTCAATTGTCTGACCTATTATTCCTACAGCAAAAGTTGCTTTGAATGGCATGCGTGCGTGTGTGAATGTGCATGAGGTAACATTACTCACAGCGCTGGAGGGGTCGATTCTGGGCCTCTCCATGGCAATAGTGATGCAGTTGAGAAAGATGATGACAAGAACCACATGGTCAAACATCTTGTGAGTGATGATTTTATTGCAGGTCACACGAAACCTGCAAGACATAATCACACCAGACATGGTGGGCTGAGTGATGCAAACATTCAACATCATGTTGATCATAAAATTAATAAATAAGAAACTGATTTCCACTAAAAATAGGTCACAAAGTTTGACAAGTTTCTGTGAGACTACAGTAGTAGAGCTTTTCTTAAAGGGGTGGTTCACTGGTTTTTTTCTGGTTTACGGTGTGCAGTCTAACATGTGCTAATGCATAATTAAAAAAAAAAAACATTATTTTTCACATAATTTACCTTTATTCCACACCGCTCTGTCCCTTCTCTGAGAAACACACTGATCATTTCTTGCTTTTATGAAGCCCCGCCCTCAGAAATAGGTGATGGGCTCTGATTGATTAGCTAGCCCAGTGTTGTGATTGGCTAAACCGCCTCTAGTGCGCGTCTAAACATCCCGCCCCTCACCTCAGCGGCATGTGCTCCGGTTGTATTGTAAACAACGGCATCGTTAATATCGCTTATCAGTTTGAGCCCGATTGAGAAGCAGAGGATATTATTGAAGAGGATCGTGCAGAACCTGTGCAAGCACGGCTTTTAATGGTAAGCCTAAGATTTTTGTTTGTTGTTGTCTCAAACTTTTAGATATACTGTCATTTGTAAATGCTACTGCTTATGTTAGCTTATAATATTCGGTTTTATCCTGATTAAAGCTATACAGTACAGTAACGGCACACGCATCCATGTATAACGCTTCTCATAGCTATGTGAAAATAAGTGTATAAATGGAACAGTTCATTGTTGGAGCTAAGCTGAATATGAGAGAGAGAGAGAGATGCAGAGCGTGTGCAGAGCTGTGTGGGGATGCGAGGAACAGTATTGAGAATGCTGCTTTTGAACATTGATTTTGAATCTTGTGAATCTATTAGAATCTTTAGAAGACAGAATCGTTATTCATATATGAATAGATTTTTACGTGCACCTCTAGTTTTCTCTTCCTCTTCTCTAAAGCAGCGCAGCATGGCCTCACCCCCCTTGCTGCCTTTTCCCGAGGGTGGGGTTTATCGAGGGTTTGTTACGTCACAAACCCGGGAAGTAACTTGTTGAAGTCCCTACCAGCCATTTTTGTAGGCATTAAACTGCCATGATTTTAAAAGACGATATCTTCGTTTGCATTAAACTTTCAGCTTCGTAACTTTGCGTTTATTGTTTATGCTCAAACAGCAACATTTCACACTAAGTTAAAAAAGTGAAATCGCAATCAACCACCCCTTTAATGGAAAAGTGTCCCCAAAATGAGATGACTTTCATCATTTATTCACCCTCATATCATTTGAATTCTGTATGACTGACTGTCTTGTATGCAAAACTGTTTGTAATAAACAATAAACAAATGTAATAAACAAATCCATCATTAAGAGGCTTTCATTGTGCCCAGAAGCGACAGTTTAAAGTTAAACACCTTAAGGATGGATTTATTTATAACAAACATGCAGCTTTTCTCTTCCACAATGTTAACTGATGGACTGCAGTCATGTGGATAACTTGTGGATTATTGTGAAGTTTTTAACGGCTCTTTGGACTCTCATTTTTATGGCACCCATTCACTGCAGAGGATCATCCAGAATGCAAGTAACATCCATTTATCATTTTGGAAACAAAAACAGCATTTTGAGTCCCATTCTATGTATAATAATGATACAAAGTAATAACAATAATAACAGGTATGAGATGTTAACAATCATGACAGGCATTACTTCGGGTTCATTCATAACAAGATAACTACATATGCCAAATATTTCCTCTATTTCACTTCAGTTGAATTTGTGACAAACATATGCATGAACGTGTGTCTGCCATAAGACATACTGCACAACGGCATGACTCCTTTTATGAATAAATAGTGCTGAGTTCTCTTTAATGTCTCGGAGACTTGGCCTGATGTTAAAGAATTTATGCTCTGAACGGCACTGTGTGGGAACAGATGGCAAACTCTGTGCTGTTGTCATGCCAACCTGCCTCTCTCAGCCCCGATCGCTCATGCTGGGAGTGTGGTCATGCCGGGGTGAAATGGGGAGAGAAGTCTAATGCTGTGTCCGATACCTAAGGCTGCTGCCCTACTGCCTCACTACCCAGTTAGTCGATGACTTCACAGCCGTTATTGTTAAGACAACATCACACAAGGTTTCACAGGCTTCCAAAAGTACATAATGTCACATCTAATGATCTACAACAAACTCAAACGGACTTTAGATATAACCATATATTTAAAACAAATATTCATTGCTCATGCAATGCTTATTTCTGAGCAGATATGAATTTAAAAGTGGAAATAAATAAAACAGTTGAAACATTTAAAAATCACAGGAATAAATTACATTTCAAAATACACTATCGGTCAAAAGTTTTGGATTATTAAAATTTTTAAATGTTAAAAAGTTCTCATGAAGGCTGCATTTATTTGATTAAAATACAGTAAAATATTTAGAATATTATTAGTGAACTGTTTTTATTTTAATTTATTTTAAAACATTTTTCTGTGATTGAAAAGCTGAATTTTCAGCATACATTATTCCAGTCTTCAGTGTCACATGTATCCGTCACACCTTATCGATATGCTGATTTGCTGCTCAAGAAACATTTATTATTATTAATGCTGTAAACAGTTTTATTTTCTGCTGATTATTTCTTTGTAAAAAAATTTTTTTTAATAAATTAAAAAAGATAAAGAAAGAAATCAACATTGATAAAACTTTTATTAAGACAGTGGTACCAATATATATCACCAAATCAGCAAATTAGAATGATTTTTGAAGATCATGTTACACTGAAGATTATATTTTTAGATTATATATTATTTAATAATTAACATAAAAATCTTAATAATTCAAAACTGTTTCCCAGTAATGTATATTAAAATAGTTTTCACCCAATTTTAATTATATTTTACAATAATATTATTTTTGCTGTGTTTTTGATAAAATAATTGCAGATTTGATCAAATAACTGCAGACTGTTAAAGGGTTAGTTCACCCAAAAAAAAAATGACCCAATGAATTACTCACCCTCAAGGCATCCTATGTGTATATGATTTTCTTCTTTCAGATGAATCCAGTCGGCGTTATATTAAAAATGGTCTTTTATCTTTCAAGCTGTTTAATGGCACTCAGCGGGTGTTGCATGCATCAGTACAAAAGAAGTTATATAAAAAGTGCCCATCCATAAAAAAATGTCCCACACGGCTCTGGGGGGTGAACAAAAGCCTTCTGTAGCGAATCCATGCATTTTTGTAAGAAAAACATCCATATTCAAAATGTAATAATCACTTTACTGTAGCTTGCGCCAGCAGTTGTACACGGAAGCAGCTCCGGGCTTATGACGTACGAGTTCAGCTTTGCGCATGCGTCGGTGAGTCTTGTGAAAACCAACGTTTGTTTATAGGAGCAAAGGAAGCAAAGTTTTCTTTGTTTAGCAAAGGAAAACCAGTCTTTTGGCTTATATCGAAATCCTCCGACATTCTTCTTTCCAAATCCTCCTTTTGTACTTCTAATTATTGACCGTTATTTTGCTTTGATCTCTCCCTTGCACTTCCGCGTTCGTCACTTCTGAGCGGCACATGCGCAAAGCCGACCTCCATACGCCATCCGCCCGGAGCTTCTTCCATGTACAACTGTTGGCACAAGGTACATTAAAGTGATTATTACGTTTTGAATATGGATATTTTTCTTACAAAAACGCATCGATTCACTACAGAAGGCTTTTGTTCACCCCTTGGAGCCATGTGAGACACTTTTTTTATGGATGGGCACATTTATTTCACTTCTTTTGGACTGAAGAAATGCAACACCCGCTGAGTGTCATTAAACAGCTTGAAAGATCAAAGACAATTTTTAATATAACTCCGACTGGATTCGTCTGAAAGAAGAAAGTCATATACACCTAGAATGACATGAGGGTGAGTAATTTATGGGCTAATTTTCATTTTTGGGTGAACTAACCCTTTAAGCATAAGAGACTTTCAAAAACACAAAATAATCTTGCCAATCCCAAACTTTTGAACAGTAATATATACATACATATAGTATGCATATTCATGAAAAAAATACATTTACAGACCAATCCAAACACGTAATGCTCAATCTTACATAATTAAACCTCTTTGATTGTGCCAATGTGACATGGTAGATCTGATAGTGAACACGCACAGATGGACATACTAAATTCAAAAGCCTTTCTGCTTTGGTTTTGGTGACACCAATGTATGCCAGTCTGCATGTCACAACAGAGCAAAGTGGTGAGCGCTTGCATCATCCAGGGCTCGCACAGGAAGGAGGAGGATGATCTGAGGTTGTTTGATGTTTAATTATTAAAGCGCTGACAGAGTGTAACATGCAATGCTGAGTTCTTCTTTCCTCTCCTCTCCCTCTAATAAGTGAAGCCTCCATGGAGCTCAGACATGCATTTAAAAAATGGAAAGCACTGGAAAGAGATGAGAGGAAGGTGAAGACCAAGAAGATGCCTAAGGGAAAGGCTAAAAAGTACAGGAGATTTCTCACTCCGTAAGCATCTTCATGAAGGTATTTTCTAAGGCTTAGGGGCAACCTAAGTACTATGATAAATGTGACTCACCTGCTGAAATGGCCAGCATATGTTGTGATTTGGATGCTGGACAGCTTGTGTCCCCAGCAGAATTCTTAAGAAGTTTAACCAGAAAGCTTTATACTGCAGGTGAGGACTTCTCATTGGCTGTGTTCAAAACCACCCCCTATATCCTTAAATAGGGCACTGTTTGAGGGGACAGCCGTGATGTCCAACACTATAGTGGATGTTAGAGTGCACTCATTTAATCCCATCATGCACTGCAATAATGAGTGTACACCCAACGGCTACAGAATATCCATAATTCACTATGAGGGTTATGCCAAAATAATTCACACGTCTCGCCAGAAGATGGTGCCTGTAGAAGAATTGTCCATCCAGTTTTCCAAACCCCTGGTACAATGTGGGTACAGTGTAATATTATACAGGTATCAATTTCTTTTTAATTGATTATTAAATGGTTTAATTACGTTTTATAAACACTAGATGCCATATTTCCATTCCTACAGAAGCTGGCAGTTTGCTAAGTTTTAAATAATTATTTAACGCATACTTTTTAGATAATTATTAAACAGATACTTAATTATTTAAAGTACAAACTATGTAAAAGCGAGAGCTCGTGTACTATTTAATATGTGATTGTTATTGTTGTTGTGACCACTAGCGGGTAGTATGTTATGTTCACAGTCCACATTCGCTCACTCATTTTCATTCACTTGTTCAACTGGACTATATTAGTGGACTAATGTAGGGAACAGTGAATGAGGGTGTATGGGGGCAATTTCGAACACAGCTATAGACTTCCATTAGGTAGTCACGTTATGTGTAAACCTGTTCAA
This sequence comes from Sinocyclocheilus anophthalmus, assembly GCA_018155175.1. NCBI lineage: Eukaryota > Metazoa > Chordata > Actinopteri > Cypriniformes > Cyprinidae > Sinocyclocheilus > Sinocyclocheilus anophthalmus. The sequence continues at coordinate 671,505 of JADLZN010004800.1, forward strand.
CTGTTCATTTATGCAAATATCAGATCAGCAAATCATATGGCAGCAACTCAATGCATTCAGTCATGTAAGCATGGTCAAGACGATCTGCTGAAGTTCAAACCGAGCATCGGAATGGGGAAGAAAGATGATTTAAGTGACTTTGAATGTGGTATGGTCTACCTAGGCTCATTGGAAATACGTGCCTCTATATACAATTTTGCAAAACTGAAAAAGAAAAAAAAAAGTACCTATATGTACATCACTGCAGTTTCTAGAGGCAGTAAAACTCTGACAACTTTTATTCCTTTTCACAAAAGGTATGATTTGCAGGTCCACAGTTTCGATAAAGCCTAATTTTCGCACATTACTTGCATATATTATGTTATGACAATTTTAACATCCTGCACGATATGAAAACTGATACTTTGGACGATGTCATCACATATACAGCTTAATTTGCATGAGTTTTCTAATCCAGTAGGTTTGCTAGGTAGCTCAATACAAAGCATGAAAAAAATAGCATAAAATAGCTGTCATGAATCCTGTCCATGGACTTCCATCCGATCGCCACCAGAGGTCACCCTTCCATTACAGTGACTCTCGCACAACACAAACTGTTACACGTCACCACGGACTACATTTACCATGCCTTGCACTGATAGCACACAGCATATGCACACAGCTGTCACAATCACAACATTCACTATAAATTAGGGCTGCATGATTAATCGCATGCGATATTTAACACGCATTTTGTCAGAAAACCGGTTTGTAATCAGCGGTAAATCTCCATCACATGCATGCTTTCACATCGAGCAGCATTAACTACACAGAGCCGTTGTTCACTGACTAGCTGCGCCAAAAATCGCACGAATATGAACGTGGTTTGGCGCAGCTAGTCAATGAACAACGGTTCTGTGTAGTAAATACTGATCAATGTGAAAGACGCACGGAGGAGATTTACGGATTACGAACGGCTTTATGACAAGGTGCGCGTAAATATCGCATGCGATTATCGTGCAGCCCTACTATAAATAACCACTGAAACAACCATTCTCGGCCGAGTATTGTATGCGTTATCGCCAGCAGTGATAGCTACTCTACAGAGCCATCTTTAGCTCCAGCCCGCATAGTATTGACTTGTATGTTTGATTGTGCTGTTTTCCTGGATATCCCTTTAGTCTGCCTTGTGATCTTGTTCGCCAACATTGAATACGCTAGCCTAGGACTATTTCTTGTGTCTTGCACGCCATATACCAGTGTGCCACTGTTGACCCTGCCGTGTTTCTGACCTCCTCCGATGTTAATAAAGCTTGCATATGGATCTGCACGTCTCACGTCTTGTCAGCCCCATAACAATACCATGGCTAAATCAACAAATGCGTTTTTATATCACTTTTGCATTTGTTAACACTATCGGGTAGGTTTAGGGTTGGGTTTGATTGTAGGGGATTGTAGCGAATCAGCTCAAAGGGGAAATATGAATAATTAATCATAACTAGTTATAATTACTTATAAATATTTAGAATATGTAGATATTTAGCTGACCTCTCAGGGTCATCTGTTTTGTCAATTCTAAGAACGTTAATTCCTGGTTAAGGGAAATAACTTTCTTACTGTACAATACTACACAGAGCATGTAGCATAAATCTGCATGATTAGGGACTCCAGTTATGAGCAAACAATGAACAACATCAAGTGTGATACAAGAAAGACATTATTAACTACATAAACACTTAAACTAATCCAACATACTACATAAACACATAAACACACACATACAGTTGGTATAGGAACAGGATTAAAGCTTAGGCAGAAAAGAGAAGAGAAATAATAAAGCATGGAAGCTATGGGATCCAGTTGGATTCAGCAGATATACAGCCTAAAGGAAACATAGCTTCTTAGTTCAAACACACTTTGTAAAAAGGTGCAAATGATATTAATGTATCAATAATAGAATCGTTTGTATTGCCCGTTCTGTCTGTCTGACAGAGTTCTGATGCACTCGAAGCTCAAGTTGATCTTGTGAAGTTGGTGATGGTGCAAAGTAACGTTTGAGTCAGAATTGATCTTGTGAAGGAAAGTCAAGGCTCGAGGCTGGCGCGAGCTAGGCGTCATTAAGAGGCATTCTAGCTCACATTCTCAGAATCTAACAGAAACGCAGATTGGAGGAGGGGTCCTCGAGGTGAGGCCTAAGGTCTGAGAAGATTCACGCCTCTCAGGATGAGCTTTGTCCAATGAGAAAGGCTGAAATTCAAAGTGGGAGGTTGGAAATACTGAGGAGTTTTATGACCCTTTTGTGTGAGAGCATGGTAATTTGCAAATGGAACTTGAATCGAAATCACTAAAGATTATCAGGACACTAATATATATTGCCTATGTACCAACATATAATATGCATTCTTGTTTAGATCATCAGAAGGTGAATTCATAGATAATTAACATGGTAGGATTACATATAGGTAATATGACAGGAATGAGTGATTCCATCATAAGCCTGCATAAAACAGAATAAAATCTCAAAGACAACATACAAGATGACAATAATATACACAATGACCTAAAGGATATGTGTGTTCATTCAAAGAAAGGATTTCCTATTAATTAATTAGAGAAGAGTCCATTCTTACTGTGCATTGTGTCTTTCCTATGGAAAATGTAGTGAGTTTCTCTACACGTATTCCTTTGGGCAATAAAACCAGTGATATCAGCATTGGTTGCCATGGAATCAGAGGCCTGTTCTGCCTTTCTGAGGTGTTAAGACGCATTTCGGGGGAAGGGTCCATAGGCCCTGATATGGCTTGTTAACTGAGGGGTGTTACAGAGTATTTGTTAAATATAACTAACAAAATATATATTGTGTGTCTGATTGGTCCAGACGCTACAGGATATTTTCAACACGATAGAGCATTAACTTTTAGCGACACTCCCCAGATGTATGAATTCTAAACAGCCACAAAACATACCTCAAGCACCGTAACAAAAATGCAGCAATACGTGCCTGTACCAACATTAAAAAAAACGTGCCATGGTCACATATTGAACGTGTGTTTTAGTGCCACTTTCTGGACACTTTGAAATGGCTGCAAAACGTCCAGTAAGGTTCGTAATTACGGTGTGGCAGAAATGTAGAGGCACATATTTTTTATGAGCCTGGGTTGGGTATGGTTGTTGGTGCATGATATTATAGAAACTGATGATCTACTAACATAATCTTATGGGTGAAAAACACAATATAACACATTTATGGTGAGCCCTCCTCAATATATAAGATATATAATATGGTCTTTTCAGAAGGAATTACTGAGAGAGCCAAGAAAGCAACAGAAACTTACCGTGATTGTGGGGGGAACAGATAAAGAGACCAGGTGACCCTCTCCCGACACCACTGGGGCTGCTTGTGCTCCAGCCAGCGGTAGAGACGAGCCTTCCGACTCTAAAAGACGGATGACCACATGAGATTATAGGACAAGTAAGTTAGTTTTGTTGGCAGCAGAAGATATAGAAGTCCTGTTTCCTGTGATCTTATAACAGTGAATTGAACAGAAAAAAAGCTGTAGATGTTTGTGATGAATCTATTGTAAGAAACTGAAAATAACTGTAATAAATCAAGTGTAGCTTTTCTCACCAGGTTTCCTTCATCATCTGCATTGTCATCCTCGCTGTGGAGTTCATCTAGAGAAAGCTGCGTGGTGGCTGCAGATGGAGAACTCTTGCCGTTGCTGAGGAAGTTGGGCGGCCGGGCGCTGTGTATGCTGGCGGAACGATGCATGTATGGTACCTGCAGGGTGTCTGGAGGCAGATCAAACGAGCTACGTGTCTCCAGGGACTCCATGCGCCTGTGCTGAGGCCTCTGGCCCAGGGAGTCTGTCCTGGCGAGGGAGGCATCATCGCCCTCAGACAAGCCCCCTCCGCCTCTGCCCCCGCTCTCTCCCGCATCTCCCTCATCGGAGCTGGACTGGTCATCGCCAGAAAGTAAGGAGCGGCGTTCGCCAGACTGGCGTTTCTGCCTCTTAAGGCTGGGGGCTCGGCCCAGGCTATTCCAGCTGGAGCGCCTGCTGTTCCAGCTACTGGCTGAACTCCAGGGGGCATTTGGGGAACTCCGTGCACTCGACTGCAGAGAGACAGGTGGAATATGTTACTCTCAAATAAGATCTCATTGGCTATCTGTAAAACCTTGGTGCCAACGTTTTTGTCAAAATCACAGAAATATAGAACAAAAACAATTGAAGCCAACTGCACCACATGTACTCATTATTTATATATTTAACATTATAATTGTAAAAAGATATATTTTATATTCTGAATTCTACAATTTATATTATATTACATTACATTACATTACATTATATTATATTATAAAGTGTTGGGGTAACGCCTTACAAGTAACGCGTTACGTAACGGTTATTTTTTCTCATGTAACTCGCACTTTAAGAAAATATCTGACCTTTTTTTTTTTTTTTCAAATAAGTAATCCAGTTACTTTGTTTTCCCATTATTGACTGACAGCTCTCGTTGAAAGAAATCGGGAGTAAGTGCAGAGGCGTTGTGTGCGCTGTGTACACATAATGTTACTGTAGTTTTAGACTAAATGTGAACATGCATTTACTCATCTCACTTGCAAAAAACAGATTCAGCATTCCTCAAAATAAATAAAGACTGTGAAATGCAAACTCAGATATTTTTTTTTTGACGCAAACCTGCAATAATTAAATGTTAATTAGCACAAATATCCTTTATATATTTAATCCCATTTTATTATCTAATGTCTTTGCTGCTGACCTTCAATTATCCAATTCAACCGTACTAAGCAAAAATTACTTTAGATAAACATAACATTTGTTTCATTTTTTATTGCTGAAGAGTGATGAACTTTCTTCTCCTGTTTACAATATAACACATAATCAACTTCTTATTTATAACTGTTGTATAAAATCACATTTAAACTTGTGAAATTCAGGACAAAATCACTCGTGATATTACTCTCGCTGATATAAATTGGAGACAAAAACTCATAAAGGGGCATTTTTTGCCCCAATATCTTGAATTTTAGGGCATAACTGCATTTATGGAGTTGTTGCCCTGCATCATGTTTGTCAACAGTCAACTGTATGAAATGTAAGATGATGTACAGATCTGGGGGCGGGGCCAGTGCGTTAACTGCGTTAAAATATATATTTGAATTGTGTTATTTTTTCATAACGAATTAATTAAGTTAACGCGTTAAACTGACAGCCCTAATTATATTATATTACTAAGTGACACTATAAGTGTCACTTAATCACCTAATTAAGAGTAACGAAACTGATATGCATTATACAGCACCAAAAAAAAACCCAGGTTGGGACAACTTTCTGTATCAAGACAGAGAAAGGTAGTTACTGACTGGAGATTTGTCTTGGCCATTAGGATCCATGGAGACATTGCTGCCTCTGCGGGACTCGTAGCCTAGCGCCGGATCTCCTCCTCCTGATATCTTAGGGATGGGCATGGGTGTTGCAGCCGTGTGAGTGATGAGGGGAGGGGTCAGGCTGCTCTTCAAATCCACATGGCCATTGATGGGCACAACTGCGAGTACAGAAAGGAAGGGACAGGATAGTATGCTCAACATCACAACTGAAGCAACAAAACATGACAGACAGCTGAAAAATGTATTAAGAACCATTTCAAGCATGAATTTTTCAGGCAGGCTTTAATCATCAAAAAGGATTGTGATGCATCATGTCAAAAAGACAAAAAATACAAAATATAACCCCATTGTTAGAAGGGTAAAAGGGTATCTGGGATTGCACAGAAGATAAGAGTGCACCTTAATCACGTCTTTTTAATATAAGAAAAAAATCACAGGCGTGTGTCCTACAAAAACAATATCTGTATATATGGAATATAATAATTAAATAAGCAAAAAATAATGAAGATAATGACCACAAAAATTGTGGTTGTAAAGAACTCGTAATAATATAAGTCTAATATAAAATATAAGTTAAAATGTTTCTTGCAAATAAATAAAAGTTTTCTCACAAACAAACAAATACATAAATTAATAAATAATTTTTCTTTGGTAGGGTCAGTGAATTTGTTGGCAGGGCAAATAAAAATCTACTTGCCAGGGGGGGTGGGGGGGGGGGGGGGGACAAAAATCCTTTTTGTTGAGCCCTGAATATCCCATGTGCTTCCATGCAAACTATGTTCTGTGGAGCTCACCAGATGATGCAGATAGATCCTTCTTACGTTCTGAAACATCTTCCAAGCTCCGTGCATAGAAATCCGCTTCAGAATCCGACTTCGAGGCATCGCCCTTTATCAAACGTGGAAGATATAAAAGATTAGTGACCAGGTTTAGATGTTGCTGGGGATTAAAGAAGCATATTGCATATTGGTGAGGAACAGGCAGGTGGGTGAGGGTGTGGTCTCCCCCACCCCAGCCGGTCCTCAAAAAAGGCCAGAGGGTGACTGGTATCTAAGGGAGAGACATCCTGGTTGGGGTAATCCACAAAAACACAGTGCCGGCATGCATTTGACAATACCAGGTTGCACGACCACTCTGAAACCACAAGTACTGTGTACTAAATATTAGTTAAATGTATCTTTGAGTGTATTTTTAAGCAGATGATCTCATGGTCAGACCATCTGCTATATTAGCGTAAGTCACATCCATATGCGGGTGAATATGTGTGGGTTTTCTTTTTTCTCGGCTCACTGAAGGAGCAGAACCAGAAGAACAGGCACGTCCAATGATCAGGCAGGAGAAATAAACACTGTTATTTTTATCAGAGGGCTCATCACATTGTTTGGCCTGTATCCTCCTCATCCCCAGTCTTGGGCTGGTCTTAAAATGGCTTCATGCCGAGAGTGTTTCAGTGTGGTCTAGCACAGAACTTCAACCCTGGGTGGTTTGTCAAAACAGACATCACTGTCTGAGGACATGGATCACTCTCTCAGTTTGACCATTAGGGTGTCTATTTGTGGACTGACTGTAATTTAAATCAAATATGAGCAAGATCATAAAGGATGAATCTTTTTCCTTATCATGTGGTTACAGGATGTCAAACTCATTCATCTCAGCATACATTTACCATAGTACTTTACAGCACTAATGGTCAAAGAGGAGACAGTAGAGACTATTCTGACAAACCTTGCACCTAAGAACAATGCATCCCATTGGCTTCACTAATTAACATCAAGCTAAATCAAAACTTTCTGGAAAAAAAATAAATCAATGCATTAGTAATGGCTGTGTAAATGGGTAAGTAAACAAATCAAATTTGAATTGCATTGAAACCAGTGGGATCATTGCAACACTAGACACAGCACAATCGAACAGCAATTAATTCACATTATAACTACAACAAAAACAGGACTTGTCAATAGGGAATAACACAATATCTACATTACCAAGGCAACAAAAACAAAACTTGAAAGAGTTATGACACTGGAGTCGAGCTCTGTAAGTGAAGACAGGAGAGGGACTTCTTGCCCCTTCTCACCAACAGTGAAGAGTAAAACACAACAGCTGTGATAGGCTGAACTAGCAGAGAGGCACTACAAAGCATCCTCAGAAACAGGCCACCACTGTCTGCTGGGCACCAGGTGCAATTAGCGGTTAGCTTAGCATCAGCACCCACTGTTACTCACTGCATGCTCAGAAATGAGCACTGTGGATGATGTGTCTGGAATGGACTTGACTATTCTCACTCCCACATGGCCTTTCTGAACAAAGAGATGTAGCAGAAACGTTACAAAACTATAGTATTTTGCTAAACAAACTCCTTGACTTTTTGACCTAAGCACTAGCAAAGGGCTGTTAGCTATTGTATTCTATGTAAAACAAATTAAAACCATTAAAAACTTTATTAAAGCAATAGTTCACCCTCATGTTTTTAAACATTTGTGAATGAAAATGTTATATAATTTATTTTATTAAATAAAATATTGCATTATGTATACAGTGAGATGTTAATAGCTGCAACTAGATTTCAAGAACTGAATCCATCTAGTTTATGATAGAATCATTCAGTTTTGTAAAGTGAGGCAATTCAATCATTGAAAAGATTTGACTCAAAAGAAATGATTTGTTCACAAATCAAACAGATGTGAACAAATCATTCGAATCGGTTTTGTAAAGTGGATCAAACAATTCACTGAAAAGATCTGATTCAAAAGAATGATTATTTTGTGAATCAGACACTGATACTTTTCCAACTCAAACTCATGGAGAGAAAAAAAAATCACCATTTTATGTTTTGGTGAACTGGTGGTGATTTCATGAACTTGTACAATTTTGGGGAAAAAAAGAAGCATGAATGTCCATCCCTAAACCTAATCCTCAGTGGGTCGTAAGCAGTACGAATTCATTCAAATTTGCTTCTAAATTTTTTAATTCTCACATTCCCATGAGAGTGTGTTGTACTTTTCTCATTAATGACAAGGTTTTCAATGAATAACTGAATCATTTAAGTCTGAAATTTCAGAATGACTCCTTTAAGCTTGTTTGCCAGAACTGCTTTGGTCAGGTACAAGGTGTGAAAGAAAGTCTACTGGGGCTGTACTGTCAATTAAGATGTTAAGGTTGCTGTGCAACTGCTGCTTAACAATCACAGATCTTAATTTGGGAATTCTACTGGGCTCAGCCAACCTTGCTAATAGAGAGATTTTAGGCATGTTTTGACATGACGTGTTAATAGCCCCTGAGTAAGAACTAGCAGAGAGGTTTATGTAATTTGACTGTCAAGGTGAAGGACTGGAAGGTGTAAGAGACCAGTTCAAACCCCATTGGTGCTCTCCATTTTATGGCCTTCCACTGCATGTGTCACCTAGCACAGCTGCATGAATGAAAACAAATACGGGATGTGATGTCCAGAACCAAAAACAGACCGAGTCTCCTCAACAGGGTCAAGTGCTTCCACTCAGCTCTGGCTCACTGAATGGACTTTCTCAGGCTATTTGAATAAAACTTTAAGTCTAGTTAAATAAAAACTGATGATACCATGCAGAGCAATTCTACAAGATCAAATTAATTAAAGAGGTATTAAGAGATGTATCCGCATATTAAACGATTTTGAGATCTATTCAAAAGGACTTCCCAGTTGCCTTATTTGCTTTTGCACAGCAGTCTGTCTGGCTTTGTCTGATTTCGCTGAGGCTTTCCATAAGCCCAAACACATCCTTTCAGCCAGATAAAATAAAGCATGAGGCTCTACAAGGTTTGTACTCTGCCGCCAGGCATTGAGCAAGTGAACCTGAAGAAAGACTTTGAGTCAAGTCTGCTGCTACAAGAAACAATCACAAGTGACACTGTCCACAAACGCAGCGGTCCCCCTGGTTAGTCTCACTGGGTTACATCATGCGGAGTGCTACATACCCCTGAGTCTATAGGCAGCTGAATACAGCTCAGCTGGCCATGCAAATCTTCCCTCTTGGTTATTTCCTAAAGTGGATGCGTGTTAGGATTTTACCACACAGAGCGAAAAGATAAGATAGAAGGGGGGAAAAAGCACAGAAAGTGTTAGAGAATTTACAAAGACACATTATGAGAAATCGGACTCCCACATTTCACCAAACTTCACTTCTGTTGAAGTAAAAGCAATTTAGCATTTTGGGTGGAGTTTAGGCTGTTAGCATTCTCGGTACAGTGAGATTGTGTAGTTGTTGCCCGTGTTTAAAATGCTGCAACTGCAGGTATCAATACTTGGCTGTGTTATTCTCTGAAATTGATGAACTCTTTTGTTTTTCTCTCCAGCACCTCTGAGATAACGTGTATTGAATTTTTCACATTGTGAATCTGTCAGAGTAAATCAGCGAATTACATCCAGCGAATGAATGCAATTGTCTAAAACATTCTACGCATATAAAATCAATGTTTTTCTTTTACTTCTACAAGCTATTTGAGTTACAAAAGAAGATCAGACTCTGCTTTGGGCCAAATTACAACTTTCTTTGGTGCACAACCCATTTTTTTAAGTTCCGAACTTCTTGGAAAATTATGTTCAACAAGAATAACAACACACTTAGTCATTTTATTATTACTGCCTATGTAACAAGAACTTGAACATAACATTTGGCCACCCTTTCTTGGCATACACTTAGTCTAATGAGAGTTCTGAGCATGTCATGCCACAACTTGTCACCCTTTGTGCCTGCTTTGTTTTCCTTTCAGAAGATTTCAGTATATTTATATGGGTCTAAAATTATGCAAAATAATTATGTTATAAATTGTTTATAATCTATAAAATACTATACGATAATATAAATAATATTAATATAGCAACGTTCAAAAGTTTGGGGTCAGTAAAGATTTGTGACAGAACATTGTATTCAGCATGAAAACATTAAATTGACAAACGGTGACAGTAAAAACGGTTAAATTTACCTTTTTAATAAAGAATCCGTAAAACAGTATTACAGTTTTAACAATTAATAATAGAGTAATAAGATTAAGTACAATTAAATTAATAAAAAAATTAATCAGCACAACTGTTTCAAGAAATGTTTCTTGAGCACCAAATCAGCATTTAGAATGAGTTCTGAAAAATCATGTGACACAGAAGACTGAAAGTCCAGCTTTGCCATCACAGGAATAAATTACATTTTAAAATGTATTAAAATACAAAACAGTTATTTTAATAATATTTCATAATATAACTGTTTTTACAGTATTTGATCAAATAAAATGCCTTTTGAAGGTGTCTGTGCAAAGATGGACACAAATACAGTAGTAAAAAAAATCCAGCTTTTAACCAATAAAGTCTACCATTGAACATGCTGACATACAGACTGACATGCTAGTCCAACCGAGACCACCTGTTTACAGCAGAGCGATTACATGAAGCTATTTGGTTCAGTGGATGGGACATTACACTGTTGAAGGGACATTCATCCCGGCCCTTGATCTCCCTGCGTCATTCAGCCACCGGTTTCCCCAGCAACCCCGACGCACTGAAAAGTTCGACCAACTATAAATAAACACCATGTTTGCAGAAAACGATGTAAGGTTAAAATATTAAGCCAAGAGTGTTCGTCAGTTGTAGGGGAGAGCGGGAGAACACAGTACCCTGGCAATCCCGTTGGCATCAGATCAGTTGGGATGAGATTATAATATCTGATGCACTTAGCAAAGGTAACGGTGGATAGGGGTCAGTTGAGTGTGGGCTATCCTCTTATTTAAGACTAGAGAGTTTATTTAGAAGGCTTCTGAGCAACATAATTTCCTCTAAGCTGCCATGATGCAGTATGAAAGTTATTTCTGTCTGGCAGGCAGGCACAGGAGAGGCACGCTCATCTTTTAGAGAGGGGAAAAAAAGCAAAGAACTGAGCTCCGTCCAGATAATACTTAAATTCCAGAACTTTCCTATTATGCAAATTAATATGAATGACAAACCAATTTTCAATTACGTGTTTTGTTGCTCTAATGAGGTGTTACAGAAACAGCACTTGATCATTTTTTATTCATCTGTTCGTTATTCTAACAATGATTTTGCTCAATTGAACAATCGATCAAAATCTAGAGATACTTTTTTCATTAAAAGTTTACGAATATTTTGAATACACCATGTGAGCAGAGTTCAAAACAAATGAGTTGTCAAGGTTTTAGATTTTACATCCACTAGAATGCCAAACAACAAGATTGCATGTGAAATTTTTATTTCAAAACTTGATCATACCTCATAAAAATAGAGGTAATCAAATCATAGATTTTTTTTTTGTACCGTATACACACCAACTTGTGTGATTCGGTTTGCCTCTTTCCAAAGAGACAGTAATAAAACAACCCCTCCACCCAAAATGATACATAGGTATAACATTTATATCTCCGATTTATCTTGAGCCTGGCCATTTTTGTATGCGTGTCTGTCTTTCTGTCAGAGAAGAATGGCTGCTATGCATTGGGAGATAAGTTGTCTCATAAGATCATGGAAAAAGAAGGCGATAAAGAAAAAGAATGAAGGAAGGAGAATGAGAAGGAGTGCTCATGAGTATGGAGTAGGTACTATTATACACAGAACAATAAACTCTTTTAGACTATTTTAACGATGTTCTTACTACCTTTCTGGGCCTTGAGCATGGTAGTTGTGTTGCTATCTAGGGTCAAAAAGCTCTTGGATTTCATCAATAATATCTAAATTTTGGGTGAACTATATCCCTTTTAAAGAGCTTGAGCATTTAAAGGGGAAGATAACATAACTTCAGTGTGATTATAATAAACACAATACAACCACATGGTGGTGTGGACACTGGTATAGTTATAGTTATAGTTATCCTTCTTGGTGTAAACAGGCCTTTATTGTTGGAATATGTGAACACACTATTTATACTATAAAATGCTCCAGAAGAGTGCATAACTATGTAAATTGGTACGTACCTAATGTTTTATAAAGACAGTCCTAATAAAGTGTATTTTAGCATAAATAAACCAATAAATAGTCATAAAGGTGAAAGGCAAAACTTCTATTTGCCCTCATTGATGTGCTTTCATGCATTATGATTTCTCACATTTTTAACAGTTGCTAAATTCAGAATACCATACTACTTTTACCTTTTCTGCCATAGAAGTAGTATGCTACTCCAAAAATCATCAAGTGTCTTTTCTATATTGTGTAGTGCCACGCAGCCTTGCCCACACAAAACTCACTGGACCAAAATCGCTCCTGACATATATTAAACATCAAAAAAGGATGAGACGAGATTGATAAGTTAGTTTTATGCGACAAATAGAAAACCATACAAAATATGAGGTACGTGTTTTTAGTTTCACGCTCCTCAGCTGTGGAGTGGAGTGTGAGAAAGAACGCAAAAAGATTGGCTGTGATTTTGTTGCGTCGAGCATTTTCGCTTTCAGCCTGGACAGAAAAATTGCTTTTCACTTGAATCTTTGTCACGTCGTGCCTGTTTAGGACATAGTGTTAGATGAAGGGGACAGGAGAGAGCTAGTGGAGAAAGAGAGAAGAAAGATATGGTGTTGGAATATGTGCTAGACTTTAAAGGACAAAAAAGAAAAGACAGACTGTGAAGTGAAGACAAAAAAGAGAATGAAAATGTAGAGGCTAAGCTGGAGACTGGCTTTACCTCAGTTTGGAATCCTTCCACTAAGATAGCCACCAACAGGTTGAACAGGACATAGTTTCCAAAAGTCATGAGAGCGATGAAGTACAGAGCAGCCACAGGAGAGGTGGAGGCCATCCCATTATACAGTACCTTATTCCAGTCCTCCTGAGTCAAGATCTGATGTACAAGAAACAAATATAATCAAACTGCCATTTATACTTGTTCAAAATTTTGGGGTCGGAAAGATTTTTAATTAAAAAAAAAACTACAAGACGTAAAAACAGTAACATTATGAAATATCACCACAAAATATTTGTTTATACATTACATTTTCTAATTTATTCTTGTGCTGGCAAAACTGAAATTTCAGTTTGCTCCAGTCACATACTGTCATATTATGCTTCATAAATCATGCTGATAAAATGCTTATATCATTCTAATATTTCAATGCTTTTGTAAAAAACTGAATACTTTTTGTTTGGGATTTTTTTGATGAATAGAAAGTTCATCAAGGAAACAGAATTTATTTAAAATAGAAATCATTTGTAACATTATAAATGGGTAACACTTCATAATAAGGTCCCATTAGTTAACATTATTTAATTCATAAATATTAATTAACAATGAGCTATACATTTATTACAGCATTTATTAATATTTTTTAACATTAGTTATTAATAGAAATACAACTGTTTATTATTAGTTCATGTTAGCTCAGGTCCATTAAATAAGATTAACAGATACAACTTTTTTATTCAATATTCTGGAGATAATGCTGAAATGATATTATTCATTATATAAACTGTCTTAGAAGATTGTTAGTTCATGTTAAAGAAAAAAGAAAAAAAAATCTTGCTGACCCGAAATTTTTGAATATTAGTGTACATTTGCATGAAACATGCCTCATTTGAGCTTCTGTTATTAATTGGGATCAAAAAACATGTTTGTACAGTATCTGTATTTTGTGCTGTGCACTTATGATCAGATCACTCAAGATGGATGTTAAGATGCCTGATTGAAATTGCAGCTTGTGTATCATGTAGGAATCTTGCCTGAAAAACTGTAACAATGGCCCACAGCAACGAGTCAAAGTTCTTGCGGTCAGGAAGTGTGTCTCCATCTCTCTCAGAGCCGAATTTACATCCAAACAGGTGCATGCCTAGAATACTGTAAAACAAAATCACAAAAAAAGTTAAAATGTAAAATAAATGGACTGAATAAACAGTACACTCAAATTGCACAAAATTATATCTCATCTTGCCTGAAAATGAATATGAAAAGCATAAGCAGCATGCAGAAGGTGGCAACATTGTCCATGGTCTTCATCAGGACCACCAGCTGCCTCTGCAGGGCCGGCATGAAGCGGACCAGCTTCAACACCCGCATGAGCCTGAAGGTCCTCAGCACTGATAAACCTCCTCCCTGCTGACCAACAATCTCCCAGACGCTGTCAACACATATAAACACACACATCTGACTATCTGACAGAATGCCAAGGAAGACAATGTGAAAACAAATCCCTGCTACCATAGTTACCCTTTCATTCCTAGAGAATGCCATTAGGTGGTTATTTCTCGCAAGAAAAACATTCGAAAATGTTTTGGTGTGGTTTGTTGCATTTCAAACAAAGCAATCAATCTATCTATCTATCTATCTATCTATCTATCTATCTATCTATCTATCTATCTATCCCAATCTATCTATCCATATATCTTATCTATCCGTCGTTCAGTCGATCTAGGTGTGTGATGTAGAGGTTTTTGAAGATAAAAAAAACCTTCTTGATTTTCCATCTTAAGAATGATTGTTATGGTAACCAGTATTTGTTTTCTCACCCACGATAAGCCACGCCCACAAAACCTTCAAAAAAAATCTTTCTCTTGTTCAGATGTCTTAGTAAATGCAAATTCATGTCAATTGTGAATGGATGGGCGTGAAATTGCTGCACTCATCATGACAGCTGACAGTCATCAGACTGAACAGGCAACAGATGTCCCATCACTCAGTAATGGCTGCCACTGTTGTGATATAACACACTGCCAGTGTGCATTTTCAGAAATGAAGATGAACGTCAATAAACAGTGACACAGGCCGTGGTATTAACGTTTAGAAGGTCTAAGGAAAGAATGCAGAAGAGCACGCGTACCTGATTACCACAATAATGCCGTCAAAGATGTTGTAAGGGTTCTTGATGTAGCCAAAAGGACCATAAACCAGCAGTTTCAGGAGCATCTCCAGTGCAAACAAACTGGTGAAGACAATATTACTGATTTCCAGAGCGTTTGTCAACTCATCAGGCTGAAAAAGGAAGAGAGAGAAGAAGAAGAAGATAAAATCAAGACTATCACATAGATGCCATTGTGGCATGTCAGTACTGTTACGAAGGACACATATGTACGCAAGGACACATTTTTTCATTATTAAGCAAATATAGTCACTGAAACATTAATAATAATAATAATAAGAAATAACAGAACACTATTATGTGGGAGCTGTGCAGCGAAATATAGTTTTGTTTTTTCTTCAAAAGCATCCCCATCATTTAATGTACTATAGGTTGATTTTCATTAAAACTAACAGAGTTTTTGAATAATAAGGTCAAATAAAACTGGTCTTGGAACTGTTTTACCATGCCTTTAACATTTATTTTTTCTTTGGGACATCACATCCTGTTGCTGACGTTTGTTGCAGGGTAGCAATGAAATAATTTTGCATGCTTAAAGTGTACACTACAAAAAAAAAAGCACACATTTTACAAGATTTACTTAAAATTTTACATTTACTTAAAAAGCAACACTGCACAATATATTAAAGGGGTCATATGATGCGATTTCATTTTTTCCTTTCTCTTTGGAGTGTTACAAGCTCTTGGTGCATAAAGAAGATCTGTAAATTTGCAAAGACTAAAGTCTCAAATCCAAAGAGATATTCTTTATAAAAGTTAAGAGTCAGCCACACCCCCCTAAAACGGCCCGTTCGAACACGCCCCCACATATCTACCTCACTATGTGGGAAGATTTGCATAACTCCGCCCAAATGTTCACGCAAAGAAAGAAGGCGTAACTTTTATTCTCGCTGTAGTATTGTTGCCGCCGCCGCCATGTCGTGAAGATGCTGTGTGCTTCGTTGTGAAAGCGAAACTACTTTGTTTGGTCTTCCAAAAGAGGACAATATCTGCGTACGTCTGCCTAGATCTGACGGTGCTGGTCGCTGAGGGAGTACTTCAACTTAGTGCTGTGGATCGCCGGCACATTTTATGGGGGACTGTTTACTGATCCTGGGAGAGTTGGCTACAATGCCGGCAGTTCTGACTCACTGTCTGTAAGTACGTTTTCATTTAAATTATTTGCCATTGATGATTCAAACGCGAGTTGTGGGCAGTGTGGAGTAGACACTTTGTTGTTTTTGTCATTTCTCTGATCACAAATGCAGACAGGGTTTTATGTTTACGCGGCACGATGCAATGCAACGCAATGCGTAAAAAGACAGTATAAGTCATTATAATCAGTAATTATGTCCCCACTGGATGCAACAATTTCCTCGTTTATAATGGGGTTTAATGTTTTGTTTTTGTCTCGTCGCTCCGGCTGGACACGCCATCACAGTATGGTGAGGGGCGTAACATTTCCGTCTCAGGCTTGTGGTATTCGGCCAATCACAACGCACTTGTTAGCTTGCCAATCAGAGCACACCTCGCTTTTCCAGACCGATGAGCTTTGTAAAAATCGACGCGTTTAAAGGCGGGGCATAGAGGAGAAACAGTAATGTACAGTATGTGGAAAATAATGTTTTTTTTAACCTTAAACCGCATAAACACATTTCATTACACCAAATACACAAAATAATGTTCTTTTTAGCAGCATCATATGACCCCTTTAAGACTTGTCATGATAGCCTTTTAATAAAGACAATGTTGGGTCGTTTTATAACAAAATATTTTAATATACATTTTTATAAATAACTCCTTAAACCGTTAATAATATAAAAACAGTACTTAAAGCAAGTGAAAAGATGTCATTTTTATATATTTTTCTTTTAATATACATGTATATATACTGTGTATATATAAATATATGAAAACAATTTTTTTTTAAATGGATCTTTTTCAGAGGTCGTCTCAATGCATGTATCTGTATAGATCGCCAAAATAGACTACAGAACTACAGTAAAGTGTTACTCTTCTTGCCCTGCATGATTATTTGATACACCATCTCAGTTGAGAAGTTACATAAGAAAAATATGATCTAAAAACCTATGAATCTCCAAAGGGCCCAGGTCATACAGTATTTTGTTCTCATTTAATTAAACAGAACACAGAGTCACATGCACATTCATGGCCTCATATTTCCTAATAGCTCGCGGTGCAGACTGTGCTAGATAAACTAACGTGGGGATTTACTTTTCGACATCACAAACACCAAGTTTCTCATTGTGCTTTTGTTTCATCACATTCAGCGCATTGTCTCGAACGACTGCAGGCTGAACTTAAAACTCACATACAGGTGAACTACAAAGAACGAACCGCAGATGCCCTGGTGTAATTGATGTTGTTGATAGTTCGGTATGCAGAGAGAGAGCTTCTTTTTTTTCTTTTTTTTATGAGGCATGGGTGAATAGAAAGGAGAGACATATGGGCCGGTTCATATTTCGCTTCAGTTTTTTCGATTGTAAAAATGAGACTGGGCAAGAGACCCAGCACGCATAACACATTCTTGAAACATCACGGCTAGCTGGGTTTAATGAACAGCGTCTTAAACGCCTGAAAACAAAACACAACATCCCCAAGCACGCAACTATTTTCCTATGAAAACTAACTGTGATTTTAAGAGACATTTAGACAGGTCGCTGAACTTCAGAGTTATAAATGATGACAAAAACTAGGTAATTGTTTTACCGAGGTGATTGTTTCCGCAAAGTAATGAGGAAAAAATATAATTACATACTGTGCATGAAATGAAAAATAACATCTATATTAGCTAATAGAATTAAATGTAATCTAATCAGATTGAGAAGTGGTCCGTGGAGCACGATGATGAAGCGTGGGGCTATTTGCGGCTGTCGAGGTGTTTCACAGAGGTGGGGAAGAAAGCCAGCAGGGTTTTTTTTTTTAGCCGTTTTTGGATCGGAGCAGCCCAGGGTTGGGCACTGTCTACCCAGCAGGAGCTTACACTTGGCCTCTTCATAGGGTGAGGCCATTCGCTTCAAATCAGGACCACTTGTGGGAAGAGTACACCAAACACAAATCTATGCAGGAGTGATTTTTCTGGGAACGCCAAGGCTGAAGACTAATGGTGAACTCTGCAAGCATGCTTTTAGAAAGGGTTTGCATCATGAAACATTTCCAGTTAGAGGTTTCTATGCCTAGAACAAGTAAAACAAAGTATATATTTACTTAAAGTGGTCAAAAATACTACGCAATGTCCTGGTCTGGTGAGGAGCATCCAGACAGGGTTCTGAACTTCAGACCCCTCTTCAGATGAACTGCTTTTAAAGGGCCATATCTCACCAGCTGCACTATGCTATCAGCTGCTGCTCATTCCAGCACATAGCAAGTGCAAGATCAGAGTCCCTTTATCTAATTATACGCTCCTATAAAGAAAAAACTGTCATGACTATATATTCACTGCAGTCCACACTGAAAATCTGACATTCAACATGTAATTTACAGGGATAGTTCACTCAAAAATTTTAATTGTCATTTTATCATTTACTCACCCTCATGTCGTTCCAAACCTGTATGAGTTTCTTTCTTATGTTAAACATAAAAGAAGATAATTTGAAGAATGCAGGTAATTAAACCGTTCCTAAAATTCCTTGATATTTCTTTCCCTACTATGGAAGTCAATGGGGAGCAACAACTGTTTGGTTCTTCGAAATTCTTCAAAATATCTTCTTTTGTGTTTAACGTAAGAACGAAACTTCTACAGGAATGGATGCATGAGGGGAGTAATGATGTACGAAATATTTCATTTTGGGTGAACCTTCCTTAACCTAAAAAGTACTGGTCACATACAGTAGGGTCGAATGTATTTTGAATCATAATAATAAACAATAAACAAAGCATAATTTGTAATAAAAAATAGAAGATATTATTCAATACTAATTATTACTTAATCATTATTCACATAAAATATTAGAAAAACACAAAGTTGGGTACGGTGGTTTAAGACTGTTCGTACACCTAGTTTTCACTGTTTTATTTTACACCAAGTGGAAATCTCTTTTTTTTTTTCAAACCTTAAGAAAGCAGTTTTTTTAAAATAAAACATTATTTAACTTGTGATATCATTTGTAACACAGATTCTCAACAGATGATTGTGGGATTTGCACTATTGCTAACGGAGTGAGATGACAGATTCAAGAATTAATTTCCCTTTCATGGGAACTCGAACGGCGTCCTCTAGGGGAACGCCTCATCGTGACCCTGTGTCTGTAGCATACATTGAAAAACACCAACAACATGTTGGCCGGTGACAGCCGATGACGTCCCTACCGGTGCGACTATAGTATAAATAGACACCGGGAGAACACATCATCCTCTTCTTCATCTCCATTGACTGTTTTGTTTGAAGCATGCAATTTCTGTGTTAAGAGCGATCTCTATTCATCTCATTATGGCGTGCACTAGCAAAGCGTTTAAGGATGTGTGCATCTGTGTTTTGACGTTGTTTAACATCTGATGACACACTATCTATGCGTTATTTGTTTGGGGCGAAGAGCACACACGCGATGCCTCCACGGGGGCAATCGGCGTGCACTGTGAGCATTTTTTCCAAGAGAAAAAGCTCCGCTCTCGTTTGTCTCCATCTGCTTTTCGAGGAAGAGGGCAGCCATTCTCTTCCCGCGATTCAGAACCCCCGCGCCGAGGCATGAAGGAGAATGGAGCGTTGTTGGGGATCTGCGGTGGGATCTGGCCATGAGTTTGAAGAGGGGTTTTTTCCCTCTCTCGATCGTCATCTGTGAACGCGAGTGGGCCGCTGGCGGATGATGTTTATTTTCTCATTAACACTGTCTTGATCCAGGGCCATGCTCTACTACAGACCTTATCAAAGGCGGGGCCTTTCTCCGCTGATTGAGGTATCTGAGTGTGCCGCACCATGGATCTTCTCTCCGTGATACTACAGCGTCTATGGGAGTGACGTGAGGACCATCTGTGGGTGAACCTGGCAGATATCGGAAAGAAAGAGAGGGGCTTTCTTCTCAATGCACCGGTTTCGCCTTCCGCATTTTTTGGTACCTCCGTTGAGACAGTGGTCGAGAAGTTCAGGGAGGCAAAGGCACGCTCAGCGGCCTTCAAGAAGGTCCAGGTCTGAGCCCGAACAACCCAGGGGTCCTGGCCCATCTCGGTTTGAGGATCAGAGATGGACACAGAAGGCTAGTGTCGTGGCTCGCACTCCTCACCCGCCCGCGGGTAGGGGTAGGAAGAACCGCGGGTCAAAGAAAGGTAAGTAAAAGACCTAAGGGATGTGAGCCAGACAGGGCGTCAGTGCTTTTGTCAGGATCAGAGTGATACCTCAGTATCTAATCATTTCCTTCGGGGGTCTTACATCTCCCCTTATCTTCACCTTCCTAATTCCCCTGTTACCACCATCTCTCCACCTGACCGAGGTTATGTAGGAATTTCCTGCATTACAGTCTCCTATGCTGGACCTATGATGTTTGGTTGGTTCTATGGCTTCATAGTGACCACCTTACTGAGGGTCCGGACCAGAGGTTTCTTAGGACGGGGCTCCGACGCGGGAACCATGGTGTGTGAGTACATCCATTTCGAAATATCTATATATATATATATATATGTATGTAGTGTGTGTATTTATTCCGCTGGTAGGTTTGTGTATCCATCCTTCTGCTACTTTCTTTTGCAGTGTTTTCCACTGGACATGGTTTGGTTTTCCTGTCCCTTTTTCTCTAGGGTTGTCCTCCGATTAGCACCCCTCTCAGAAACCGGGGGCTCGCTGCAGTGTTATTCACTTTCGTCGATATATTGCAGAGGGTACCTAAGCCAGGTTTCACCTCCAACTTCCTGGACCATGCGGCCAGGTCAGAGTCTTCTGCGGGAGCCTTCTTGATCATCAGACCCCCGGCACGGCACTGCAAAATTTCCTGGACGTCCAGGCTGGGCTTATGCCTCTTTGGCTGCCCTGTCCTGGTCTACCGTAAATAAGGTCCGCCCTGACGGGTCCTCCAGTCACAGGAGATCCGCTCTTTTGCTGCGAGCATCGCGCGGGAAGTAATGGTGGCTTTTTGCGGAACCTTCTGGTTAATGCAGGTCTCAGGCATGCTCCCCCTCACCTTAGAGGTTTTATTTTGGCGCTTGCCCTCTTCTCCCATTTGGCTCAGTACTCCAGTATATGTGAGCAAATGCTTGGGAAAACCTTGAATCCATACTATGGTACGTGCACCCGATAGCTTTGCGCATTTTCTAAAATCACTAAGTGGTAAGTGTGTACTTCTGCTTTGCTCAGCTTTCTAAAATCCACATAGGGTGGTAAGGTGCCGTATGCCTTTGCCCACTTTTCTAATCCACATAAGTGTAATGTGCCACGTTATGCTTTGTCCCCACTTTTCTGAACTCCTGATATGGTAAGGTTTTCGTTATTAGCCTCTGCCCTTTCTCCGGTGGTTTCAGAGACCCGTACTGCGGTTCCACCAACAAGTTGTCTCTGTCGCCACACTCTGGAAAGCCGCTCCCCTCACCATTGAGGGTTATTGTGAGCATGGTACTTACTGCTACTGTTCCAGCTTTGGAAACATGCTGCAGTTGAGCCCCTCTCTTTGAGAACGGGGGTGTTGCGCTATCAATCTAATAACTCTAGCTGTTCCACACCATTGGAACAGGCTGTAGGTGCACTCCCCTCGAATTGAGAGCTGGAAGTTGCTCCTCAGCAACAGATTTCTGATATCCTCTCCACCATATAAAGCCTTAGTCGATTGATACTTCTCAACATAGCATTTGCATACCATTTCCATCAGGGCTCTCTTTCAGAGTGCCCGAGAACCCCTTAGATCGTATTTTTAAAATCCATGTTATTGGTAGTGTGCACGTGAAGTCTTTGTACACCTTCTAAAATCCACACTGTGGTAAGTTCGCACGTTAGTACTCTGTGTTCTTTTCTAAAATCCTTTATGGTAAGAGCTACGCGCAAGACTTCTTGCTCTTTTTGAGTGGTTTAAAACCCCTGTTCCGCCTTGGGCACCACTCCACCTATGTCTCCTCTGGATACCTACTTAACAGGGTATTGCTACTAAGGGTCTGTTGAGACAGTTCCTTCAGCAAATGCAGAGCATGCAGTTCCCCTGTTTACAGTCCAAGACTCAGACTCAGAATCAGAAAGAGCTTTATTGCAAAGTATGTTTGCACATACAAGGAATTTGTTATAATGTCACAAGCTTCCAGTACACTGAGACAACAACAACACACAGATAATAAAAATTAGATAAAATACACATGCATAAATATAAAAAACCCAAAAGAATACATTGTATGTACAGTTTGGCTATAGATAGAAGTAAATAAATAAAATAGTAAATAAATAAAAAAGTTTAGGATTTACTAGGATTTAGGGTGATAATAAGTATAACTTATTGCCCATACTTTAATTGCCCAATGGGAGAATATTATTTGTTCTGAGCTAGTGCTTGGGGAAAGGCTGTCCTGGTATTCGGTGCTCTGTAACGCCGACCAGATGGCAAAAGTTCAAAAAGGAGATGGCTTGGATGTGATGGATCCAGAGTGATTTTTTGAGCCCTTTTCCTTACTCTGGATGCATACAGTTCTTGGAGGGTAGGCAGGGGGCACCAATAATCCTTTCAACAGTCCGAACCATTCTCTGTAGGTTTCTGATGTCTGATTTTGTAGCTGAAACAAACCAGACAGTTATTGAAGTGCACAGAACAGACTCAGTGACGGCTGAGTAGAACTGTTTCAGCAGCTCCTGTGTCAGGTTGAACTTCCTCAGCTGATGAAGGAAGTACATCCTCTGCTGGGCCTTTTTAACAGTGGCGTCAATGTGAGTGTCCCACTTCAGGTCCCGAGAGATTGTGGTGCCCAGGAACCTGAATGACTCCACTGCAGTCACAGGTCTGTCCATGATGGTGAGTGGGGGAGTGTAGGGGGGTTTCTCCTGAAGTCCACGATCATCTCCTCTGTTTTGAGTGTGTTGAGCTCCAGGTTGTTAAGACTGCACCAAACAACCAGCTCTTTAACCTCCTGTCTGTAAACAGACTCATCACCATCCTGAATGAGGCAGATGAGTGTGGTGTCGTCTGCAAACTTCAGTAGCTTGACAGAGGGTCTTAGAGGTGCAGTCGTTGGTGTACAGTGAGAAGAGCAGTGGGGAGAGAACGCAACCCTGATGGGTGCCAGTGCTGGTGGTGCGGTTGTTAGATGTGAATTTACCAATTCCCACTAGCTGTTGCCTATCTGTCAGAAACCTGGTGATCCATTGACAGATAGAGCTAAGGACAGACAGCTGGGTTAGTTTGGTCTGGAGGAGTGTTGGAATGATGGGATAGTGTTAAAGGCGGAGCTGAAGTCCACGAACAGGATCCTCATATAAGTCCCTGGTTTGTCCAGATTTTGTAGGATGTAGTGCAGTCCCATGTTGACTGCATCAGCCACAGACCTGTTTGCTCTGTAGGCAAACTGCAGGGGGTCAAGTAAGGGTCCAGTAGTGTCCTTCAGATAAGCCAACATCAACCTCTCAAATATCTTCATGACCACAGACGTTAGGGCCACCGGTCTGTAGTCGTAAGTCCTGTTATCCCTGGTTCTTTGGACGGAGATGATGGGGAGCATTTGAGCAGTCAAGGTCTTTGCCCAGCTCCCAGTGATCTGTTAGATCTGTAAGAAGCTGGGTGGCCTCTGGTCAGATCGCAGTTTTCAGACAGGCTGCGTGTCACAAAACCGTCTGGCCTGGTGCTGTTTTTTCTCTTGCTCTTTCTGAGACCTGGGCACACATCGCCTATTGATCTGAAACGGTAGGAGTGGGGGAGAGGTGGTTTGCCAGGGGTGTTGATGGTTGGTGGAGAGATGTTCAAGGGGTGTGGGGTGTAGACGGGAGTTTCAAACCTGCAGTAAAACTCGTTCGGGTCTTCAGCAAGTTGTTGATTGGCCTCAGTGCTGGTGGATGGTGTCTTGTAGTTGGTGATGTCTTTAAGGCCTTTCCACACTGATGCAGGCTCATTCGTAGAAAACTGGTGTTCTAGTTTTTTAGTGTAGTTCCTCTTGGCCACTTTAATCTCCTTATTCAGTGTGTTTCTGTCCTGATTGTACAAGACTCTGTCCCCCATTTTGTAGGCGTCCTCTTTGGCCTGAAGAAGATGACAAGGTTGTGCTGTAAACCATGGCTTATCATTGTTAAATGTTAAATGAGTCCTGGTAGGAATGCACATATCGTCACAGAAGCCGATTTGATGTTCGATTCCGTGGCTCGTCCAGATCGGTGGCTGCAGCTTCGAAAACACTCCAATCAGTGCAGTCGAAACAGGCTTGCAATGCCTGCTCTGTTTCGTTTGTCCATCTCTTTACAGACTTTACTACTGGTTTAGCAGATTTAAGTTTATGCCTGTAGGTCGTTATAAGATGAACCAGGCAGTGGTCAGTGAGTCCTACAGCTGCTCTGGGGACCGCGCGATATGCATCCTTTATGTGGTGTACAGTGATCATAATATATTACTGTCTCTGGTGTGACATGTAACATGCTGTCTGTATTTTGGCAGTTCATGTGTGTGAGGTTTGCTTTATTAAAGTCCCTGAGAATGATTAAAACAGAATCTGGGTGTTGTTGTTCTGTGTCTGTAATCAGATCAGCGAGTTTCTGTAAAGCAGAGCTCACATTTGCTTGCCGAGGAATGTAAATACTCACGAGAATGAACGAGTGAAACTCCCGCGGCGAATAGAACTGCTTACAGTTAATGAAAAGCGCTTCTAGATCGGAACAGCACATCTTCTTTAACGCTGTAACATCTGTACACCACCTTTCGTTGATGTAAAAACATGTCCCGCCGCCGCACGATTTCCCCGTTGATTCTGCGTCGTGGTCTGCTCTAAACAGCTGAAAGCCGGGCAGTTGTAGCGAGCTGTCCGGAATGGCATCATTCATTCAGGTTTCCGTGAAACACAGCGCAGCAGAGTGTGAAAAATCCTTATTTGTCCTGGAGAGCAGAAGAAGTTTCTCCGTTTTGTTGGGTAGAGAGTGGAGATTAGCCAGATGAATGCTAGGCAACGGCATTCGAAATCCACACTGCCTGAGCTTCACGAGCACGCCGGCTCACTTCCCCCGTCTGCGCGTCCTGAAGCGCTTAATCAGCGCAGCTGCTCCGCCAACTACAACGTTCAGCAAAACGTCCGAAAAAATGAAATCCGGTAGAAGATTGTGTGGTGTGTTCTGCCGAATGTTCAGCAGCTCATCCCTTGTAAAACTGATCATGTTTGAGAAACAGAAAACAGGAAAAACTAACAAAAACAGTGCAAACACTGGAGAGCCCAACACTGAGGCTGCCGTCTGCGGCGCCATCGCACTTGAGACTTCCGATGTACAGATCGTGTATGATTCTAGGCTCTTGGTCATATTCCCTTAAAGGAATCTATTCCTGATTCCAAGCCTTGAGCTCTACCCCGGGCCAAGGAGTCTGGCCCTAAGAGGTAAGTATTTTGGGGTATGTAGCTTTGGCCTTTGGCCGTAGGGAATAATGTCACTAACAGCCGTCTAAACGTCCCAGGGGCAACTCCCACAGCAATATGGTAGAGTCGGTACTTAGTGCTCGCCATGGTTTCTGGCTTGCACTCCCCTCAGCATGGTGGCGTGGGTATACCGTTCCACATAGCTACCCCTAGAGGACACAGTTCGAAGTTCCCATGAAAGGGAACGTCTCAGGTTACTTATGTAACCATGGTTCCCTGAGTAGGGAATGAGACACTGCATCCTCTAGGTTTCTTGCCATGCTTCGGACGCAAGCTTCAGACGAAGAAGTGGATAATGTGTTCTCTCGGTGCCTATTTAAACTATAGTCGCACCGGTAGTGACGTCATGGCTGTCGCCGGCCAACATGCTGTTGGTGTTTTTTCAATGTATGCTTCAAACACGGGTCACGACGAGGCGTTCCCCATAGCGACCCCTAGAGGATGAAGTGTCTCGTTCCCTACTCAGGGAACCATGGTTACATAAGTAACCAGAGACATTTTCTTCTGAGAAAAGCTTTACAGCACTGAAAAACAAAAAGTTCCCTTGGCAAAGAACATGGCTGTGGTGGCCACTTCCCAAGTATGAGATATGTGTTCCCTCATTACCAGCAATGACGAGTACATGCTTTACATCCAGCAAAAAGCGAAAATGTTCGAAATAATTGAAGCCCATGATGAGCAGTTGAAATTGTTTCATTGAAGCATAAACTAGCTGGTCTCATTTCCTCTCATTATGTAACCTCATTACGGCTCAAATGGCTTGTAGACAAGCTAAAAGGTTCACCACATGTTCACCACATAACAGTTTGAATAGCCTAAAACGATTCATTTAGTAAGAAGTTATCGTCTAAAGTAAACAAATGCTTGAGGTGAATGTGCAGTGGACAAAAACATTGACACTTTAAAGACCCCATTACGTAATGCCTGTTGGAAGTTGGAGCTCCAAGGGCTCAAAATTCTTTAAATTTCTTTCCTCACACAAATTAGCCATATAACACAAATTGACATTTTATTGATCATTTTCATATTTGGGTAAACCCATGCAGTCAAACACCCACATAATGCACCCTCTTATCAGAGGACAGAAGCTCATTGCTGTATTTGCAATAAGGCCTAACTGTCATTACAAAGATTGTGTGAAGTCCCAGGGCAAATGCTGAAACAAACCAAGCAACCCTCTGTACTCATTAACTTTCATAGCCACAACAACAATAACCATTATGCCCCAATAGCACATTAGGAAGGGAATGGAAGCAAAAAAAGGGGCAGACTGGGAGAAAGAGGTTGAATGACACTGAGATTCCCAGCAGAGATGCAGAGATGCTGAGTTTCTTATTGAAGGCAAAGCACAGGTTAGAGGTATAAGATGTGCCCATTTGAGCAGTGACATCCTCCTCTCTACACAAGCACATGAACCAGAGACCGATACAACCTGCACTGCCCATCCGCAGGGAAGTATGTGAAGCTTAAAGGACTTCATAGCTTCAAGATTAAGAGCTTAAAAAAGTTCACCTACAAGTATGTCAACAAGATACTTGAGCTGGAAAATAGGGTAAAGATAAACATGGTACATGACCAATAGCTTCTCTTGTGCAACAACATGGGGTTGAGCTGTTTAAAATGTTTGATTATGAAAGACCATTGAGTGATTTGAAAGCACTTCAAAATGTGTCAACACAGAGGCAAACAAACTCACTGTTTAGGGGGGTTCAGCCTTCATGTTTGCTTTTCTGAAATTTTTAAATTGCAAACTGCAAACAAATACAACATCTTTACTCAGATACACCTACTGAAAGACATATGATTTTATAATATAATCTATATATTATATAATAGTAGTAGTAGTAGTAAAATAATAAAACAAGGAAAAGATAAGTAAAAACATATAATTCTTCATGCACATCATTTTCATATGCATGTAAGGGGATCCTTGATGAAGAAAGAAAATTAATTATATATATCCCCACACACATATATATCCATTACCCACACACACCAATATTTTATATATATATAGTCATTGTCAGAAGTATTGGCACCTTTGGTAGAATATTAGCAAGAGCTTGTGAAAGTAAATCTGCATTGTTAATCATTTTGATTTTTTATTAAAAAAATTCACATAAATTTAATCTTTCATTGGAGAACAAGAATTTAAAATGGGGGGAAATATCATTATGACAAATGTTTTTCTCTAATACACATTGGACACAATTAACGGCACCCTTTTATTCAATGCTTTTGAAACCTCCATTTGGCATAATAACAGTTCTGAGTTTTCTCCTATAATACCTGTTGAGTTTGGAGAACACCTGACAAGAGATCAGAGACTATTCCTTCATCCAGAATCTCTCCAGATTCTTCAGATTCCCAGCTCCATGATGGTTCTTTTCAGTTCACCTCACTCATTTTCTATTGGGTTCAGGTCAGGGAACTGGAATGGAATTTTGTGCCCAGTGACCCATTTTTGTGTTGTTTTTAAGGTTTGTTTTTGGATTATTGTCCAGTTGGAAGATCCAAACATGGCCCATTATAAGATTTCTAACAGAGTCAGTCACTTTTAGATTTTTTTATCTTTTGGTATTTGATAGAATCAAAGATGCCATGTTTCTAAACAAGATGTCCAGGACCTCCATCAGAAATATAGGCCCACAACATTAAAGATACAGCATTATATTTCATTGTACACATGGGGTACATTTTTACTCCTGTGTGCACTAAACCTTTCTTGAGTGTTTGCTGCTAAAAAGCTTATTTTTTAGTTACATCTGACCATAGAAGCCAGTTCCAGTCGTGTCTGACAACAGAATATGCTGGGGATTGTTTTTGGATGAGAGCATTTTCTTTTCTTGATTTTTTTTCTTGAAACCCTCCCAAACAACATGTGTTGTAGGTGCTGTTTGGTTTAAGGTTGTAGGGTTTTCTGACCCTGAGACTCAACTATTTTCTGCCATTCTCCAGCTGTGGTCCTTGGAGAGTCTTTAGCCACTCATACTCTCCTCCTCACCGTGCATTAGGATGATATATACACACGTCCTCTTCCAGGCAGTTTTGTAACATTTTCTGTTGATTGGAAATTCTTAATTATTGCCCTGATGGTGGAAACGGGAATTTTCACTGCTCTAGCTGTTTTCTTAAAGTCACTTTCTAATTCGTGAAGCTCAATTATCTTTTGCTGCACATCAGAAATATATTCTTTGGTTTTTCTCATTGTGATTTGATTTGTTTTTTCCTCCTTTCAATTCTGTGAAACAGGAAGCCATGGGTGGATAATTTCATGTTCATAATCACCCTGGTATGCTCAAAATTATATATATGATATTTTACTCATTTAAAATGATATTTACTAATTATAGTACCAATAATTAATTGTGTCCAACATGTATTTGAGAAAAACATTTATGTCATAATGACATTTCCCCCCACTATCTTATTAGTAAGATATATATATATTAGATTATTATATATTATATCTATATAAATATTTGGTTAGGATACAGAGACTGTATCATCATTTACCTAGTGACAATAGCACTAGACATTCATCCCAATTATTACAATATCGTTCGTTATAATTTGCGTTCAGTACTTTTTTTTTTTTTTTTTAATGAAATACACTCATTCAGCAAGGCTGCATTAAACGGATCAAGTGAAGTAAACAACTTGTCATTTAAAAATTTCTATTTCAAATAAACATTTTCAACATCTGTTCACTTTCAAAATTTCCAAAAAATATTAAGCAGTACAATGGTTTTCAACTTGAAAGAATGAGAAACATTTCTAAAGTTGTAATAATATTTCCCAATATTACAGATTTCACTGTATTTTTAATAAAATAAATGCAGCCCTGGTGAGCATAAAAGATTTTTTGTAACAAAATGAACATTTTAGAATAGTATTGTACTAGTAGTGTCCACAAGCATTAGTTTTACGGTTACAATTTTTAAAATAAAGTTCTAAAAGGTAGGCAAATATCCCTTTCTGGCTAAAAGAGCTGACAGATATATAGCCCGATATGGAAGGGAAACAGCAACACAGCCAAGAAATAAAAGAAACAGAATGGGCTGAGGAGCTTTTGAACAACTTGGGCTGAAGGAAGAATATGATAACCGATGGAAAAGAGAGATGGAGATGCGCCTGTGGATTTATATTTAACCTCTAAAATAAAAAGCACACGTTTCAGCTCTGTAAATAGCAGCAGCCATGTGGTCAGGTTTTGTATGGTTTTCATGTGTAAGATCAAGCGATCAACATGTCTCCTCTCCAAGGAACACAGAGCAGGGTCTGGAGGGAGGCAGCACAGAACACTGCTCAGATTAGCGTAGCTCAACCTCTTCTGCCTGTTTTTCTCAGTCATTCACACATTCCCCTTTGGCTACACTCTGTGAAACTCCACTTGATCTTAACTTCATCCAGCAATAAGTGATCTTTTCATCTGTGCCGCACAATGGAATACCAAAACTGGACAACACAACATCAAATAATGTTTTGAACCATACTAGCAACATTTCAAGCTCAGGAACGATAAACAAAGCTGGAATTGTTGCAGTGGAGAGCTTCTTCTTCATTCCACAGTGGGTTTAAAAAGTGATGCAGGATGTCAGTGATTGGGAAAGAGGAGCTCAGACAAGTATGAAAGACAAAGGGCAATAGAAGCTTCAGGAATGTGAAACAGGAACAGATGCAATTAGCCAGATTGGAAGTTTTATGAAGATCAAAAAACCCAAGTGACCTTGTGCATCCAAATTCTTACTCTACCTCAGTCTCCAATTCTCCAGATGGATCGCTCCATAAAGACAACGTTCACTGCCAGAATTCCCCAGGAGTTTACAGGGAATAAAACAAGAGGAGAGACAAAAGAAGCAATCCGTGTATGTTTTGTGCATATTCCTTTTGTTATGGGTCCACCATACTTACACCATCAAACATACATTATCATTCAAAAGTTTGGAGTCATTAAGATTTTTTTAGAAAAGGATGCATTAAGTTGATCAAAAGTGACAGTAAAGCCTTACCTGTGCTATATATATATATATAGATTATATATATATTGATATATATATATATATATTATTCTATATTTATGATATTATAATATAAACCATAGATGCTGTTCTTGCAAGACTACTAAAAACCTATGCATGGCTTTCCTAAACTATTCAGCACACAACTGTTTTCACTGCAAATATTAGAATAATTTCTGCAAAACCGAAATAAACAACTGGAGTATGACTCATGAAATTCGCTTTGCCATCACAGGAACATATAAAAACCATTACAACAAAAATGGTTGTTTTAAACTGTAATAATATTTCACAATATTACTGTTTATACTGTTTTTTTTTTTTTTTTTTTAAACTAGTTTGGTAGCATGAGATTTTCGAAAGACAATTTTTAAAAAAACTTAAAATCACAAAACTTTGTGTAGACTACTATCCTGGGCCCCGTGAATTCATGCGATGACTCTGCGTCTAATACAACGCATTCACTTTTTGGCTGCTCAAGTTCACAAGGCCGAGGACCAAACTTCTTACATTGCCCGCATATTCGCTCCTGGTTGCCAGCATACATTCCCATATACTTCATATTTTTTGAATAACTCTCAAATTACCAGAATAAATCATTCTAATCAGAGTGAGTGATGATGAATGTTGTTTTCTTGTCTGAGAATCAACCATTTTCTGAGAAGAATACAAATCTCTAACCCTCACTTCGAGGAATTCATCATCCTTCAAAGTTGCAATGTTTCATAAAAAACTGATAATTTTCCTAGTTGTTCACGTCAAAGCCCTGAGTTACGACTTCAATCACAAGCAAGGGGGGCCCTTACTGGCGGGCATGAACAGCGGTGTGTGCCCTCCAAAGGATCTAGAAGACTGTGAAGCATGCGAGTACACTGTGTAAACAGAGTTCAATGAATTTCAGATGTGTGCCAGTTGCCTTCTCAGTTCAGTTCAACCCTCACACTCGTGCTCATTCTCTAATACGGCGAATTACCAAACAATGGTAAACAAGAAAAGTATGGTGCATATGGAAAGTCAGGGGCAGCAGGGGCAGACAGGCCCTGGATGATTTCTATTATACAGAACGATTTAACTAACAAATTAGGACGCATACTACCGTTCAAAATTTTGGGGTTGGTTAGTTTTTCTTTTTAGTTTGCCTTTATGCTTTCACCAATAGACAAATCTTTGTTGTCTATTTTAATGTATTTTAAAATGTATTTTATTCCTGTGATGGCAAAGCTGAAATTTCAGCAGCCATACTCCAGTCTTCAGTGTCACATGATCCTACAGAAATCATTTTAATATTCTGATTTTGTGCTCAAGAACATTTATTATTTATATAGTAAACATATATTCCTTTATTATTTATTATCAGTGTTGACACAGTAGTTACGTTTACCCTGCTTAATATTTTTGTGAAAACCTAGATTCTTCTAGAAAGTTCAAAAGAACATTTCTTTTAAATAGAAATCCTCTGTAACAGTTAAATGTATTTACTGGCGCTTTTAATCAATTTAATGCATCAGGAAATAAAAGCATAAGAATAAATATTCTTGTTGATATATATATATATATATAATATATATATATTTATATATGTATATTATATTATTTTTAACCCAAAAACTTCGAACAGTAGTGTATGGAGTCACAAATGTGAGATTTACAGGCACAAGTACAAGTAAATACATAATTGTGAGATATAAAGTTGAGAAATTGTTGCAATTTTGAGAAATAAAATTCACAATTACTAGAAATAATTGTAAGGTATAAAGGCACATTGCGAGATATAAAGACACAATTATGTGGAAATAAAGTGAGAGATGTAGTAAAAATGACCTGTGTAAACAATTTTATCTTATAAATGAGGGTTTGCAGATATTAAATCAGTGAGAACAGCACAGAGACGTGCACTAACCTGCTCATGGTACTCGATGCCCATGCTGAGTGTGTTAATGAGAATGGCAATCATTATTCCTTGTCCAAAGTACTTGCTGTCCACAATCTTACGGAAAGTGTCGCACACCAGCCTCCAGAAATGGACCACCTTCGCTGCCCGAGCTCCTAATGCAAACATCTTCTTCTTCCTGTTGGGATCTCTGCTGTCCCGATAATGGGCATCCTGTGTGAACTCATATACACCTTCACTGTCAGAGTCTGCCGTCTCATTCCCATCCACTCCCTCAGAGTCGTTGGCCATGAATTTGGTGCAATACGGACACGTCTCAGGGTCAAAGGTCAAAGCGGTGTCTAAATTTGTGCCACTGCAGTTCATGAGTGTATCCTTACAGATGATCTTGCCTGAAATGTATAAGAAAAAGCACATGATGCATGGATAAGTGTCTATTTGTTTTAGATCTCTCTATCTCTCTCTATCTAATCTTTAAATTAATTTTTTTTTATTTGCAGTAATAGCTGGAAATTGCATAACTGTGCGTAAAATTACAGTGTTTGTATGAGTGTTTGTAAAGTTTTCTTAAATTTCAATTATTTAGCTAAAATAATTTGCTTTAATCAATTTTAATATCTGAAGAATGTAATAAATGTATCCATTTGTTATAAATAATCTATAAATGTAAAATAATTATATTAAAAAATAATTCTAAATTTAAATTATCGAATAGACATTTCAGGGTCAAGTTTCCAGCAAAAGCAACTATAATGCATAGTGTAACCATGATGATATGAACATAATACAACATACAAAATTATAAAATAGGGCTGTCAAATCGATTAATCACGATTAATCGCATCCAAAACAAGACTTAGACATACATAAATATATTTCTTAAATATATAAACGTATGTGTGTGTATTTAAATATACATATATTCACAGTATGCACACATATATTATGTAAGCCCAAACTTTTATTTTAGATCCGATTAATTGCGATTAATCGATTTGACAGCCCTAATATGAAATTACTTGGTTAATTTTGTTCATACCGCCCTACTCTAAACTCGTGTCATCCAGCTGTTGAATTTCTGAATTTCAGTTTAAAATCCATTTACCAGGAGGACCTTGTGTCTCCACCAGGCACTGTGAGGTGTTGATGGGAGTAGGTGGGATATTTAGGTTGGTAAGGACACTAGCAGTGCAACTGCCACCTCCTGGTTCCAGGATTCTCTGTCTGAGCTGCTCTAAGGCCAGAGATGACAGTAACGTGGGGTAGTTCTTATGTACTGGAGCCGCAAATGGTACTGAGTTCCTCTTATATGCATGGAGAACCGTGGGAGAAGGTGAGGGGCCGCAGCGCAGTGGCTCAAGGTGGCCCACGGTCTGATAAACACTATGCACAGATTCTGCACCGCTGGGGCCCAGAGACCCACAAAAGGGGTCCTGATGAGGGACAATGACAGGTAGCATGAGACGCCCAGAGTTGTTGACATTTCCACTCTGGGACCCGTTGTCCACCTCTCTGCCCCCATCAGTTCGGACACTCCCATTGCCCAGATGGTAGTGATGGTGGTGGTGGTGCTGATGGTGCATGACGTGACGGATAGATCCCTGGCGCAGCTTCTGACGCCGTCTTTTCGTGGGCGGTGGTTCCAGTGGCGGAGAAGCGCAGATCCGCAGGCCTGCCCGACGACCGGCGGCTCGGATGAGGTGGCAGATTTGCCTGGTGCCTTTGCGGATGACGTGGACTAGGTACTTGAGAAGCTCGTCATAGCAGCTTCCTGGCTCAGAGAAGCTATTCAGCGTGCTGGCGTTGGACCTGAAGCGCACTCTCTGCTCCTTCATAAGCTGGCTCTCTCGTTGCTTGGTCTCAGAGAACTGTGTCGCTATGACAACTAGACAAAGGTTAATCATGAAGAATGAGCCCACCTGAAAAACAGTGGAAGAGACCATGAACAGAGAGATCTTCACTGTTCATTAACAACATTGCTACTGTAAAAACAAGAAAAGATGGAATGATAAAAATAGCAAGCATAAAATAAATGGTTATTTTCTGTACTAATAGGATTTGAAATGAACAGATTGGAAGTTTAGAACAACCCCCGCATTTAAAGGTACAGTTCTCCCAAAATGACATTCTGTCATTATTCATTCACCATCACATCATTCCAAACCTGTATGACTTTCTTTCTTCTGTGTAACACAAAAGAAAACATTTTAAGAAATGTTTCCGTGTTTCTGTTCCACAGAAGAAAGTCAAACGGTTTAGAAAGACAAGACCTTGAATAAATTAAGTCAACTTTAAGTCAAATGTATTTGCATAGTGCGTTTCACAATACACACTGTTTTAAAGCAGCTTTACAGAAAGTCATGATGTTGATGTTTTTAATATGTGACGCTGTTAATATTCGCCAAAACCAGACATAATGGTCATTTTTTTAACTTGAGATTTATACAACATCTGAAAGCTGAATGAATAAGCTTTCCATTGATGTATGGTTTGTTAGGATACTACAATATTTAGCCGAGATACAATGGAATCTGAGGGTGCAAAAAAAAATCGAAATATTGAGAAAATCACCTTTAAAGTTGTCCAAATTAAGTTCTTAGCAATGCATATTACTAATCAAAATTTTAATTTTGGTATATTTATCATAGGAAATTTACAAAATATCTTCATGGAACATGATCTTTACGTAATATCCTAATTATTATTGCCATAAAAGAAAAATCGATTATTTTGACCCATACAATGTATTTTTACAAATATACCTGTGCTACTTATGATTGGTTTCGTGGTCCAGGGTCACATATTTTAACATCTTCATGATTTATTGTCAAATTTAGCAGATTTGAGCTGGGTGTAATAATATACAGTACATTTAGCAACAATATAAGCAATCAAGCCATACTTTAAATATACATACTTATACAGTATATACGACTTTATATAAAGAGCTGATCGCTAACATAGTTATATTGATGAAATAAAAGTTAAGCAGTTGCGATTTCCAATAAAGTATATATCACTTCACATGAGTATACTGTATGTATATTGATAAAGCTGGATACGTACCCAACATTATATATAAATCTATGTGACAATGAAGTTTAGATTTGTAAACTGACAGAATATGATGACAGAAATTAGATTTTTGTCTGAGCTATCCATTTTAAATACCCCTAAATGGATCTCCTGAACAGATTTAAACCATTTTGACAACAATCCATTTCCTAGGCTAAACAAAACATGATTTATAGCATGTTATGGACATTGCAACTATGACTGTTTTTAAAAACATGGTCATTTAAAAAAAATGTTTAAAATATGATTATCTTGTCTTTGTCTTCTGAGCTGTCTAAGCCTGTCTGACACAGAGTTATAGTAACAGTTCAGGTAATGCTCTCATAAAGGAGTCCAGGTCTGCCCAGCTCAGCCCACAGCCACTCACTATTATCAGGAGAATGAAGTAGATGAAATTGTAGAAGGAGTGAGCATCCATAACAAAGTACATGATGTCCACCCAGCCCTCCAGAGTAATAACCTACAGGAAAGAACAAAAGGAGAGGGATTCAGTGCAGCTTATGTCCCATAAGAGACAGTTTATATAAGGCATTATTTTTAACATAACAGTCTCCTAAATATTTAATTAGAAATCTATTTTGTTGTGTTGTAAACATATGAAAAGTGAGATTTTAATTCAATTTGAGATTAAAATCAGTGGGCACATGCAAGAATAATTAAAACCTTATCACCCTTTTTGTGATAAAAGAACACAGAATAAAAATTAATAGAGCCCGATGATCCCTGCAGTTGCCTCCACGCCAGATTCTAAAAAGGCTAATCCAAAATCCCAGGACAAATTAGCTTTGTTGTTTAAACACAATATCAAACATTTAAGATATGAACGGTCAATGAAACTGTGGTAAGCACATTTGGGTTCAAGACAGTAAATTGAGTATTAGTTTGGATCAACTTCAATCAATCAGTAAATTAAATGTCACTGTTGGGTCAAAGTGCCTCGGATTTTGGTGGCAGTCTTTACTTTCAAATTAATAAATAAATAAACACATACATTTTAAATGCTACAAGTGAATTTAGGCATCACAACATTTCAAAGTACAGTATGTAAAACAGCAATATTTTTGAGATTAGTGTTATTACGTTATTATCATTTTTAAAGATTAAGCATTAGATGATGAACGTGGTAATCTAAATGTAAAAATAGAAGAAATGAGCATACACAACGACATATCCAACAGCAACTAACACTATTTTTTATGGCAACAATATATTGTGCATCCTTACTAAACTGTCATTCTAAGGCATTGTAAGTGTTTTTATAGCTCTTGGTAAGTCTTCACAGCATTAGCAATAAAAGAAGACATACAACAGACCTGAAAGATGGCAATCCAGGCATAACCAATGTTGTCAAAGTTTATGGCCCCCTTGAAGGGATTGGCCTCTCCGGCAGAGCAGTTGGTGTAATACTTGTTCCAGTTGACGCAGGTGGTGTTGTCTGTGCTATTGTAAGCTGCCATGTCCAGCTGGCACTGCCGGCCCTCCTCGTGAAGCGTGGGGATGGAGCTGCACAGGCGCATGCCATTCTCCCGTGGTTGAGAACAGATAAATGGGTTTTCATCATCATTTTCTGTGTGGTAGTAGTTGTGCAGGTCTAGACTGGTAGGCCTGTAGAAAGGATAAAAACAAGAATTACTTCCTAAAATGATAGTTTACCACCAAAAAATTAAAATGTAAAAGGGTATAACCTTCCTTTCTTTCAAAATTAGAAATTTAGAAATATGTACTTCAATAAAAATACAATAAAAGGGGAGTGAGGCTTTTAAGTCTCAAAAGTGGCAAAAGTATCATAATATATAAACAGTCTTTTATGATCGCCTTCCAGGTCTTCTACTTAATGTGACTGGATCACTGAGTCAGTGAACTGAACTTGTGAATGAATCACTCCAATCAAGGTACTAGTAAGATTTGTTCATGAAAATCAAAATAATTCATTATGTTCCTCACACAAGGCTTATGTATGCTTTAGAAGACTTGGAATAAGTCATATGCACCCCTTTTATGGTTATTTTACTACTTTTTCTCTTATTTTGCAGCTTTACAGACCTACAGTGGGTACGGAAAGTATTCAGACCCCCTTACATTTTTCACTCTTTGTTATATTGCAGCCATTTTCTAAAATCATTTAAGTTTTTTTTTTTTTTCTCATTAATGTACACACAGCACCCCTTATTGACAGAAAAACACAGAATTGTTGACATTTTTGCAGATTTATTAAAAAAGAAAAACTGAAATATCACATGGTCCTAAGTATTCAGACCCTTTGCTCAGTATTTAGTTTTGCTGTGACACTCATATATTTAACTCAGGTGCTGTCCATTTCTTCTGATCATCCTTGAGATGGTTCTACACCTTCATTTGAGTCCATCTGTGATTCTTTGATTATACTGATTGGACTTGATTAAGAAAGCCACACACCTGTCTATATAAGACCTTCCAGCTCACAGTGCATGTCAGAGCAAATTAGAATCATGAGGTCAAAGGAACTGCCTGCAGAGCTCAGAGACAGAATTGTGGCAAGGCACAGATCTGGCCAAGGTTAAAAAAACATTTCTGCTGCACTTAAGGTTCCTAAGAGCACAGTGGCCTCCATAATCCTTAAATGGAAGACGTTTGGGACGACCAGAACCCTTCCTAGAGCTGGCCGTCCGGCCAAACTGAGCTATCGGGGGAGAAGAGCCTTGATGAGAGAAGTAAAGAAGAACCCAAAGATCACTGTGGCTGAGCTCCATAGATGCAGTCAGGAGATGGGAGAAAGATGTAGAAAGTCAACCATCACTGCAGCCCTCCACCAGCCGGGGTTTTATGGCAGAGTTGCCCGACGGAA
This sequence comes from Sinocyclocheilus anophthalmus, assembly GCA_018155175.1. Taxonomy (NCBI): domain Eukaryota; kingdom Metazoa; phylum Chordata; class Actinopteri; order Cypriniformes; family Cyprinidae; genus Sinocyclocheilus; species Sinocyclocheilus anophthalmus. Next base: position 710,021 of record JADLZN010004800.1, read on the forward strand.
GCCTCTCCTTAGTGCAAGGCACATGAAAAAACACCTGAAGGACTCAAAGATGGGGAGAAATAAGATTCTCTGTCTGATGAGACCAAGATAGAACTTTTAGTCCTTAATTCTAAGCGGTATGTGTGGAAAAACCAGGCACTGCTCATCACCTGTCCCATACAGTCCCAACAGTGAAGCATGGTGGGGGCAGCATCATGCTTGTGGGTGTTTTTTTCAGCTGCAGGGACAGGACGACTGGTTGCAATCGAGGGAAAGATGAATGCGGTCAAGTACGGGGATATCCTGGACGAAACCTTCTCCAGAGTGCTCAGGACCACAGACTGGGCCGAAGGTTTACCTTCCACCAAGACAATGACCCTTAACACACAGCTAAAATAACGAAGGAGTGGCTTTACAACAACTTTGTGACTGTTCTTGAATGGCCCAGCCAAGCCCTGACTTAAACCCAATTGAGCATCTCTGAGAGACCTAAAAATGGCTGTCCACCAACGTTACCATCCAACCTGACAGAACTGGAGAGGATCTGCAAGGAGGAATTGCAGAGGATCCCCAAATCCAGTTGTGAAAATCTTGTTGCATCTTTCCCAAAAAGACTCATGGCTTTATTAGATCAAAAGGGTGCTTCTACTACATACTGAGCAAAGGGTCTGAATACTTAGGACCATGTGATATTTCAGTTTTTCTTTTTTAATAATCTGCAAAAATGTCAAAAATTCTGTGTTTTTCTGTCCATATGGGGTGCTGTGTGTACATAATGAGGAAAAAAAATTAACTTTAAACTATTTTAGCAAATGGCTGCAATATACCAAAGAGTGGAAAAATTTTAAGAGGGTCTGAATACTTTCCGTACCCACTGATTCCCGCAATGTTCTGTCAATGGAAGTGCAGAGTCCAGTCGTGCTGCACGATAAATTGAAATGGAATCGAGATCGTGATTCGACAGAAGCTGTGATTGTCATGCGTATTTTTCAGTGAAGCACGGTTCTGTGATCATCAGTAAATCTCCATCCAAAGGCCAGAGGGCGCTTTCGCGCTTAAACTCCAAATACGCCTCGCAGAAGAAACCCTGAAAATGCCTATCGCTGCAGCTGAATAAAAAGAAGATTCAACTGCTTTCACTGATTCAACGTGACTAATAAACACACAACTACGGCAATATACGGTTTATCGGAGTTATTATTATTATAATTTTAATTAAAATAAATTATATTTATAATGCAATGCCTTTATCCCTGCTTAAATACTATGAAATATGTTGCGTGCCTTATTCTGTGTAAGACGCCACATCATCTCACAGAAGGATTTATTTTAAACACTCGGCTGACTTTATGAAGTGAGTTTGGAGTAAAAATATGTTATTAAATGTGGTATTTTCACATGCTTTCAGATGGAGCAGCATTTACTTCACAGAGCCGTAGTTCACTGAGAAGCTATGCAAACAGCTGTCATTATCGCGAACGATTTCTTTGATTTCATAATCGCAACTTATCGTAACTTATCAGTGAACTACGGCTATGTGTAGTAAATTCTGCTCCATCTGAAAGCACGTGATGATGATTTCCTGCTGATTACAGAAACGGCTTTACTGACAAGATACGCATGACAATCGCATTCGATTATTTGCCCAGCCTTAGAGCAAAGGACAAAAATATTTAAAAAAAATTCACCTTGTGTGTGCCACGAAATAATGAAAATTTATTCAATGCACAAACACACAGTTCAGACAACTCATGCAAATGAGTGCAAATAAACTGTGCATTGAGGTTCATATTATACCGACTCACAGGCAAAAACTTAAATCTGCTGAACCTATAGTAAAGTCTGTAAAGAGATGGACCAACGAAACAGAGCGGGCATTACAAGCCTATTTCGACTGCACTGATTGGAGTGTTTTTGAAGCTGCCACCAACGATCTGGACGAGCTCACGGAATCTGTAACATCATATTTCAGTTTCTGTGAAGACATGTGCATCACTACCAGGACTCATTTAACATTCAATAATAATAAGCCATGGTTTACAGCAAAACTCAGACATCTCCGTCAGGCCAAAGAGGACGCCTACAAAAGGGGGGATAGAGTCTTGTACAATCAAACCAGAAACACACTGAATAAAGAGATTAGAGTGGCCAAGAGGAACTACGCTAAAAAGCCGCAGACACCCCTTTTCTCCCCCCAACCCGGGGGGGGGGCCCCGGGCATCAGTGTGGAAAGGCCTGAAAGACATTACCAACTACAAGACACCATCCCCCAGCACTGAGGCCAATAAACAACTTGCTGAAGACCTGAATGAGTTTTACTGTAGATTTGAAACTCCCAGTCTAACACCCCACACCCGCTCTGAACATCTCTCCACACAACCATCAACACCTCCTGCAACCCCCCTCTCCCCCACTCCTACGTTTCAGATCAGCGAAGATGATGTGCGTCAGGTCTTCAGAAAGAGCAAGAGAAGAAAGGCACCAGGCCCAGATGGTGTGATACCAGCATGTCTGAAAAACCTGTGCTGACCAGCTGGCCCCCATCTTCTCACAGATCTTCAACAGATAGTTGAAGTCTCCAGTGTCCCTGCCTGCTTCAAATGCTCCACCATCATCCCCGTCCCAAAGAAACCCAAGATAACAGGACTTAATGACTACAGACCTGTGGCTCTAACGTCTGTGGTCATGAAGACATTTGAGAGGTTGGTGTTGGCTTATCTGAAGGACATTACTGGACCCTTACTTGACCCCCTGCAGTTTGCTTACTGAGCAAACAGGTCCGTGGATGATGCAGTCAACATGGGAGTTTCACATCTGGACAAAACAGGGACTTATGTGAGGATCCTGTTTGTGGACTTTAGCTCAGCTTTCAACACCATCATCCCAACTCTCCTCCAGACCAAACTAACCCAGCTCTCTGTTCCTAGCTATATCTCTCAATGGATCACCAGCTTTCTGACAGACAGACAACAGCTAGTGATAATTGGTTAATTCACATTCAACAGCCCCCACTACCTCTCCCCACTGCTCTTCTCTCTCTACACGAATGTCTGCACCTCTAAAGACCCCTCTGTCAAGCTCCTGAAGTTTGCAGACGACACTACAGTCACCGGTCTCATCCAGGACGGAGATAAGTCTGCTTACAGACAGGAGGTTAAAGAGCTGTCTGTCTGGTGCAGTCACAACAACCTGGAGCTGAGCTCGTTCAAAACTGTGGAGATGATCATAGACTTCAGGAGGAACCCCCCTGCACTCTCTCCACTCACCATCATGGACAGCACGGTGGCTGCAGTGGAGTCATTAAGATTCCTGGGAACCACCATTTCTCAGGACCTGAATAGGGTCACTCACATAGACGCCATTGTTAAAAAGGCCCAACAAAGGTTGTCCTTCCTTCGCCAACTGTGGAAATTCAACCTGCCACATGAGCTGCTGAAACAGTCAATAACTGTCTGGTTTGGTTCAGCTACAAAATCAGACATTAGAAGACTACAGAGAACGGTTCGGACTGCTGAAAGGATTATTGGTGCTCCCCTGCCTACCCTCCAAGAACTGTATACATCCAGATTGAGGAAAAGGGCTCAGAAAATCACTCTGGATCCCTCACATCCAAGTAATCTCCTTTTTTAACTTTTGCCATCTGGTCGGTGTTACAGAGCACCGAATACCAGGACAGCCAGGCACAAGAACAGTTTCTTTCCCCAGGCAATCTACCTCATGAACAGTTAATGTTCTCCCATTGTGCAATAAAAGTATGTGCAATAACCTTGTACTTATTTATAACCCTAAGTCTTAGTACACCCCTACAACTTATTTTTTATTTGTATTTTATTTTATTCCTATTCTATCTATAGAACACCTGTACATACAATTTATTCTTTTTTTGTGGTTTATTTATAATTATGCATGTGTATTTTATTCACATCTTATTTGTATTATCTGTGTGTTGTTGTTGTCTCTGTTTTCCTGCATGCCTGTGACACTAAAACAAATTCCTTGTATGTGCAAACATACTTGGAAATAAAGCTCTTTCTGACTTCTGATTGAGCAATAACTCAGCCAACGAAGACTTCAGTGCCCTCCGCTCAGCCTCAGCTTCTCCTAGGGTTGGGCAAACACCCATTTGAGCAGCAGTCAGGCTGCAGTGAGATCAGCAGTAACTATCTCCAGAAGAAATGCGATTGAGCAAGGCCTAGCTTTAATGGCGTTTGGCTCTGACACTGGATAATTGGGCCGTCTGTCAACACAAATTCACCTCAGAGAGAAAGTGCCATGGAGAATTAGCTGCACAAGTACCTTCGATTACCCATTGAGACAAATCCTAGCCTTCCAAAGAAACCTGCCCCTTGAAATATTTATTTCTTAAGAGCAATTTAATAGTTTAAGACCGTCTTAATGTTACATAATCACCACTGCAAGCCAATCTCTGTGAGGCAGTGGATTCCTTCAACACGCAGTGTTAGCCAGGCCATGAATCCATGGGGTCTAATTCATGCTCTCAGTGCAATGATAGCTGTGGGGTTTACAGTGCTAGATAGTAAACAAAAAGAATTGATTCATGGTTGAAAATTAATGGTAGCAGAAAGAAGAGAAATGGAAACTTATTATTCATTTTTTATGATTCATCAAACATAAGATAGTGTCTGCAAAAGATTTACGCATTTGTGGATGGAAATCATTTCCAAAACTCCTTGTGTGACCCATTCACCTTTGTGGACATTTGGTGCACATTTATTTCCATATCAATTTGAACTTTATTTGCTCAAAAAAAAGGGGTAAGGAGTTGTGCTGCATTAACATAGAGGAGAACTCACTAATACTCAAAGTAAACAAATAAAATAAGTAAAAACAATTTTCTAATAATTTAAAATATTATAATTTAGTATCTAAAATAGTGTTCAAATACAATAATTGCTATTATATATAAATTTATACAACAGTTCGTTCTGGTTCTCAAAACTCAGAACCGTGAGATATTGTACTGGTATCGCTACAGGAACGCCCTTTCACAATTTTGTATCACTCCGCATGTTCTAGCCGGGTCTATGTTTTTTTTATTCACTGAGCTAATTGTAGAGTAAGTTAGTTATATAGAAGAAATGTCTAGCTTCGCGGGCTCTCTCTCTCTCATTTGAAGGGCACGTCTGGCCGCATTGTTCTCTTTAATGTAACGTTTTTATTATTATTAGCTCCTAAAAGGGATATTTATGACGAATCACAACAGGTTTATGATTCATAAATAAATATTTAGATTATATGCTTCGAATAACTGTAGCGAATCAATATTACAATATTGATCTGTCCGTCCACCGAGCAGACAATATAATCTTTTATCAATTCAAGGAATATTTATTTTCTGGACACGGAACAATAAACTGTCCTTCTTTGTACAGTGATAGCAGTAATTCTTAGCCAAATGTAGCAAGGGTTCAAACATTCATTGACTTCAAACTGTGAGCAGTAAACAGAGACAATTCGTTGTGAATATAAGGGATTAAATAAACACTGAAAACCTATATCTAACATATAACTAACTAAAACATATATACACAGAATGAAACAAAGTAAGGAAAAGAGAGAGAATAGGAAAGATGGCAGTATTTCACATCACTTAACCACAACCTTTGAAAATCATCAAAGAATCAAAAATCACCTTAAAAAGGGACTGAACCTTAAATAACACGATTTTGACCGGCTAGTCCTGAATAATTTTAAGCGGTTACTTGCATTGGTTTTTCGATTGCTGAGGAAGAGTCCTGAGGTGGTAGATAACGGAGGTCTTTTGATGAATTCGCGAGGAGTCAGCTGGAAGTTTTTACTTATGGTTCTTCTGAAGAAGAAGTCCACAACGACTAACGTTACTTGAAAGTAAAAACTGCCGGAAAATAAAACTCAAGAGGAAGGTCTTGAGAGTCCTGAAAGGTGTTGTCTCAAACGAAGAAGAAGTTTTCTGAGCAAAGTTATTTTGGGCTAATCGTTTTTGAGAGTTCCTATTCTGTGTGTACTAGCCAATGAGAGACATGGATTTTGAGCAGAAGAATTTTCTTTGTCTCTTGTTTTATGGCTCATTTACATGCTTTATGGCTGGTCTGGAATATCCGTAGTTTTAACCAAAAATATCGTACGAGTCATATGATGCGTTTCACAATCACATACTGTACGTCATTGTCCGAGAAATGAAGAACGGGTGACATTGATACCAAGAAACAATAATCTGGAATAGATTAAACCAAAGATACACACATACACCTGAATATAAGTGTTTTATGGCTTTAACTAATACAAATAACGAGTGGTAACTCATCTAGTCTAACAAGGGAATGTACACACCACATGCATATACCAGATACATTTATAACTGATTAATTATAGTCTTAAAATAAAGAAATGTCTATGTGTGTGTGTGTGTAGTTTGGGGTGCAGGTTTGGAACGACATGAGGGTGAGTAATTAATGACAGAATTTTCATTTTTGGGTGAACTATCCCTTTAAGTTCACACAATCTCACTAATTCGATCCAGGTTCAGTGAGTATTTGATGTTCACGCTAATTCTTAAGCAGCCCTTATTTTAATGTCGATCATGGATCAAATCGATCCACCATGGCAAACAGCGAATATTTGTGCTGTTTAATGCATTTGAGACATTGTGTTTTCCTCAGTGCATAACTGACACGTCACAGGTATATTTTTTCATCTGTAAATGTTAGAAAGTCAGCAAGTCATGCAAATATATCCATTTTGCTGTCAGGAGTGAGTGAGGCTTACGCGAGTGAACGAGCGCTGCTGCACGCATGCGCGCTAAACAGACGGAGCACAACAGAATAGTAGCGCAATAATTCTGAGTAAAATATGCATTCTGCTAAAATATTTGTTGTTGGACATTAAATGTGAGACATGTAGAATTGTAATCCTTCATATAAGTGTATTTTTATCACAGCAGTAACTGTAAATCACATGTAAGCTGGCTAATACAGCCCTAATTACTAGTTCAGATGAGTTAAATGTGTATTCCTCTTATCAGTTCAAATGTAGTCTGATTTCTATTATTTATTTTCATTTTTAATTCAGTGATTTTAACTTTAATTTAGTTATTTTAATGCTTTAAAAAGCAATTTTAGATTGTAATGTTTTAATGATCTACTAATAAGCATAAAAGCTACAGCTGCATGGCTAGAAACTGCTGATCACCTGAATGCGCAAGTAGCAACTATGTTAAAATGGTTTCATCTTATCTTAAAAAAAGGGTCATTACATTTTGGGCACAATACATTAAATACAGTTGGTTGTAGCCTATATTTTTATTTTTATAAGTTGCATTTAATGATTGGTATTTGGACTGATAATAAAGTCAAATAATTGTATGTGAGAGTAATAACAATGCGTTCCTATTGGTCAGTGTTAGAGAAACTCAGCTTAGCCTGACAGTTAGCCTGACCAGGTTAGTTTCCCAGCATAAGTTGCCACATTGACTGAGCTTGAGCTATGGTAATTTTGCATTCGGAAACCATATCAAGTGACAATAAGTCAGACTAACTGAAATAAGCCTGGCTTATTTGGTAAACAATATGAAACAGCCCCCTGATCTCGTCTGTCCTGTGCTGTTTTGATTACTGTTTAGTTTTTTGTTTTGTTTTGTGTATTGTTAGTTAGTTAGTTAGTTGTGTCCCTGCACTGTTCTGGGCTATGTTTCCCAAAAGCATTGTAAGCCTAAGTTGATCGTAGCTCATTGGTTTCAATGGGTCTATGATATACTTAAGCTTACGATGCTTTTGGGAAATGCAGGGCCCAGGTGGCTGTTTCATAAAACAAGTTTACCAAATAAGCCAGGATTATTTCAGTTAGTCTGAATCATTTGACCAAATCAATGACAATACGGCAGGACTAAACTGAATAAACCTGGCTTATTTGGTAAAGTGTTTTATGAAACAGCCAGGGGTGTGTTTCCCAAAAGCATTGTTAGCTAACTATGGTCATTAGTTCCACTGAACTCTATTGGTAACAACAGAACTTGCAACCATAGCTGCTTTGGGAAATGCGCCCCAGAACAGTGCAGGGGCACAACTAACTAACTAACAGAACATAAATAAATAGAGACTAGGCACTGCTAACTAACTAAAAATAAATAAATAGAGACCAGGAACAGTGAAGGGACACAACTAATTAAGCAAAATAAGCAAATAAAAAAAGAGGAGACCAGAAACTGTGTAAGGGTACAACTAACTAACTAACTAAAATATTTGGAAAGGTTCGACCAGAATGAAACAGACAGACAGAGATAAAGTACATATACTATGTACTATAGTATATAGTATCCAATAGAAATATACTATCTATGCTAAATTGAGAAGCATGTGTATTTGTTTTCTCCTCTTTTTCACCCTAAACCTGCATATTTTTTTTTTGTTTTTTTTTTTTTTTTTTTTAATCAAACAACAACATTAAAAGCCTCTTGTGCGAGACCCTCACATTGAAGTGTTGTATTTAAAACTGTCAGAGAGTGCAGCCATGAGAGGACCGTGGCTCCAAAACATATCTGGACTCTTAAACCACACTAAAAACATTTTCACTGTATTAGATAACATAATATCAAATCAAGTGGCATTCATTTGAAAATGAAAAAGGCACTTCAAGCAAAACATTTCATGCATAAACTTGCAACCTAAAAAAAATCAGCTTGACACCAGCTGCTTAAAAAAAAAATCTGATTTTGATCAGACTCAATAAAACTCCTCCATTTTTTAAATGTAGCCAAAATATCCAAATACATTTAAGGCCACTGTATGACATAACAGTTTGTTGACAGTAATAAAGGGTGTATTGTAAAAATGAGAGGTGACCCTCTTGTCACTCTTTCTAGATGATCATCCATCTGGTCGGAAAATGAGGTGTTGCTGTGCACTGTGGGATCTGGACCGTACCTTTAATAGTGCGAGTATTTTACGCCAACTCGTCTGGTACCATTTCAGAAGTTAACAGAAACCAAAACAAAGCCATTAAACCAGATTTCAAGTTGAATTTCTTCAGAAGCATCAAGGAGCAAAACCAACACCTGGGCCGAAGATGAGGGTCAGAAGGCTAATAATGAGTCAAGGGGAAGTTTCTGGAAGCCAAGTAAGATAGATGCGTCATTGGAAGTTGGAGAGACGGAGGGCCGTGGCAGCAGTCCATGATAGTGGGGCAGGTGGTGCAGCAAAGGGGCCGGCCAGGTCAGAGGACAAAGGTGTGAGGTCTGGACCCAAGCTAGTGGGTCAGAGAGAGCCAGCTGGCTGACCACACTGCACAACTGAATGATTCAAAGGTTAAAATCAAACTGTGGAAAATGGAAAAGCTGAAGAAAGTGTAGGTGAGTACTCATTCTGTGTCATCATTTTTAATTTTAATTTTTTTTCGACAAACACGCAAAATATGTTTGAGCTATGGACCTAAAATAATACATTATTCATGTAAGTTATGGGGAAAAAGTGTATTTCTACTATTATATGCTATCAACCAGTGATATTTTATAGTATTTCTTAATATTTTAATCAATTCCGTGTGATCAATTTAATCAGTTACACCTTTTTTACGTCACTTTATAGGGTTTTTTTTTTTTTTTAATCTGTCAGCTGTATGTATTATTTCATTGAGTTTTTGTTAATGAAGTACTTTAAACTAGTACTTTATGAAACATTATAAGATTTCAGTTTATTCATTGTTCCTCTAATATTTAATTTGTTACAATTAGGGGAAATATTTTTAATAGTTTTAACTTTGGTAAACAATAACCAATTACTACTATGGACCTTACTATAGTACTCTATTGTTTATAGAGGATTGTGAAGATATTTCACTGGAACTTGGTCTTCATTACACTATTTTCTGTTTCTGTTTTTGTTTTACCTCTGTATTTATTTATGTTCAGTGTCAATTTTCATTTATTAATGCATTCTGCTAATAACGGTTGTTATGTCACTGTCATTTTTGCTACAATTTCACATCATTAAAAAAAAAGTACCCAATTAACACGTTGTTGTTGTTGATTTTATGTAAAACACTAATAGACACTTCAAGATATTATAAAACCAGACAGACAGAGGGGTAAAAAACAATTAATAAATAATATATACAAATAATAATGATATTAACATACTAATATTAATGAAAAAAATCATTAAAAAGGTTATTTATAACACCATTAAGGTTCTATATAGCATTTTCAAAGCATGGTTCTGTATGGAACCCTATAAAAAAGGTTCTATTTAGCACTAACATTTAGCAGGGTAGGAAAGAAGTTAAAAGTTACTCCAGTCTTCACTGTCACATGATCCTTCATAAACCATTATAATACGCTAACTTTGTGTTCAAAACCATTTATTATTATATTTAGTGTTGAAAACAGTTCTGCTGCATAATATTTTGGTGGAAACCGTGATTGGTCTGCTCTCACGATCTGGATGAATAGAACTTTCAAAAGAACTGCATTTTATTTACATTATAATCATTATAAAATGTCTTCACTGTCACTCTTAAATCCATTTAATGCATCCTTGGCTGAATAAAAGTATTAATTTATGTTTAAAAAATCTTTATGACCCCAAACTTTTAGTTTAATAGTAGTCTAAAAAATAGTGAAGCAAGCGGCAGTTCTTTTGAGAAAATGCAAGAATCGTTTTTTGTTTTTTCTTTCTCTCTCTCTCCCTGTAGTTCAGTCTATTGAAATTAGTCAATTTGTTTACTTTATATTCAAGATAAAAGACTGACCGTAAGCAAGAAAAAGCACTGGGCAAGTACAAGGGAAGGATGTTGAGTTTGCTTGAGGGAGAATACTTAAAAAATGTTTTAAGAGCTTAAAAGTTCAGCTGAGAACAGATGCCCTGAGGATCAGGTCCAACACTATCAAAGTTCAGGCAGTAATGATGGATCTTACCAGCGAAACGCGAAAGCCCCCAGGAACCAAAATGCATGAAACTCTTTAACAAGGTACCAGTGAAGATTCAACAAATATTAAGGTAGAATAAATGTACCAGTAATAGAACACAATTCAAATACTCTGGCAAAGCCCCGCAGCACTAAAAGACAACTCGGCAGCTCGGCGAAGTATAATGCAACTGCGCTATCATACTTGTACGCTAATAGACTGTGACGTACTGTTCCATTAGATTACTCTCTCTCAAGCTGTTCTTTCCAATCTGCTTCAAATCTAGAGTCAGACAGTGAACATGCCGGCTGTGTGGCCCGTCCATGTAAGGTCTCCAGCGACAGCAAACTGTGAACCTGCCACCTGAGGTGAACTAGCCTGAGGCGAAATTCTCGTGTGATATTATTCATTCCAACGGTGGACAAAAGCAAACACCGATGCAGCAGCTTGAGGTCGGTTTTATTATTTTTTAGATATTGTAGTCCTATAAACATTTCATTTCGGTAAAGGAGGAGCTGAATGCTCTCGTTGAGAAGGCCAACTCCATTGACGAGACAGAAGCCTGTTATAGTGACAGTCTGAGGAGACAGAACACAAGTAAACGTCAGGCGTTTTCTCAAAGCTGTAAATATTTAGGGAGACACCTGCCTGCAAGCATTTGTCATCCTCAAGGCATTTTGGTATTGTCAGTTTATCTTCCAAAAATAATTTCGCTCTGTTTTCAGCTCAAAGGAACTGAAAAACCCTGAGCATCTTCTGGAGGATGAGTCTGGTTCAAAGACTCGAAGACATTGGGTGGTGGATCTCCAGGGAGAAGTTGACATGCTGAAGACAGGAAATGCGGGTAAATCAGATTCGGCTACATCTTTATTAAACAGATCACCTCTTTCTTATATCCTGAGATCCAGGGGCATAAACCTAATTAGAAAGAAACTGGAACAAAACAAAATCATGTTATATGACAGAACCTAGACAAAATTAATGATTTGAGATGAGTCGGTCTGAGGAGCTGAAAGTCACGAAAAATCTTCATGACAAGTCAAACTTGGTTAGAGAGCTGAAAGCTTTTGCGATGGATAAGTGGTCTGAATGATGTATTGTAAGCGTATGTCCTCATACTGAATGTATTTTACTCCCACATGTCTCACAGTTACTAAAGAATCAGACAGTATTCGTTCAGTCATTCGTTTTTTTGTATTCAAAACGGAATGCATTGAAACATAATAAAGAAATGCAATTTGTCATCTCATATTTCTTGACATTTTCAATTCACTGATTTTAAAATACTGGGCACCTTTTAAAATGGAAAATGAAATGTTCTTGTTATTTAGGCATCCATCTGTCTTTAATCACAGTACTTACAAATAAAATAAGTGCTTCCGCTGATATTCAGAGTCACAGTGTCAAGTGACTCCTGTGGTGGAATGAATCAATGATTTAAAGATAATCTCTAAACACATTCAGCAAAACCTCTGCACTCGGAGCTGTCATTTAAAAGTCAATGCTTCTACTACAAGTGCCAGTGTAGAAGAACAGATGATTCTGACAGGGACAGTAATGTGAAAGGATGTCTAAAGGTCACTGCAAACTTTTCGAACAAAACTAAAGCTCCAGCTACGGATGCACAATATTATGGTATTATAATAGTAAAAAGGATTGGGATTGTATTAATATAGTATTTATAATATTTCATGAAATATCCAAAACTAATTTATAGTACATAACTTATAATGTAATATTTATATATTTTTTTAAATATTTATTTTGTGCATGATTCTTTCTCCTATTCTACCATTTAATCATTGGCCGTGACGTTTCATTAAAAGAACTACCAGCTCAGATTTTTATATTGTTGCATCTCTAGATTTAAGACTAATAAATCATAACATAGCACTAACATGCTGTAAAACCCAACCGTCAGTTTTACCAAATGAAACAAGATAATTTTTTTGCAAATACTACTGAATAACTGATTATATTAAGTAGAACTGACTGAGGCAGGTTTCATTTTCCCAGCATGCTTTGCTTCAGACTATTAAAGGAGAGTAAATGTTGAAAAAATAAGTTTATATGTGCTTGGGCACAAGATTAATATAGGGGGAGATCATTTAATATGAAGAAATGTTCTCTTTTTGTGGACTCAAATGGAATAAGTTTACACTCATAAATATTGTTTTTTAAACTTAAATGGTTTAAAGGCAAGCAGTTTCCTCGGATGGTTTGAGTTAACTCATTGGCTTTTACAGCCCACAAAAACACTAGGAACTTTCTTAATAGCATCTTGTGTGCATACAAAACATAGGCTATAGATTTATTATAGATGTTCTTACCCAGTGGTTCATTTTAGCTCAGATGTGCAACAAGATTTGTGACTTCGCTCGTGTAATTATTTCAACAAAACATTTTAAAAACCGTGCACTACCAAATATTTTATTTAGCCACCTTACCGATAATCATAAGATTCTACTGAAATGTAATGTGCGTGCCTTAATATCTGGCATATCTCATCTATAACCAGCCACCAAAGAACCTGTGTGCTTAATATGCTCATGAAGTCTCTTGCCTGAAGAATACAATGATTAATTGGCAACATTAGGCCCCTTTTTGGGACTTATTCAACTAAAGACTTTTACATACTAACTGCAGTTTAAAATCTGCCTATTTTGTGGGTATATATAGCAATAGTTTCGGCCCAGATCCATCAGAGTGCATCACGTGAAGCGTAGCATTCTCAATGGGAATATGGTGATAGCTGTATTAAGCAGTGTGCTACACTGAAGGCCTTAGAGCTCTTGACTAATAGGCTGCATAAACATTCATGTGAGAAAGTCAGAACCAAACGTGTGTAGAAATTAGTTCATTAGGCCATTAAAGTAACTTGATACTCATTATCGCCCAAACATGCATAAAGCAATAAAGTTGTGAATATTAAGCTTAGGGAATCATAAAAACAACTGTCAAACCACAATGCAGCTGCATATACTTGGTATTAAATGTGAAAAAATAATAATGCAACTTCAATTGAATGGCTTACGTAACATTAAATGCTTAAGCTCAAGGTACTGGATGAGTTTTCCAGCTCTGGTTAGAGTTAGGAGAAGGTGGCCTGTAGAGAGAGGTTGGAAATCCGAACCGTAGTAGAAGTCATTGTATTTTCTCCCACTGTGTAAACTGGATTATTTTTTTAGTCTAGTTTTTCCATCACCAAGCAGCATTTGTAACTGCCATGACAAGACCATGCATAATTTAAACTGCACAAAACTACCTGCACATACGTTGGCGGTTTGGGTGGCCGAAGGGAGCCGGTGGAATGCTTGAGAAACCAATTTTTCCAATGCCGTTTGGTGCTGCATTTTTAATTCCATTTCTAAGCCACTAGAATTTCCACTGGTTGAGTCAACATTGCTATGTGGAGCTGGTCGGGATTCTCAAGTGGAGTAGTTATACTTTTAAAAACAAAAAAAAAAAAAAAAAAAAAAATGTTTTTGTTAAAGGGGGGGGGGGGAGATCATATCACCCAAAAATAAAAATCAGATGAAAATGTGCTCATCCACAGGCCATCCAAGATGTAGAGTTTGTTTTGGATAGATTTAGCATTGCATCACTTGCTCACCAATGGATCCTCTGCAGTGAATGGGTGCCATCAAAATGAGAGTTCAAACTGCTGATAAAAACAAACAAAATTTTTTTACGATAATCCACAATGTCTTGATTTACAAATTTGTTTCTTACAAACGCAGCTTTACATTATTTAAAAACAAGACATCTTTCAATAAGAGTCCTCCATCCGTAATATTTCTTTTTCCAGTGAAAGTAATCTTGTCTGATTTAGGAGAGAAATATGCACAGATCAAGCACAAGCCAAAACAGCTCTAAACAAATATGCTGGTGGATTTTGGATTTGTCATGGAGGAGGACAGCATTAGGATTATGGTATTTTGACCAGTCGTAAAAAGTTAAAATGCATTAATGGTGGATTTGTTTCTTACAAATATTCAGCATTTCTTAGAAACGCATAGCTTTTCACATGATGTTAATTGATGGGCTGGAGTCATATTAATTACTTGTGGATTGTGACGTTTCTATCAGCTGTTTGGACTCATTCTGACGGCACCCATTCACTGCAGAGGATCCAGTGGTGAGCAAGTGATGTAATGCTACATTTCACCAAATCTGTTCTGATGAAGAAACAAACTCATCTTGGCAAATTTTTATTTTTGGGTGAACCATTCATTTAGGGAAATTAAAATATAAATGTTTACTTATATAGTTCTTTCTGCATGCTACATTAAAACTAAGTAGTTTAAGAATGAAATCACCCAGCAATACTTAATATACATGTATTAAAAGCTAGTAGTGTCAGCCTGGAATTTAATGAATATTGGCCACATAAAGAATGTCACAAACCATTTAGTGGTTTCTTTTTTGTTCTCTTTTATTAAGCTTGAATGCTTTATAAAAAGGCTTTTAAATGTCTCAGTGGATTTAAATACAACAAGCTCCTTAAAATCAACATCTTTAAGGAAATTAAATGACATTGAATCTATTACGGAGTTCATTTGAAATTCAAGTCTTGAAGAAAAGATCTTCTCCCAACCTGGAATACAAAAAGAGGACATGGAATCAGAAACATTCAATAGGCACTTCCAACATATCCTTGCATTTAAGCACAGCTTACCTGGTACTTCCCCAGTCACCTGCCAGGTTGTCGGCTACACTGCGCAACATCCAGAATGTTTTCAGCACTTGTTCACCGTCACGTAAAATAAAACACTGACCGAGCCAAGCAGAACATGAACCTGCAGATATAACATTGTGTTCTAACCAAAGCCAACACAGAATTTAACAGCGGTCGCTTGCAAGGTAACCATAGTTCCTGACAAATTACCACAGTTACTAGCAGGAAGTGAGAAACTGTGTTGCTTGTTTAAATCCTGCTGGTAAATGCAGTAGCTACATCATTATGCTGTCAAAAAGCTTTCCCCACTGACATCCATTCAAAAGTAACCACACATCTTACCGTAACAAAAAAAAAAAAAAAAAAAAAAAAAAAAAGCAGGTAATTTGCAGTTGGTTTACCCATGGTAAATTTTCTAAAGGGTAGTGGTATGGGTCATTCTGTAAAAGAGGTGGGATTTCCATTAATTTTTCAGAAAAACTCCAGGTGTCAAAGCTACAGTGCACAACTTTGCGCTATTAATTTACTTTTTCGAATGCAACAAATTACCATTAATTTACCACTGGCTGGCTTGTTTTCATATCAGTGATGTTGTAACTTATTAAAAACTAATTGGAAGCCGTATCAGTGCTGACCAACTTTGATTTAAATTTTTTTTGAAAACTAACATTAATCTTTTTATTTTTACATATTAAGCATTTTTATTTAACAACAGAGATGACTTAAGTGAAAAATGTGTGAAACCACATTAAAAATAGCACATTTCCACAATTTCATGCTGTATATAGACTTAAAAACATTTTAGTACACATTTGACCCTGGACCACAAAACCAGTCCAAAACCAGTCACAGGTATATTTGTACAAGAGCCCAACAATAAGTCTCGGTCAAAAGTATCGTAATTAAAAAAATAAAAATCAATAATACTAATAAATAATTAATAATATAAATAATAACTTCATAGGGTATTAAGTAAAGATAGTTCATGAAGATATTGTAAATTTCTACCATAAAATCTCTCAAACTAAACTTTGTGATTAGTAATATGCATTTTGCTAAAGGACTTCATTTAAGCACTATTTTCTCAATGTTTAGATTTTTTGCACCCTTAGATTTCCAGATTGTCAAATAGTTAGCTCAGCCAAATATTCCTATCCTAACCCGCATGTCAAGGGAAAGCTTATTGATGTATAAAAATCTCAAGTTCCACCAAATTATGACTGGTTTTGTGGTCCTGGATCACATATTGTAACGGTTACGGTGTACATTAGCCATCTTAAAATTGGTGATAACACCTGCCAACTGAAATATGTAGCTATTAAACAAGTAAATAGAATTACCAGGGTCTCTTTGTATTCATTTAAACGGTATACTCTTAAAAATAAAGTTGTTTCACGATGCCATAGAAGAACCTTTTGTCTAAATGGTTCCATAAAGAACCTTTAAAATCTGAAGAACCTTTCTGTTTCACAAAAGGTTCTTTGTGGCGAAAGAAGGTTTCTTCAGATTATAAAAAGGTAAGAAAGAAATGGTTCTTTAAAGAACCTTTGACTGAATGGCATCGCTTGAAGAACCTTTTGAAGCACCTTTATTTTAAGAGTGTACGGGAGCAATTTAAATCACTAAACATTATCATCGCATATATGGGAATACTAGGCAATATTAAAGTCGGAGGCATACAGAGCTAAATTAACAGTTACAGTGTTCCATTCACAGGTTCTCCTTAACTAAGGAAGTAGGCTATTGTTTAAAAAAAAATAAAGTGTGGTAATGTTACTGTGTTTGGCACGTTATGAAGGTCTAGTATGGTGTAGTACGTCTCTGGTTAAGCTAACTTTACCTTTCTCCCACAGCACGGAGAATGAAACGGCAGGTTGAGTCCCGTTACCAACTACCCCGATGATCTGTGCAGTGCGGTGTAAACCGGCGGCGCCGCGCTTGCTCTCCACTGCGGTCTGATACACACCTCTGACCTCTGAACCCTCTGCTTTCACACGGAGCGTGGAGCCCAGCTCATTGCTCCAAACGCCCGTAATGTTACAAGAACTGACCTTCGGTGATCAAACGATCATTTTAATTAGGATAGCATGCATGACAAAATCAGGATATGGATTCGTAATTTCTCTACACTTAAAAGTCAAATACCTTCATATCCAGCGTTGAGGACTCATTTGCAGACACCGTTCGAGAGGTGATCAAAGTCACAAAAAACGAATACCACATTAATGAGCTCATCTTGGTCCAAAACTGTGGGACACAGTGGGTCATGTTTCACGCTTCACCCTGCCTAAAGTAATCTAGTTAATTAATTTGCATATGCAGGTAATCATGTTATTGGTCATATTTAAATTAGGGTTGCCTTTTTCTTTTTCCCTTGTTGGAAACTACTAATTAGAATGACCAGAGGGAGGCAGTGTTGACTCAAAATATACATATTTAATAAGCTTAGACAATATAAAATGACTGCGTGTTGTATGATGATTTGTTAACTGATTATCCAACAGTCGGGGTTAGTTTTTACGCCAGCTAATATCTCTCATGGTATGTTTTTTTTTCTTTTCTTTTCTTTTCTTTAATGTCTTTAGATATCGTTTAACATATCGGTAACAATTTTTAGATGATTACATATTGTATAAGTCTTAAAAATATTTAAGATTTCCACCTTTATTTCGCAGAAGATCGTGGAATAGCCTATAGCCTACTGTTCAAAAGTTTGGGGTCAGTAAGGTTGTTTTTTTTTAAGGAAATTAATACATTATTTAGCAAGAATGCAGTCAATATTCAAAGTGGGCAATGCCACCAATGTATCAGGTTACAAAAGATGTTTGCTGTTCATTTGAAATTTGTATTAATCAAAGAATTCTAATGAAAGAAAATGTATAAAACTTAAAAAAAAATGTTTCTTGAGCAGAATCAGCATATTAGAATGATTTCTGAGGATCGTGTGACATTGAAACTGATGCTTGAAAAATTGCTTTGCATCACAGGAATAAATCATATTATAAATTATATTTTAAAAAAAAAGAAAGAAAGTATTTTGATCAAATAAATGCAGCATTGGTGAGAATAAGAGACTTCTTTCAAAAAATATTAAAAAATCATACCGACCCCAAACACTTTTGAAAAGCAGTGTGTGACTTTATCACACTGTGTGGGGTAAGTTGTCACAATGGAACCTGCCATTAAACAGCCAATTTTAGGCTTCAGCTAATTGTAAACAGTAAAATCAGAATTGTAAATGCAAAAATGCAGGTGGCATACAATAAGAAGGAATGCTCCCAAACTCTGTAATAATTATCTTCCAATGCCATTTTTTAATTCCCAGTACATCTGGTATTTTATGTGAGCATGCCTTAGCTGATTTGAAAGTATATGCTTCAGCTGTTGGAGAAAATCTTCCTCTTATGACTCAGCAAGTAAACATTGTGTGAAATGACAGGTTACTCCAGGCTGCTGCGCGGCCTTGTGTGCCATTAATGGTTTTTCACTCAACAGCTGCAGAGAGGAAGCAACACTCATGTGGCATTTCAGAGAGCATTATGTTATGTGCTCATTATATTTGTTCAGAGACACTAAAGCTTTTTATTTCACTTTTTTCTTTTTTCCATTTTTCAGGGAACTGCTACACGCTTCTGTGTATTTGGATAGGCCATGCAGCGTTTGTATAGATGAAATCACATGTGAGTAACAGCAGTGGTCCTCTGGTATGTTTTATTTATTTTTAAACATGTGATATTGCTGCATAAAAATACCTGCTTTCCTACATATATAAATATGTACAAGTTTTTGGGAGGCTAGAGAGCTGAAGATTGATGTGTAAATATTAATAGAAGTTGCAGCTTGTGCCTGGAGTGGCCTGATTTTATTTTATTTTTCTGTCACTCGTGTTTTGGAAGAACAGGTGTGTGTATCTTTGTACCTTTGCTCTCTTTCGTCTCCGAAAGGATTATTGAGTCGCTTGGGTGATTGTTGCATCAGTAATCCCTGTCCCATTGGACACAATTGCTAGTTTAACCCTTTAACTGTCACCCGTCCCCTCTGTGGGACGCCTACGTTTACGTCACTATATTACAATTAAATTCTAATCTAATCATGACAAACTATATATCGTTGGAAAGGTCTAAGACTCCTAAATAGAATTTTTTAACAATGTTTTTGTAAAAATATGTAGGAAAAGTAAATAGATCATTTTGACAAGAGTGAACCTCAAAAATTAAGTTTAAAAGGAGTCTTTTTAGAAATCACACTAGAAATCATCAGAAATTATATATCATTGAAAAATTTAAATCTCAAAATTCATCCTTTGAAAACCATTTAAAATCAAACATTGCATTACCATGAAAATGGTACATCAATATCATGTTACAAAATGTTTTCGTTCATGAATTATAAAAATGTAAGTTTGGATCGTGCACTTTCACGTCTATGTTCAAAAATGTGAGTGACAGTTAAAGGGTTAAAACAAAATAACAAACTACCACAGGAAAGAAAATAGAATATGATTTTTTTTTTTTTTACTATGAACTTCTTTAAGTCATTTGGAAATATTTAAAGAGTCTGCCTGGAAAATAAAAAATGGATTGAAATCATTATTATTATTATTATGATCAACGTTGAAAACAGTTGAGGTGCTTAATTTTTTTATTTTATTTTTTTATTTTAAAAACATTTTGATACATTTTCCAGGATTCTTTGATGAATAGAAAGATCAAAAGTTTAGCATCCATACATCTTTTCTCTGTCATCTAATGCAATTTAATGCAGAAATAGCTGAATAAATAATAATAATAATAATAACAACAGTTATCACTAGCGATGATAATAATAATGATGCAATTAATTAGCAGTCAGTAAGGACTGTCTTTAAGATTTATTATATAGTACTTAATAATAGTACTTTTTAAATTGTAAATGGTTTTTTAAAATGGTACACATATTTTTGTAAGTTCATAAGAAAAAGTAGCATTTTCTTGCTTTTTACACTTTTTATCATTTTTATACAAAAGTCTATGAATAAAGTCTAAAATATTTCAATGTAACATTTAAACACTTAAAAATTAGAGGGGGTACACTTGTAAGCTATTAAATATATATTTTAACATATAACTATTACAAAATACAATTATTTCTTTTTCATCCTGGGTTCAGAAAATTTCCCCAGCTGAACTCTGTGTAAATCCAGTTGTGTGTGGGAAGAACTAACAGCAATAAATCTATCAGTGACAAGATTACAGTGCTGGTTGTTCTAAAACACTCTTTATGTCTTTCTTTCTCACTGTTTGTCATTAATTCAACCAAAACAGTGGGGAAAATCCTATAAATGTCCTCTCATAACCTTCCTTCATCTCACCCACACTCCTATCCCAACATCTGCTGCATGAGATCCTACTGCAACATCTCTTCTCTGATTGACACCTCTATTTCCCCAAAGGCAGAATAATCTTCTAGAGATACTGTCTGAGCAGCACATTGTACCTGTGGGGAAAGACACTGACAAACTCAGCTATTCATTACACAATATCGATCAAGTCTGGACTGAGATTATTTGCAGTTAATGCATGATTTGATGGGAGGATGTTAGTATTTGGGTCGTTGTGTTGTACAGAAAGTGCTTTCGTTTCTTTGCTTTGCATCAGTTGGCTTCATCTCACAGTTACTTTGAATTCTAATCTCTGACAAAACACAATTAAGTTTGCGAGTCATATGAGACGAGATGAGTTGGGCCAGACCTCAGAGAAAGATCTCCTTGCATGAAGCCTTTGATGAGCTTCAAAGCACCTCAAAAGGTGATCTGCTGCAATCCATCCAACAGCTGCTCTACATTTAGCATGGAGGGGTTTCAAATCTCAAACTGTGCATTTGTGGTTTGATGCTGATGTTCAAATGTACCATGTTCTGGGATTGCATTTTAATGAAACACTGTAGGAGAGACCGGGGCTTATTGTCACATAGTACTGTATATCTCAAATCACGTGAAGGTCCAATTATGCAAATTCTTGTTCTCTCTCTAGCAGTGATGTTAGTATCAAACACCTAATTCAAAGCAGTCGTAAAAGAAAACATTTTCTTTTGTTAATTCTATCCCATAAACAAAATGTCTGTAATATTATTAGGGCTGTCCCCTAATAGTCGACTAATCGTTAGTCGACCAGAAGAGGCTTGGGCGACCAAGATTTTATTAGTCGCTTATTCGCAGAAAAAAAAATTCCACATGAAGTGGCGAAATCACGCAGTCCGCGTGTAATAAAGTACTCGGGCAGGACATCCAAACGCTCAACTATCATTCATCGACCTAAAATATGGCTTATCATCTGAAATATGTAAGTAGTAGCAACTTTACATGGCCTCTCAATCTAATGTTAACCTAGAGAAAGGTGTGCTATTCAGTGTCTGTGCGGAGTGTGGAAGCGCGCTCACTGCAGGACAGATGAAGGAGCCGGTGCAGTCACTTGCTCTTAAAATACTCCATAATTTCTGGCCATACAGATAAGAGTAATACATCTTTAAAATCTGTAAAGACTCTACCTTTATTTATGTGCACTCACAATAACAACAAAAATAATGCTTTTGTAAAATAATGAAAGCAAAATGATGCGCTTTCTGCCGTCTCGGTCTCTGTGAACTTGAGCGCTAAACTCCGAAACTCTGTGCATACTTGCCTTACAGACATAAAAATATATCTATAGAGAGCGAAATGTATACTTTTAAATAAACCAATTCAAATAGAAAACAAATATTATAAAAAAAATGTGTTACTTAGTGCTTGGGTGTATATTCTATTTTGTTATAAAAACATTTATATTTTCCTGTAATTCTCCTCAATTGGCTTTTTTTAAGTAAATGATCTTGTTTAAGTATCTCAACCATACAATTCTTCTGTCTTTGAATCCTCCATCAGCATGGCACTGGACCATCCTGGCAAAAGGTCATGTATGACAAACTGACAGCAGTTTGTATTTTACTTACTCCATGGCACCTCTGTTTCCAAGGTATACCCCCCGGGTTTCGGTGCTTGGCACAGTCATATCATATATAGATCATATATAGATAAGATATATGATCAGAGTCATGTAGCACTAGAAAACCAGCCATTGAGTCGGTTTGACAGTGGTGTACCACACATTCACTGTTAGCTGGGATTAATAATTCTGAAGAAACACTATAATGTACAACAAGAACTTGAAGAACTTTTTTATCTCCAAAGAAATATATAATAACTCAAGAACCCTATAGAATGAAAAATGGTTCTTGACAAGAAGAAAGTTTTTACTGTTTATTTATTTAGATTTAAATTTATCTCTGTTTTCGGAAAAAAAAAAGCCAGTCGAATTTAATCATTTGCGATTTTAATTAATTTATCTTAATTTTAATTTAGAATTTAATTGACATTGCTTTAATGATGTTTAATGATAATGAAAATATTTTTTGCAATGTGTACTTTGTGAACTCTTCACAACACTGGTGGGGGAGGTGTTAATCTGAAGGGTCGGGGACGGGGAGGGAGAACCAGAAGAAAAAGTGTGTTTTACAAACTGACTGTCACACTTGTTGCAGACCATGATGTTGACCGAATCTCTCACTGACCTGGAGCTTCTTTGTTCTCAAAATGCCGAATGAGAGAGACGACCGCGATATGCATGCCAAAGAGCAGTTCATCATGTCTCACGCCGCTCTCTGCACCATCCCGCTCGCGCTCTCGGCGGGAGATGCTGCTATCGCCGCAGCGGAGACCGAGCGAGGCGCATCCGACACTCACGGAGAAGAGTTTACCTACAGAAACGCCTGCTGTCACCCGGACAGACCTATGTTAAACAGGTGTATGCCTCTGCCTGGTACTCTTATAGAAAACGACCCCACCAAGACAGAGTTGGCAGATCTCCACCAAGTTGAGGGATCCAGACATGAGTTTGGCCATCACGCGCACAGGTTACTCGACAGCGATGATGACCTGGACTATCACGTGCACCATCACTGGCATCCTCACGAGAGCAATTCACATTATTCGTAAGTAAAAAAAACAAGACAAAAACACAACAGCAACAACACGTATTAACACTGTGACGGGTAACCTTAAAAAGTTGATCTGAAAATGACTACATTCACAAGATTGTTTTTCATATAATCGAACTGCGTTTGGACTAAGTTGGCATGCGTTTCAGGTGATTTTGCAGAAACCTAAATGTATCAATTTATTATTTATTCATTTATTTATTATCTTTTTTAAAGGCCTCTTTTTGTGCTCATAGATTAGCTTTACCCCAGTCACTCAGCATAGGAAATAAAAACTCTAAATGCAGCCATAAATGAAAATGAGTAATAAAGTTTGTTTATTAATAATAGTTTTTTTTTCCTTTTTGAAGGATCATGTGACACTAAATGATTGCTGAAAATGGAAACTTTTCCATCATAAATTACATTTGAAAATATATTAAAAATAAAAAGTGATTTCAAATATAGGCTATAGGCCCTAATCTAGTATTTTTCTTTGGTTTTAGGTGAGATCATATAGTTGTGGTTCTTGTACTTGGACATTGCCCGATTTGAAAAAAGTCACGTTTTTCAAGAAAATAAATTATATAAGGAAAGTTTATGGAAAGGAAAGTTTGTAAGTTTATTTTGTAACAAATTAAGTTATTTACTGTAACAAGAACAGTCTAAAATCTATAGAAACGTAATGTCAAAAAGAGATACTGATAATACATGTCACTGCAAGCTGTTAGGCATGTTCATTTAAAGAGTACTTCAAGGCATAGTTCATCACAAAAAGAAAATTATATCATTTTTTACTCAACCTCATGATGTCCCGGGCGAATGTGACTTTCTTTCTTCAGGTGAATACAAACAAAGTTGTTGTTTTTTTTTTTAGAAAAATAGTCCAGAATGCCAGTGTATAATGGGACTCTCAAAGCCCCAGTTGGGCCCATCTAGGCTCCAGTTCATGTATCACTGAAGCAAAATGATAAGTGTGTGTAAGAAAAA